>JANAVB010018400.1:4340598-4853098 GCA_029216955.1 Iris pallida | reverse complement strand
CGGATGCAGCCAAACTTGGCTCCACTCAACAAATGCTGGTTGCCCAGTTCGACCAGCAGGCGTTTGAAGAAATGCTCTCCGACGGGAGCGTTCGCCCGGTCCAGCGGCGAGCCCGCACAAAGAAGGCCCGCAGGGAGTGGAGACCCAAAAATTTTGCTCCTCCCAAGCTCTCGAAGAAATACTCTCTGTTGCCCGAAACAGCGGACGAGTCTCGCTTGCGGCCCCACTTCAGACCATAGATGACTCTGCTGTCCCCGAGTCCGGCAGAAGAAAATACTATGATTCTGGACTTGCAGGGGCAAAGAGGAACTCTATACAGTCCTGTAACGCTCCAGTCCCAAAATACTTAATTAGGACTAGGTACGTATCCATGCCAGCTGCATACATACGAAGTATACTCCAATATATGGAAACCTCGTATGAATACATAAGCTGTAAAATACAGTAAACCAAGAGTAATCTAATCTCATCCACAAATGAAGAATAAAAGATATCATGTAATCAACTGTAATAAGTCTTTGTACAATACGTTGGACGGAGACAAATCTACTACCAACAAGTAAAAAAATATACATGGAATGGAAATAATTTGGCTGGAGTAGCAAAGGAAGACCCAAGACACGTCATCTCCGAATGAATAGAAAAGATCACGACCTCGACTAGAACACCTGCAATATCACAGAAGCACACACACCTGGAGAGATAACAAGGTCCTCAGAGGGACATAACAAGATACAGGAAGAACATGCCATATGAACTGAATATAAATGCACCATAAAATAAAGATAAAGTAAAAGTGTCCAAACCATAATACGGCTCAATATTCCATTATCGAAATAGTAGGCTACCCCTACAACCAAACAAGGACAAGGGGTAACTTATTATTCTATGATGTGACATTTTTCCATGCCATGATTGGAACATAAAATTTGCTAAGGTCTCATAACCTTTCTAGTAGGCAATTTAGAAGACATAACGATGTATGGGCAGGTGAAGGCTGACTCCCCCAGGACAAGGTAACAACTCACAACATGCACACGTCAAGTACCAATACTATCAGCCGGCATAACTCGAGGCTAGCGGCCCACGTGACCCATCAGTCCACATAGCTGGAGGCTAGTGACCCTCGCGACTCCACTACCGTAGTACGCAGTTACTACAGCTTTTGGATTTGGGGTAACCCATATATTTAACTGTCTTCTCCCTCCCAAGGTCACTAACAGAAGGTAGTTCGCTAAGACTAGGTCCATATGCATAAAAGGCAAGAAGGAAAAATAATTGAAAGCAAAATAAAGTGAACTAAAATAACAAGTAATGGATCCAACTAAGAACAGATAATAAATATGCAGTAAATAAATAAATAAAGGTGCATATAATTATAACAGTAAATAAGGCAAGGTATCTTACTTGAGGGTGGTACGAGGAGCAGCAAAATCCAACAATCAGAATCGTCAATACGAAAGTCAAAATCCACAAGAAGCTCCGGATGTTGAAACAAACATCACAAACGAGTTTGGAATAAAAGATATGCCTGGAAAACGCCTGTCCAAAAGTCAAATTCTGGAACAGGGGCAATTTCATAATTTTGGACCAAAACGATGTCCGCCGTTGGACCCATTTTGCACCGAAATACGTATCAATATCTACGGTCTCTAAAGTCGTCAAACTACATGTCTGCGAATTTATTTTTATGAGACGAACCCAATGATATGTCCAATTTGGATCCTAGTGGGCTGTGCACAAAATCGCACGTTGAGTGGGATTGTGGGCCCGCCAAAATAGCGTTCCGATCAACGGTCTCAGAATCGAACCAAACTTGGCTCACAGGACCAGAAAAATATTTTGCGTCCAATGGCGCAAGTTTCATCAATATGATGAGTGTGCACAAAGTTGTGACTTAATTTACAAAGGGTCGATACGGGGTATCTCGACGGATACGCACTGATTTCATCGCACATATGCAACTAAATCGGGTTCCGTCAGTTTCCATACGTCGACAATATTCATACGCGCCTTTCGATGCGTATAGTGCGTGACCACGTCGCCCAATTTGTCCGGGCGCACGTCGTATCGGGTGTTTTTCCACTTTTTGAAAACAAAATTTACAATTTTTCGTAAAACTTTAACAACGTGTAACTTTCTATATACTAAATGAAAAGTGAATCCAAAAGGTGCGTTACGATCTCGGTTATGTTGTCTTTGACTGTCTTCAATTAGTTTTTACAAATCTTTAATGCACAACATGAAAATTGGCCGACAAGTTGTCATTTTAAAACAATATTTAGTATTACAGAAAATAGATTTTTCTTCAACTTCGTCTCGATTTTCGAGCAAGTTGATCGGTTGTTTCGAAATCCACCTAGAGGATCTCGAAGAGGGTCAAGTCTACTTTTCAGAAAATCTTACGAATCAAAAATCGGTGCTACGAGTAAAAAGTTACGTCGTCGGGAAGTAGGGTACCTTGAGTGAAAAAACTGCTCCGTGGATAACGAGGGGCTGACTTCCGATGCTTCGTTCGTCGCGCACGCAACTCCATCGCTGTTGAAACGAACTCGTAGGTAAAGAGGGTATGTTCTGCCAATATTTTCATTTTGGAAGTCTAGGGTTTTGAGGTTTATGGAGAAAGTTATATATAAAACAAATTTGGTGAAAACCGAATACTACTATTATTACTAATACTAATACACTAATGGCCCACTCACGAAAATGTTGCGGGGCTTGCTGCTGTATGCAGCAAGCATGGATAGGGGTAGGGCCCGCCTCTTTAAGGGGGTGGGTTTGAATTTTTTATTTTTTATTTTTTATTTTTCTTTTCTTTTCTTTTCTTTTTCTTATTCTTTTTAAACCTTTTCTATATATTTATAACCATGTATATATATATATGCATATATCCATAAATACACCAAAAATCTATTTAAAATCCAAATACCATTTAAAAGTCAACTATCTAATTATTTAATATATTTGAGCATATCTACATATATATATAAATTCAATCCTTAATAAATCAACTCAAAATAGTAATAATATTTAAATAGAAAAACATGTTTATTAAATCTCCACAAAATAATTTTAATAATAATAAATTAATAAAAATTGCTCCAATATGTGAACTGTACCACACACCCTTATCAGGGTCCAGAAACATGTACAATCTTGTAAAATATTATTTAAAATAAATACCAATGATTGTACAAATATTTAAATTATTAGAAATTATACATAAAATTCTAAAATAATTTAGGAGATATTTCTAAGTACATAAATATGTCTACATGGCCACATTTGGCCGCACTACCTGCTTACATGGGCTAAAATTTGGTTTGGGCCCAGTTCGGACTGAATTGGACAAACCGGGTCATCTAAAAATCAATATATTAAATAATATTTAATTAAAATACTTTAAATAAATAAATTGACAATTTGGTCTGGTTTTCCTAGTTTGGACATCACCATGGCTAGGCTTCCCCCGGCATGACTGGTGCACTAGTCAAGGCACACTGCTACAACTTCCGTGCTAAAAGTTATGGTCATCTAGTGCTCCAAAACTCAACAATGGCTAAGGTCATTGTAAAAAAAACCATAGATCGTATAAATTCAATTTTAAGTCTAATAAAATAATAAAAATAATTTAAAAAATAAGGGGTTTTACATCCTACCCAACTTACAAGAATTTCGTCCTCGAAATTTAGGATTTATAGGGCAGATAGGGTTGAGGGATAGGAAGAGTTCGTCAATACCAAAATGCAATTAAATTTTGGAGTAGGCGATAAAACAGCGTTCAACATAACCATGCATTCGAAAATTTGGGGAGTCTATATATATAAAAATATATCATGGTTATGGAATTGAATAAGAGTTGATAGTGATGGTAACAAAATTTGATAATCCAGTTTAGGAAATAGTAAGGATTTGAGTAGACCAAAGATAATAATTTAAACTTTTGGGGAGATGTGGTTCCTCGAGAAAACTGGATACTAATCGTCTTGATTGAGAGTTGGATTTAAGTGACCGATTAGAATCATTCTCGTGTGCTAAAGAATAAATGGGAGGGCACGATAACAATTTTAGAGTTGAGGAATGAGAAGTAGCTAAGGCGAGGGTACAACCGCATGAGTCGGTTGGTGGCTATATACATTTAGTGTATATATAACTGATAGGGCAACTAAAGGTGATACTTTGAGTCTATCTATCAAGTACAGTGTCTGGTCTTTCTAAAGTAAGTTAAGTCCACAACAAACGAGTTCAAAGATGATGCTATTTAGTACGAATTACGAGGTTCATAGGCGACAAAAATAATTCAAATGAGAGTTGTCAATGCTGTCGCGGATGAGACTCTAAGGCAAGTTTAACTATGTCTCCATCCACGTAGAATAATTCATGAAAAGTGAACCAAAGTGCAATAGGTTGATTAGACCATCATGTACTGGTTCTGATTAGACAATATGTTAGTGGGTGCACCCAATAAAATATGTCATGATTAAGCTTGATAACGAAATAAGCTTGCAAAACTGAAGCTACATTAGCAGCATGAGATAGTCAAAATATGAGTAAGGGAGGTACTGATGAAGAAAATTTTAAATAGTCCAAGATCTTTTAAAATCAAGTCTGCCTGAAGTTTGGACCTATACAGTTGTCCTAGTGTTTCTTCATTTATGGCTTGGTAGGCTAGATAAGGTAGGATCCTCTGAATTTGTAGTCTAAATGAACTTACCAATGTGGTTCACAAGAAAAAAGGTTTGTTAGGTGGTGAGGTATTCTACCCAACTTACAAGAGTTAAACTAATAGTATCATGGGACAATGGGTCAAGCAATCAAGATAAGGTACAAATTTAAGCATTTAAGAAATTTAGTAGAATACAATCACATATCGGGTCGAAAGAATTGAGTCGAGGTTGACTCCCAATCCGTGGTCGAAAAATATATCGGTATCATGGTAAAGATTATAGTTTAGCCATTTTGACCCGAAAGTCATATCAAAAAAATAGAGTGCAAAGAGACATGTTTTAGTGGGACATGATATGTCTACATGAAGGTGGCTTGTCTAGGCCTTACATATAAAATTTGTTGGAAGGGAAAGTCTAGTGTTGTGCTACAAATATCCAAGTCATGGTAAGGGACGCCAAAAGATCTAAAAATAGAAAGTGGAGTTCATGATGTGACAACTAATGTACAAGATAAAGAAGATCAAGCTAAAGCATGAGATAAAATTAATTAAAAAATCCAGTAAAATAATAATTTTAGGGACACAGTTCTAGTGAGAAGATAGTCCTCTAGATGAATACCGTCAAGGAGTGATTAATTCGTTATTCAATCCGCAACGGTTAGTAGGTCACGAGGGAAGGTCGAGTAAGTCAAGATTGGGATACAGTCGTATAGTTTGGTAGATGACTAACAACACTTGTGTACATACTACTATCATGGTCATGATTGATATGGCAATTAGTGTGGAGTACATCTATCTTATTAGAGCTATCTTGATGGCCTACCATTAAGATTTTAACTCAAGTTTCCTCCAAAAGTTTCAAAAATAAACCACCAAAATTTGTATTCACTCCAAGCCGTTCAAATTTATCATAAAAAATTTAAATCACTTTCATAAATCTCAAAGCAAATTTTTTTGTCATGTTACTACTGACTTTTTTAAAATTTTACATTTACCATTGAATCTTCAAACTCAAGGGCTCATAAATCATGAATCTATATATAAAATATCCATAATTAATCATAACTTTAAAACTCTACAGAAATTAATAGCTCCTCCGATAAAAAATTCTAGCACATACAAAACAATCTCAAAATTTTAGCTCAATATTTTAATGCACTCATCAATTATAGCTTCTATTCATACTAGGTCATTCCAACATAATCACAACTTTTTTTTAAATGGTAACTTTATTCGATCAATCAAAACAACCTTATCACATCATAAATATATTTTTATTTTATTTCAAAAATTTGTGATATTAGTAATCCAACATTAAACTAAATTTTCAAATAATCTTATCAGTCAAAATCTTTTTTTTACCAAAAATCTAAATAGATTTGTAAATCCTCAATCATAGGACATCATTTAAAATAAAAATTTCTCAAAAATCGTTTTCATAACTTTCAAATATTTTAAACCAAAATTCACTGTCATTACTTCCACTTGAAATTCAAAATTTATTAAACACAAAAATTGCAAGTTGCATGACTCAATTTTAAATAATTTATACTGCCACATTTAAAATCTACGATCATTTTAAAACCAAATTTATAACTATTCAAAGGTGTATAACACTATAATCCAATAATTCATAAATGTAACAACTCGAAATCAAATCAATTTTATATTTGTTCAAAGATGTATATCTATCACCCAAAACTCATAAATAACATAACTCGAAAAGCAAATAAATTTTATGCATGTGGAAAGATGTGTAACTATAACCCAATAAATCATAAACATCAATCTCAAAAGCCAATCAATTTCTTAAATCAAGGGTATAATGATTCTAGCTATATATATATATATATATATATATATATATATATATATATATATATATATATATAAAATATATATATATATATATATATATATTTTCTGCAGTATCAATCCTATGGTTTTTACTATATAGAAATCTCAAGATTAAAACTTCCCTTGGTAATATCCTACTTTACAAATTACTAATCATTAAATCACACTTTTTCAAAAAAACATTTTTAACTCAATTAGAGTCTTAAATGTATTCCAATTGCCAATATAACCATTCTAGCCATGTGTTTGACCTATGAGCATATACTAGCGTAGTCATCTTCCTAGTTGACACTAAGCACGAAAAATAAGAATCGACGGTAGAAAGGAATCAAGCAAGATGCAATTCAAGGAAGTCGAACGAGAGTCCGGAATATGAAGCCAAGGGAAGAGGTCAAGCTGTATGGATGAGATTCCTAGATTCTAATCCTACATTGCAGGCTCACATCGGTACAATTACGTAACCAAAGTGACAAACTCGACCTGTATGGGCCACCACAAAAATATGTAACGCCCCAGTCCCAAAATACTTAGGACTAGGTACTTATCCATGCCAGCTGCATACATACGAAGTATACTCCAATATATGGAAACCTCGTATGAATACATAAGCTTTAAAATTCAGTAAACCAAGAGTAATATAATCTCATCCACAAATAATAAATAAAAGATATCATGTAATCAACTGTAATAAGTCATTGTACAATACGTTGGGCAGAGAAAAATCTACTACCAACAAGTAAGAAAATATACATGGAATGGAAATGATTTGGCGGGAGTAACAAAGGAAGACCCAAGACACGTCATCTCCGAATGAATAGAGAAGATCGCGACCTCGACTAGAACACCTGCAATATCACAGAAGCACACACACCTGGAGAGATAACCAGGTCCTCAGAGGGACGTAACAAGATACAGGAAGAACATGCCATATGAACTGAATATAAATGCACCATAAAATAAAGATAAAGTAAAAGTGTCCAAACCATAACACGGCTCAATATCCCATCATCAAAACAGTAGGCTACCCCTACAACCAAACAAGGACAAGGGATAACTTACTATTCTACGATGTGACATTTTTCTATGCCATGATTGGAATATGAAATTTGCTAAGGTCTCCTAACCTTTCTAGGCAATTTAGAAGACATATTGATGTATGGGCAGGTGAAGGCTGACTCCCCCAGGACAACGTAACAAAACACAACACGCACACGTCAAGTACCAATACTATCAGCCGGTATAACTCGAGGCTAGCGGCCCACGTGACCCATCAGTCCACATAGCTCGAGGCTAGTGACCCTCGCGACTCGACTACCGTAGTACGCAGTTACTACAGCTTTTAGATTTGGGGTAGCCTATACATTTAACTGTCTTCTCCCTCCCAAGGTCACTAACAGAAGGTAGTTCGCTAAGACTAGGTCCATATGCATAAAAAGGCAAGAAGGAAAAATAATTGAAAGCAAGAAAAGTGAACTAAAAATAACAAGTAATAGATCCAAGTAAGAACAGATAATAAATATGTAGTAAATAAATGAATAAAGGTGTATGTAATTATAACTATAAATAAGGCAAGGTATCTTGCCTGAGGGTGGTGCGAGGAGCAGCAAAATCCAACAATCAAAATCGTCAATACGAAAGTCAAAATCTACAAGAAGCTCCGGATGCTGAAACAAACATCACGAACGAGTTTGGAATAAAAGATATGCCTAGGAAATGCCTGTTCAAAATTCAAATTCTGGAATAGGGGCAATTTCATAATTTTGGACCAAAACGATGTCCGCCGTTGGACCCGTTTTGTACCGAAATGCGTGCCAATATCTATGGTCTCTAAAGTCGTCAAACTACATGTCTATGAATTTATTTTGATGAGACGAACCCAACGATATGTCCAATTTGGATCCCAGTGGGCTGTGCACAAAATCGCCCGTTGAGTGGGATTATTGGCCCGCCAAAATAGCGTTCCGATCAATGGTCTCAGAATCGGACCAAACTTGGCTCACATGACCAAAAAATATTTTGAGTCCAATGGTGCAAGTTTCATCGCGATATGATGAGTGTGCGCAAAGTTGTGACAAAATTTGCAAAGGGTCGATACGGGGTATCTCGACGGATACGCATTGATTTCGTCGCACACATACAACTAAATCGGGTTCCGTCAGTTCCCATACGTCGACAACATTCATACGTACCTTTCGATGCGTATAGTGCGCGACCACGTCGCCCGATTTATCAGGGCGTACGCCGTATCAGGTATTTTTCTACTTTTTGAAAACAGAATTTACAATTTTTCGTGAAACTTTAACAACGTGTAACTTTCTATATACTTGATGAAAAGTGAATCCAAAAGGTGCGTTACAATCTTGGTTATGTCATCTTTGACTGTCTTCAATTAGTTTTTACAAATCTTTAATGTACAGCAGGAAAATTGGCCGACAAGTTGTCATTTTAAAACAGTTTTTAGTATTACAGAAAACAGGTTTTTTTTTCAACTTCGTCTCGATTTTCCGAGCAAGTCGATAGGTTGTTTCAAAATCCACCTGGAGGATCTCGAAGAGGGTCAAGTCTACTTTCCAGAAAATCTTACGGATCGAAAATCGGTGCTACGAGTAAAAAGTTACGTCGTCGGGAAGTAGGGTACCTTGAGTGGAAAAACTGCTCCGTGGATGACGAGGGGCTGACTTCCGATGCTTCGTTCGTCGCGCACACAACTCCGTCGCTATTGAAACGAACTTGTATATGTTCTGCCCAAATTTTCATTTTGGAAGTCTAGGGTTTTGAGGTCTATGGAGAAAGTTATATATAAAACAAATTAGGTGAAAACCTAATACTACTATTATTACTAATACTAATACACTAATGGCCCACTCACGAAAATGTTGCGGGGCTTGCTGCTGTATGCAGCAAGCATGAATAGGGGTGGGGCCAGCACCTTTATGGGGGTAGGTTTGAATTTTTATTTTTTTATTTTTCTTTTCTTTTCTTTTTCTTATTCTTTTTAAACCTTTTCTATATATTTATAACCATATATATATATATATATATATATATATATATATATATATATATATATATATATATATATATATATATATATATATATGCATATATCCATAAATACACCAAAAATCTATTTTAAATCCAAATACCATTAAAAAGTCAACTACCCAATTATTTAATATATTTGAGAATATCTACATATATATATAAATTCAATCCTTAATAAATCAACTCAAAATAGTAATAATATTTAAATAGAAAAATATGTTTATTAAATCTCCACAAAATAACTTTAATAATAATAAATTAATAAAAATTGCTCCAATGGGTGAATTGTACCACACATCCTTATCCGGGTCCAGGAACGTGTACAATCTTGTAAAATATTATTTAAAAATAAATACCAATAATTGTACAAATATTTAAATAATTAGAAATTGTACATAAAATTCTAAAATAATTTAGGAGATATTTCTAAGTACATAAAATATTTCTACATGGCCACATTTGGTCGCACTACTTGCTTACATGGGCCAAAATTTGGTTTGGGCCCAGTTCGGACTGAATTGGACAAACCGGGTCATCTAAAAATTAATATATAAAATAATATTTAATTAAAATACTTTAAATAAGTAAATTCATAATTTGGTCTGGTTTTCCTAGTTTGGATATCACCATGGCTAGACTTCCCCCGGCATGACTGGTGCACTAGTCAAGACAAACTGCTACAACTTCCGTGCTAAAAGTCATGGTCGTCTCCAAAACTCAACAATGGCTAAGGTCATTATAAAAAAAAACCATAGATCGTATAAATTCAATTTTAAGTCTAATAAAATAATAAAAATAATTTAAAAAATAGGGGGTTTTACAAGTCCAAGCCGCATAAGGGCGCCAGCCACATGGAAGTTCATGCGGCCGCAACTGCCAACCGCATGGAGAAGACTCATGCGGCTACAAATGTCAGTCGCATGCAGAAAGCCCATACGGCCAGAACTTCCAGCCGCATGCAGTCAGCCTGTACGGCCACGACATCCAGCCGCATACAGAAAGTTCATGCGGCCACAAAAGATAGCCGCATGCCGACAGCCGGTATGGCCACAGTTCCTAGCCGCATACAGAAAGGACTTACGGCCACACATGCTAGCCGCATGCAGACAGCCTGTACGGCTACCAATCCCAGCCACATAACATCTATCCCATGCGGCTCACGGTCAGTCTTTGACCGCCTCTCATATGGTCCTGACCACGAAGGCTCTCTGGAGCATATGCCAGACTCTGATGTGACCAGCTTAAACTCTTCCTACTATGCACTCTCAGGCGCTAGAAGGAGAAAGTCTAGGGCAGCATGGGCTCGACGAGCTCAGTCGACTATCCCAACTTCTGACTATCAGGGCGTCCCGCTAACTATTACGCGGGCCCCTGATGGAAAGTTGTACAAAACTATCCGTGTCCAGGCCCCGACGGCCAACGGACGGGACAGTCATCGAGAATCTCCCAACAACGATCAGGGACAAGTACTCCTGCGACCCCCACATCAGGGAGAAGGCGGGATGCCAACACGCTCATGTGCTCAGAAATCCCAGACTCGTAAATCGGGTGACTTGCGCAACGTGGTTCTTCACAAGCTCAAGAAATGAGACAAAGATTTGATGTGCAACGAGTCCTGTCGAGGACATCAATGCACCCAAGTCATAGTCAACTGCTGCTGTAACAAGACAGCAGCACAAAAAGACCGGCGGTCCATCTTCCAAAGGCTGCAACACCCAAGCTCAGAAGGCGAGGCGCTTCTCGTCGCCTCTTGCAATTCTGCTCTGAAGATTCCTGGCAGCGGAAGAGAGAAGAAAACAAATTTCTCCAGCCCAAAAATTTTAACCGACGTAACCAAGAAATTTTTTCTAAACGGTTGTCTACAACCGTTGTAGGAGGAGTTTATCAAGGTACTCGTTCAAAGACGAAATCTTTCACACTGGGTGATTCATCCACATCTATGGAAGACACTGGAGCCGGGGGTAGTATTTATCCAAATATCCACAACAACCCGCTGTTCCAAGAAGATAGTTTGGGGGAAATGGTTCACCTGACAGATACAGCAGATCCCGACGTCCCCGAGGATGTCCACAATTCTCAAGACGAGGCAAGCTCTGAAGCTGGGGGTACCACTCTTTCTGAGTCCGAACCAGAGGAGAACATTCCCACATACCCCGACGACTTCTCTGTACTAGGGTACGACTCAGAGGGCACATCCTCTATCGTTCCTTCCATCTCTTATCATATAAGGACGGTATTTATGACGGACAGCAACCAAGAGGGTCCCAGTGATCGCCAACGAATCGACACTCTGGAGGCCATACTACATACTTTGGTCAAGTCCATGGACGAGATCAAAGCGGCCCTTCCAACTCTGCAAGGAAGGATGCCTAGCCAAGCAAGTTTGGGTCCCACGGTCAATGCAGACTCGAATTCAGCTGCACCAAACCCGGGCGATAATCCTCCTGAAATATCGGCCCCCACTGCTGCAGATGAGGCCAGAGAGGCAAAAAGAGAGGTCCAGGAGCTCCGAGCCATGTTCCAAGCTCGAGAAACTTACCAGGACCTCAGGATACGACAACCATATCCTGTCGCGTGGAGAGATGTTCCCTTTCCACCAAAGTATAAACCATTCCACATCAATCCATATGATGGGAAGACATCTGCAAGTAGGTACATCACCTAATTTGAAGTCACAACCGACCATCTGCCTCATGACGATGCCATCCTTACGCGGTTGTTCATCGGAGCTTTGGAAGGGGTCGCTTTCGACTGGAACCACAACTTGTCGGACAATTGCATCTACTCCTTCACCGGCTTCAAACGCATGTTCCTAGAGAGGTTCTATGAAGTAGGACAAGACGTGACAATGTCCACTCTCATGGACATTGTTCAGGGAGAAAAAGAGCTAACAAGAAATTATATCGAACGGTTTCGCCAAACCGCGATGAAGCTGTCTTCCGGCAACCCTGATTCCTCCTTGATTGAAATTTGCCAAAAGAGACTGCTTCCTACAATCAGCCTCTGGATGGGCGAAAGTTAATTCAAGGATTGGAAGACGTTCATCATCAGTGCCACTAGCGCAGAAGATAAGGTAAAAAAAGCCCGCCAGCTGGGATTGCACATCTCGGATGGAAAAGACAAGGGCAAACGCCCTAACATCAACAACAATAACGGTAGTAATTCCTCCAGCAACCGAGACAACAAGGCAAGCAGGCTATGGTGGCCGACACAGCCCCAAAGCCTGAATCAATGCCGGCAGAAAAGCAGTGGCCTCAGATGACCTACTCTTTCAAGGATGGCCATGTTAAACCCATCTTAGACATGCTCATCCAAGGAGGACGAATTCAGCTCCCTCCTCTCAGGTATGAGCCTCATCCTACAGATATAAAGAATCCCAAGTACTGCCATTACCATCACTAAGTTCACCATGCTACACATGATTGTTATCAGCTGAAGCGATACATCCAATATCTCATCGATTCTATGGCCCTGGCCATTGATTTCTAAGAGGTGACCGTGGCAGCTAACATGGTGTCAGTACAATTTGGCAGCTTCCCTCCGACAAAAACTCAAGATGGAGTAGTACCCGTCTCCAGAGCAAAGATGGAGGTCTCTAACCTTCCACCTCCCCGAGACCAATCGGTTGGTCTAGTGCCCCTTATTACATCTCGGAGGGAAATCATGTGGGTCCATCCGGACTTGGTACCTGAGGTGACTCAGTCCGCACCTCCCTCTACCAGCAAGAAGAAGAATAGGAAAGTCAAATCATGCCGCACCATCTCGACAGAGGTCGAAGAAGCTACTGCCGTTGTTACCCGCTCCGGCGCACAAACCCAACCTCCACCGGGTAACTCGGCTGAAGACCCTCAAACGATAGCTGCTGATGCTCCAGGACCTTCGCAGCCTTCGACGACCGACAAGCCTAGGCCGAAAGAGACTCGCTTCGACAAACCACTCCGAAGAGAGATACCTCATGGGCTAGAGAGGCCATACAACTTTGACATCCTAGCACAATTGGCCAACACACCAGCCAAATTGTTGCTATATGAGCTCCTGAGACTCTCCAAGGATGTCTGCATCACACTGAGCCAAGCACTCCAGAATGCCGACGCATACCTGGCTCAGTCCAATCTCACCGGGGAAGACTCGCCGGCAGATCTCCAGGACAGCGCTTGCACAGGGTCAATACCAAATATTGTCTTCACTCCGCAGGATATGCTTATCAAGACCAACCTTCACGATCGCCCTCTGTATTATACTGGGTACATTGGCGATATCAAGGTCGATCGGATGCATATTGACCCTGGGTCCTCCATAAGCATCATTCCGAAGAGCCTACTACATCATCTGTGCATCACAATGCATCGCATGACGTCGACAACCACCGCCATTAGCGGTTTCAATTCGGGCAGGAGCTATCCGATCGGGAAGATTCGCCTAAAGTGCCAAGTCGATGACCTTCAGTCAGAAGTAACTTGTTATGTTATAGATACGGACACTTCTTACAATATTCTCCTGGGACGTCCTTGGATACACGATTATATGATCGTGCCTTCCACACTGCACCAGTGCTTCAAGTACGTCGACAAGCACGACCTTGTGAGGACAGAATTTGCCGACATCGATCCCTTTAAAGGGGTCGAATCCTACTACTCAGATTCATGCTTATACGAGAAGTCGAAAAAGCATCTTGCCGAAGGAGACACTCAAGCTCAAATTGAGGCAGCAACCGGATCAGAAGAACCTCTGACGATCCACCTCCAAGCCCGCAAGCCTGGCATAACTGCGCCCCTTACAGCCACTCTGCATAAGGATGCAATTAGCCTCTCTACACAGAAGGAACAAATGATAATTCGACTGCCAAGGTCTGGCCAAGTGCCAAGACCCACGACAGAGCCAGACAATCAGGTTTCCTAAAGCTAACCAGCGACAAACAGGGGAGCTCAATCCCTCTGTCAAGCCGATGATAATTCGTCTTCCCAGGATGAATCGGCAATCGAGCACTAAGCCAGGGACCACTAGCCAGCCAACAACTCCCCGCTCAGTACCGAGCACCAAACTGGGGGTAGCTAGTATGCCAACAACTCCATATTCTGCTCCACCCATAGAGCCCCTGATAATCAAGTTGCCCAAGTCATCCTCTCAGTCTGCATTTACACAGGGGGTGGCTGAAGAAGAATCTGAGCTGGCCAAGTATCTGGCTGCTTACACTGATGTTCCATATGCAGATGATGTAATCCCACTGGAAAAGATACCTTACTTCATTAATAAAGGGCTATATTTGAATTATCTCGAGCTTAATAAGCTCTGTACAATGTATGCTAAGGAACACGGTATAGGCACTCACCTGCACACACAAGTGACAAATGTCTACACCGCGAACCAACTTACTCCAGTGGAAGACGCTTACCGCATAATCGAGGAAGACGATCACCCAATCATCTTCGGCCGGAAGAATGATCCACAGCCCTTCAAGATAAAAAAAGTTGAGCTCGAACCCGACACCGGGAGATTGCCCCTTTATCTGTATAGTTCCTAATCCAAGTACCTTATGCAAAAACAAGGATATGATCTGGAGACTACACCAGGCTTAAACTATGGCACAGGACGGCGGTTACCCCTACAGTCGTCGGCCCCTGCTGGAAAACCACGAGATTATTACAGCAAAACCAGATATGGGCTATGTTATGTCACACCTGCAACGACACCTGAAAGCTCAGACGAAGAATGCGACTGGCATTCACACTCAACTGAATCACCCACTTCCGATTCAGATATCAGCATTGGGGACGTGATCAGACAAGTCTGGTCCGTCAACATGGCATTTGTCGATGCCTAGAAGAAGATGAAGACATTCTTGAACTTCTTGAGCTAGAGCCATGGGCACAACAACTAGATGCACAGTGGGAGAAGCGGTTCAAACAAAGAGAGCCTCCCACCGAGGATGAGGTTGTACAAGTCGATCTCGGTGATGAGTCCTCTCCAAAGCCCATCTTCGTCAGCAAGAATCTGACAAACGAAGACCGAGAATCACTACTACAACTCGTCACAGAATACATTGACGTATTCGTCTGGAGCTACGAAGATATGCCAGGACTGAACCCCGAGATTGCTCTTCACAAGCTTAACATCCGTTCGGACGCAAAAACGGTCAAGCAACAACAATGTCGGTTCCGTCCTGACGTCATGAATGCCATTGAAGCCGAGGTAAACAAACTGATAGCCCACGGCTTCATCCGTGAGGAACAACATCTTGACTGGGTCGCCAACATAGTACCAGTCCTCAAGAAGAGTGGAAAGATTCAAATCTGCATCGACTTTTGCAATCTGAATGAGGCGTGTCCTAAGGATGAGTTCCCTCTCCCTATCACAGACATCATGATCGATAACACTCGTGGCTTTGAGCGTATGTCATTTGTGGATGGTTTCTCGGGGTACAACCAAATCAAGATGTTCCCTAACGACGAAAAGCATACATCATTCTGAACACCAATTGGCATATACTGCTACACAGTCATGCCTTTCGATTTAAAGAATGCTGGCGCCACCTATCAAAGAGCTATGAGCATCACCTTTAGAGACCACTTGCGCAAGACAGTAGAATGCTACGTCGACGACATCACCGTCAAAAGCCGATCTATGGAAGATCATCTGCATGATCTGAGGACAGTGTTCGACCTGATGCGAGCGCACAATTTGAAAATGAATCCCACAAAATCCTTCTTAGGCGTATCCAGCAAAAAGTTCTTGGGTTTCATCATTACCTCCCAGGACATCCACGTAGACCCTGAGAAAACGAAGGCAATCATGGAGATGGATCCCCCGAGAAATCTCCATGAACTCTGAGGCCTTCAAGGGAGGCTAGCCTACATCAGGAGGTTTATCTCTAACCTCTCCGGACGATGTCAGCCATTCACCCACTTCATGAAAAAAGGCATTTTATTCGTATGGGATGAAGAATGCCAACGCGCCTTCGACAACATCAAAGAATATCTGACGAACCCTCCATTCCTGGTAGCCCCGATTGCTGGAAGACCATTCTTACTCTATGTACGAGCGATGGAACATTCTCTCGGTGCTCTGCTAGCACAAAACAACGAGACAGGCCACGAACAAGCCATATATTACTCAGCCGAATGATGATGGGGCCGGAGCATCGATACACTGCCGTAGAGAAAGAGTGCCTTGCTCTAGTTTTCGCCATTTAGAAGACGTGACACTACGTCATGGGACAAACCATCTATGTCATATCAAGAGTCAACCCCCTCAGGGTCCTCATGACTAGACCAGGTGCACTCAGCTCTCGCCTCGCTACTTGGGCGATATTACTGTCCCCCTACCACATGATCTTCGTCTGCAAAAGGCTGTTAAAGGTCAAGCTTTAGCAGACTTTTTAGCAGCCCATCCGGGTTCGGAGTCAACCAAAATAGACGAAAAGATTCCAGACGAGGTCACTAATTCAAATATGGCCTCCCATGATACCATATGGCGAATATTTTTCGATGGCGCTTCTAGAACCGGGCCCAAGGGCAACATCGTCGCTGGAGTCGGAATAGTACTGGTTTCTCCCACCGGGTTGGTGATCAATCGGGCTTACTCCCGCACAGAGCCCTGTTCAAACAATATGGCCAAGTACAACACCTTGGTCATTGGCATCCGACTTGCAAATGAGCTGGAGGTAGAACACCTTGAAGCATACGACGATTCAAAGTTAATCGTCAATCAGATTCGGGGTTCATACGAGGTTCGCCATGAGGACATGATCCCCTACTACCAAATAGCGATCGACATCATCTCGTCGTTCGAAGGGTTCTTCATCGAACACGTTCCCAGACTCCAGAACATTGAAGCCGATGCCCTAGCAGGCCTGGCCGCTTCCCTAGCAGTACCGAATCATGCTCATCATCTGGTTGACATCATAGGCCGTGAGTTGGTCTGTCCCAAGAATAATGTTCAGTATGTTGAGAGTTACTCCGCTCTGACAGTTGACGAAGCACCAGACTAGAGAAAACTGTTCATAGACTTTGTAGTCTATGGCATCTTGCCCAAAAACCCAAAGGAGGGCACCTCTATTAGAAGGCGTTCCCTCAGATTCTTCTACGATACAGAGACGAAAATGCTATATCGGCGATGATACGATGGATTACTGCTTCGATGCTTGCCAAATACAGAAGCCAAAGAAGCCGTACGTGAAGCTCACGATAGCATCTGTGGGGCCCACCAGCCTGGCCCGAAACTACAAGATCGTCTTTGTCGAATGGGCTACTACTGGCCCATGATGGTTGCAGATGCAATAGACTATGCACGAAAATGCAAAGTCTGTCAAGTCCATGTAGATTTCATCCACCAGCCATCCGAGTTTCTATACCCGATGGTGGCATCCTGGCCCTTCGAAGCATGGGGAATGGACATCATCGATCCGATCACTCCGCCTTCGTCCCGAGGACATCGCTTCATACTCGGAATCACAGATTACTTCTCCAAATGGACGGAGGCTATTCCGTTAGCAGAAGTAAAGACTTCAAATGTGATCAGCTTCCTCAAGCACCATGTTATCTACCGCTTTGGATTGCCCCGAAGGATCATCCACAATAATGGTCCGCAGTTCGTAAGCCACGCATTCTATCGGTTTTACGACAAACACCGAATCCAAATTATTGCTTCAACACTATACAACCCAGCGGCTAATGGTCTGGTTGAAGCATTCAACAAAACAATCATTAAGCTTCTCAAGAAATTCGTGTCATCAAACAAACACGACTGGAATGAAAAGCTCGATGAATGCTTATGGGCGTACCATACTACAGTATGGACAGCCACCAGGAATACACCATTCTCTCTGGTATACGAAAGTGAGGAAATTCTCCCACTGGAGACTCAAATCCCCTCACTCTACGTCGCTCTCAGATACCGATTGACGACAGATGATAATCACCATCGCCGACTACAAGAGTTGGAGGCCCTAGATAAGAAGCGCCTGTTAGCTCAACAACAAATCGAGCTGTACCAAGCTCGTATCTTTGGAGCCTTCAACAAAAAGGTTAAAATCAGAACATTCCAAGTGGGCGATCTCGTTCTGGCAGTTCGAAGGCCGATGGTTATGACTCACAAAACCGTCGGCAAGTTCCAGCCAAAATGGGAAGGCCCGTTCATCATCGATGTTGTATTCTCCAATGGAGCTCACCGCCTAGCAAAACAAAATGGAGACTTGCTCATGTTGCCCATCAACGGTAAGTTCCTAAAGAAGTATTACATCTGAAACGACATCCTCCAGGATGTTGAGTCACGCACCCGATGGTACCGCTGAACTCACATCCCGCCTTCAAATCTTCCAAAATGAGGAGTCATGTACCCGCTGGTACCGCTGAACTCACATCCTGACTATAAATCTTCCAGAATGATGAGTCATGTACCCTCTCCTACCATAGAACTCACATCCCGACTACAAATCTTCCAGAATGACGAGTCATTTACCCTCTCGTACTACTGAACTCACATGCCGACTCCAAATCTCCCAGGTTGTCGAGTCATGTACCCGCAGGTACCGCTGAACTTACACTCTGGTCACTACAAAATGAATCTATATCGCGTCTTTTAGGTAGTAAGTCATGTATGATTATACCTCTGAACTTTCTTCCTAGAGGAGCTCCCTCCTCATGATCCAATACCCGCACTTTCAGTGCACAAAAAGGGTAACAGATCCACAGATTTTTCGAAACAACCACGTCGATGCTACCTATGAGTTGTTTCCCTTCCACCAAAAAACAAATCGCCCGTCACATAGAACCTCCACGTCCTCATTACCTCTGAGTTGTTCTAAATTCCCTTCACGGAGCCCACTCCTGCCATGTCCTTATTACCTCTGAGTGGGAAGGCTCCATCGAAGAAACCCTCATATTTACCACGTCCTCATTACCTCTGAGTAAGTATGTTGGTTCTCTCTCGACCTATTATCCGTACCGAAAAAAAACCAGGGTACACCAAGGATAATATGCCTACAAATGTCCTTTGTTGTCACGACCCGCACCCTAGAGTAAGGGCACGAGACGTGGGTACGTCTAGCCTACGCCACAGTGTCGGCGGTAGAACGCTGTCCTAGGTCACAACATCTAACAATATAATTCTAAGCAGTTTATACTCCCCGAATGGGGGCTGTAGGTCCTAAAAAAATTAAGTTGCATCAATCAACAAAGTCAAAGAATCAAGATATACATCATTTTGATGAGTTGTGCTGACAACAGATTGCGCAGCAATCGAATTGCGCACGTTGGTTTGCGTACGTTCCCAACTGTGCAAGCTGACGTGGCAGAAGTCATCATTACTTAAATCAAATCAAATCTTCCTGACAGCTGACAGCACGGATAACGAGGAGACTGTTCGTTTATTGTGACGTACAGTGCTCGAGGGCGGCTGACAGTTGGCAGCGCAATCCATGATAGCGCAAACCATTCCTGCGCAGTCTGAGTCTGCGCAAACCAAAGTCTGTGCAGTTCAGGTTGCGCATTCTACCAACATAACTGATAAAGTACATATGGCATTCATGCCATCAATTGCTCATTATGTGGCAACTGTCTATGCATGATCATACGCATTTCAATCAAATGATGCCATGTGTCCCAGATAGTTGGCCCACAATCCAGCAACTGCCTGCGCAGTCCAATGCTGTGCAAACCAATTGCTGCGCAAATCATCTTGCGCAGTCCAGAATAACTGAAAGTTAGTTATTTCCAGAACTCTATAAATAGAGTTTCAAGTCTTCATTTTAGGGGATCAAGAGTTTAGAGATCAGAGATCATAAATCAGAGAGTCCAGGAGTTCTTGCCCAAGTGCTGCTGCATTCTTTCGAGGCTTTTGCCTTCAACTTCCGAGGCTTTTGCCTTCAGTTTCCAGAGTTGTTCTCAACTTCAGAGGCTTCATCTTCAAAGTTCACATCGTCCAAGGGATAAAGCAATCGTCATCTAGATTGGATTCCTATAGTTGTAATTTTTCCAGAATTCTTGTAATCTTTATTACACAGTTTGTATCAATAAAGTTTCATACTTTTGTTTTTACAAACAAAATGGCGACTCTGCTGGGGACAACTTTCTCCTCCGACGAGGAAGTAGCAACTCAATGTGACATAGCGTCTATCGGGAAGACGCAGAAGATGCTGGTTGTTAAAGTCAACCAGACAACCTACGAGGCGATGCTCAACTCCAAGACCACTCCCCGTACTGCAGCCACTTCTGCCAAGAGCAAAGTGCGCTCAGTTTGGGTCTCCAAGACTGCTGCACAATCTGGCAGTTTTGCCACCAAAAATGCTGTACACTCTGTTGTACAAACTGCTGTGCCAACTGCTGCACAGTCTGTCTCAACAACTGCTGCACAATCTGTTGCAGTCAATGCTACACAGTCTGTTGTAACTGTTGTACAGGCTACTTCATATGCTGCCTTGTCAAAATACAAGACTCCTATGACTCTGGTGCAATTGGTAGTAACTTTTCCTGTGCAAACTAATACTCCAGTAACTAAAGTGCCTCCCAAGCACTCTAAAGCAAGGACTCCTGATGCACAAACCACAGCTTCTGTGGCCAGAACTTCTGTGCAAAGTATTCCTACGCAATCCAAGAGTGACAGCCTTTTGGCTAAACTCTCTTCTTCTCATAACAAAGGAAGAGACTCTACTCCTCTTCCCAAACACCCTATTGCCCCTGCACAATCTACTGGGGGTAGTCTTTTGGCTATTCCTCTTTCTCTTCAAAATAAAGGGAAAGGCCCATTGGTCTTTTCTCAAACTTTCTTATCCCATGACTTGGAAGACAACAGAGGGAAACGCTCTTTAGCTAACCCTTCATCTCAAAACAAAGGAAAAGGCCCTTTGGTCTTTTCTCAATCTTCTTCAGTCTTTACTGAAGAGGATCCATCTGAATGTGCCTTGGCACCAATCAGTATTAGAACTCTTTCAAACAAGGATTCTTCTTTCCTTTATAACAAGAGTACTTGTACTAACCAAAGAGGTATTCTACCTACTCCGGTAGCAGAATTCCAGGACCTCCCGACTCTCAAAATTTCCCGTTCTAAGACAGGGAAAACTGTTAGTGTCTCAAACAGAAACCCCTGGGGGTGAATTTGCTGATCTCAGAACTTATCTCAACCGACCCACTTTGGTAAAACGCAAACAGCCAATGCCGAAGGTTAAACATCATCAGAAACATATCTCCAAGGTCAAAAATCCTGATACTTATGCCAATGAAGTGAGCACTTCCCTGTATACTCAAGGGACTAAATATTTGAAGAATCGAAATCATGTTCCGAATGTTATCAAAGAACAAATCCCACAGAGCTTTCCTCGTCCCGTTGCTGATCTTCGAGAACATCTAAGACAAAAATGGGATAATGCCTAAACACCTCCACCATCTGATCATCATTGCAATCATAAAGTCATCATCCAATATTGTTGTCAAACAACAAAACGATCTGTTTTTGATCGTCTGACTTTTGCTAAATCTGAACCTACGTCAGAGGAAGACGAAGTCTTGTATGCCTCTGTTAACATGACTTTTCGAGACACCGGGGGTAAAAGATGCTCTAAGCATGGTAGACTCCGCAAGCCAAGCCAGCGGTATTTAGAATTACTCCAAGAAGAATCTTTCGAAGGAGTGTTTCAACATACCCGTTCTCGAAGCCGAGATACAATCGATCAAAGGAATCTTCCTCAAAACCCTTCAGGTTATTCTTCCTCAGATTATGACGCATATAGCGAAAGCTCTGAACAGACAGTATCTTCCACTGTACCAAGGAAAGTAATAGCGTATGTCGTCACGGATGATCCAGATGCTTCAACTTCTATAAATCAGGAACAGCGAATTGCTGCAATCGAAGACAAACTAAAAACCATGGCTGAAATGGTTACTAGTATGCATTCTATCAATGTAGCACAGCATGCTACACCACCAATTGCACCTACTACTAGTCCAGAGATAATAGCATCCTCAATACCTGCCAATACTGGACTGGGGGTAGTGCCTCCACAAATGCCTCCTGTACAAGTGCAAGTACAAACTACACCTAGCCAGTCAGGAGCTGGGGGTAGTGCTTATAATGCTGTTCCTCCTCCTACCACTACAACTCAACCTGCTCCTTCTTTGTCATCAGAAGACGCCAATGAAGCTGTCAAACTCTTATGAACCCAGTTCGAAGCATTTAAAGAGAAAGACAACTTGCAAAGATTAGGGATTAAGCAGCCCTATCCAGTTGAATGGAAAGAAGTCCCGTTTCCCCCAAAGTACAAAATCCCTACAATCTCTCTGTTCGATGGCAGTACTTCCCCAAGTCAATTCATCAATCATTTTGAGGTAATGACTGTTCAACTCCAGCCAAATGATGCTCTTCTTACCAGAGTGTTCGTCGGTTGTTTAGCCGGCGTAGCATATGACTGGTACAGAAGTTTGCCCGATGGTTGCATTACTTCCTTTTCAGGTCTCAAACAAATCTTTCTGAAACGGTTCTATGAAGGATTCAATGATATGACGATGTCAGCTCTCAACAAAATTAAACAGAAACATAATGAAACTGCTGAGAGCTTTATTGAACAGTTCCACCGTGAAGCTTTGAAAATGCCTCCAGGAACTCCAGCTGCTGTCATTATTGATAATTGTAAGGCGAATCTTTTGCCTATTATCAGTATGTGGACGGGATCTACCCAATTCCAAGATTGGCCTTCATTCATTGTCAATGCCAAAGCTGCTGAAGTAAGTGCCGACAAGTTCAAATAATTGGGGGTACAAATGTCTAACCCTGATCGAGATGAGCATTAGACTTCAGGTGGTGGCAATCGCCAAAACAATCGCAAAGCAAAAGAGACTTTGAACATTAATTTGAACAAAAACAAAGAATCTTTTGCTGTCAATGTGGCTCCGCCTACATCCACTCCTACTGCTTCTGCACCTCCACCGAGGGAACCTCGTCCGAAAGTGGAATATTCCTTTGACGAGAATGACACTGCAAGCATCTTTGAGTGTTTACTCAAAAGCAATAAAATTTAACTCCCTGACCCAAAGAAACCTGATAAAGTCGGTAAGACCGATCATCCTAAGTATTGTGTCTACCACCGATTCATTGGATATCCTACTAGAGCATGCTATGTGCTCAAAGGCAAAATCCAAGAGCTTGTTAATGCTGGAGTTGTTACCTTGCAACAAGATGAAAAGACTGTCACTGCCAACATGGTTTCAGTCCAATTTGGGGATTTACCTCCACAGATGGTACAACATGGTGTCATTCCAATTCCCAAAGCTACTCTTGAGATTGAGAATCTCCCACTTCCACTAAATGAAGGTCTTGTTCCCTTATCTCTTGACAACGGTGAAATTATGTGGATCCATCTTGATCTTGCTCCAGAATTTGAGGTGTCCTCTTCTTCCAAGAAGAAAACTCGTTCTAAAGGCAAAACAAAAATTTACAACATGGTGTCTTTTGATCCCATAGTTGACGAAGAGATTCTGTTAGGCACCAGATCAGGGAAAGCCTATTTGAAAGATCATTCTGAAGGTCAAAAGGATCCTGCTTCTTCTTTTGAACCTGCTCCGGCACAACCTGCTTCTACTGAAGAGGTCCTTTCTACATCTTCACCAGTTGTAGTATTAATTTCTCCCAAGCCAACAACGGCTGACAAAGGCAAGCAACAAGTCCGCTTCGACAAACCCTTGAAGAAATCATCTCCTACTGGGCTTGAGAAGCCTTACAACTTCGATATATTGGCTCAACTAGCCAATACACCAGCAAGGCTGTCTATCTTTGAACTCTTGCATCTTTTCAAAGAGACGCGAGAAACTCTAAGTGAAGCTCTTATGCAAGCAGAGACTTGTCTAACCTTTCTCAAAAAGCCCGAATCAGAACCAGTCTCTTGTAATAGTTTTCAGGAATTGATTCCAAACATAACTTTCACACAAGATGACATGCTGATAGAAGACAACAGGCATGACCATCCTCTTTACTATAAAGGATATGTCGATTCGATGAAAGTCGATCGTATTCTAATAGATCTAGGGTCTGCTCTCAGTATCATGCCGAAGACGATGCTCGATGCTTTGAAAATTCCTGTACATAGTCTCTCCACTACAATCACTACCATCCTTGGATTCAATCAGGGAAGAAGCGAACCTTTGGGCAAGATTCGCCTAAAACTCCAAATAGGCAATCTTCGCACAAAAGTTACATTCTACACCATTGACAATTTTGGTTGTTCTTACAATGCTCTATTGGGGAGACCATTCTTACATGAGCACAATGTTGTTCCATCAACCCTTCATCAATGTTTCAAATATGTTGATGATAAAGGAGAGGTCCACAAGGAGGTTGCGGATCTTTATCCTTTCAAAGGCGTTGAAGCATACTGCAATGACGCTCGAATGTACAAGGATGAATTTATAAAGATTGTGTTAGCCTTAGACACTGAGGTGTTGGCCCATTGGTCATATGGTCAACCTGATTTTAATAATTGATCAAAACTCTGTCTGGATATACGAAGCTTGTTGGGACATCTCAGCTTCTTGGACATAAGCAAGATTGGATATTCACTCCGTTCAAGACTGAAGATCTGTTTGCCTACTTGAGTCTGTACTTCCTATGCAATATAATTTTTCACTTTATTTGAGTCTAGGAATACGTTGTACACTGAGTCGTATTGGCAAATAGGCTATCTCCAAAATAGATCAAAATGTTTTTAAAATGACCTATCAAAATGTTTACAAAAAGGTTTTCAAAAAGGTTTTCAAAAATCACCAAAAATCTATTTTAAAACCCTAACATAACCCTGACAGAACTCGGCCAGAGTTCGGCCAGAGTTCGGCCAGAGTTCGGTTGGTGGCCGTTTGATTTTTGAATTCTCTGGAACTTGGTCCTCCTGCAGTTGCGGATTTGACCGAGATTTGCTCATCGAGTTCTGCCCGAATTCTGCTCGAATTCTGACAGAGTTCTCCCTTTGGAATTCCTATAAATAGAGATGGATGTCGATCATTTCAATTCACTCATTCACTTTCAATCTTCTCTCTATCTAAAAAGCTTTCTGCCTTCCAAAGAGTTTTCTAGAGCTTTCATTTTCAGATCCCAAGCTAGTTACAATCCTCTAGTCGATTTGCCAGTGCGGTACGGTATAGAAGTTTCTGAGAGATTGTAATCAGAAGGCTTGATTGAAGAATACCTCTTCACATTTGAAGTTGGACGAGTTCTTCGTATCAAAGCTCGCGTTGTAGAAGTTGCAAGGACTTCGTAAGAAAACTTACGGTTTTTCCTATAGTGGATTCAACTGGTAGCAAGAGTTCTACCGACTGGATTAGTCCTCAACAGAGGGATACCAGTATACATCGCTGTCTTTGCGTTTGCTTTCTGAACTCTGCCTTTACATTATTTCAACTGTGATTATATACTGTGATTGTGTTGCTAACATTTTTTAATTAGCATTATTCCGCTGCCAACTCTATTCACCCCCTCTAGAGTATTACGCTTTACTATATCGTTCCTACAATTGGTATCAGAGCGGGTGTTACAGGTAAAGCGAGGTAACAGTGCTATTATTTATTCATTATTTATTAGATCACAGCACATCACATGGCTACTATGAAATTCACAAGTGAAGGTCAGGCCACAAACAGACCCCCACTGTTTGATGGTACTAACTACACTTATTGGAAAACACAGATAAATTTCTTCTTGAAATCTCTTGATTTTGACTTATGGGCTATTGTTCTTGATGGCTATCAGAAGCCACCTCATATAAATGTCGAGGGAGTTTTGGTTGAAAAACCCCAAAGCAGTTATACAGAGGAAGAAAAGAAAAAGGCCAGTCTTGACGCACATGCCATTAATGCTCTTTTTTGTGCCTTAGACAGAACAGAATTTAACAGGGTATCTACATGCACAACGGCAAATGGTGTGTGGAAGCTTCTCGAAGTTACACATGAAGGCACGACTCAAGTCAAGGAGTCAAAAGTCAGCAGACTTACTCAAGAGTACGAGGCGTTCAAAATGAAGCCAAATGAAACAGTCACACAAATGTTCGAGAGGTTCTTGGATATTGTAAACCCTTTGTCCTTCTTAGGCAAAGATTACAGTAACCACGAAAAGATTTGCAAACTCCTGCGAGCTCTCACCAAGAACTGGATTCCAAAGGCTACAGCTATCATTGAAGGAAACGACCTCACCACAATGTCACTTGAAGTACTCATGGGTAAACTACTCACTCATGAACTGGAGCTACAAGATTTTGAAGAGGCTGCTCCAAAGGAGAAGACTATCGCCCTCAAGGCTCAGCACAGAAAAGCTGCTGAAGATGACTCAGACAGCAGTGGATCTGACGCTGAAGATCAAGCTCTCCTAGCAAGGAAGTTCAAAAGATTCATGAGACATGAGAAGAGAGTCAAAGAGAACAACAGCAACAACTGGTATCAAGAAGATGCTGTCTGCTATGGCTGTAAGAAGAAGGGACATATGAAGAAGGACTGTCCCATCAACTCATCATCGAGCAAGAAGAACAACAGGTATAAAAAAGGCAACCTGAAAAGATCAACGTCTCGGAAATATGCCAACACCAGCATATGGCATGAGAGTGAAGCTAGCGACTCAGAAGATGAACATTCAGAGGACGCTGCAAATATCTGCTTCATGGCAATCGATCAGGTACCTACTGAACCTATAGAAACATATGATGACTTCACCCTTGAGCAATTAGGAGATACCTTCAGTGACCTGATGCTTGACTACAGAAAACTGCGTAGTAAATATCAGACCGCTAAGAAGGTACTCAAAGAATACAAAGGAGAAATAGGAAGACTTACCGACCTACTAGCTGAGGTTAGAGCTAATGTTAGTGAGTCTGGTGAGCTTTCCTCTATAAAGCTCTTATTATACGAGACTAAACAGTCATCCGAAGAGAAAGACAAGATTATAGACCAATTGAGAGAAGATCTTTCTAGAGAAAAGAAAAGTCTTCAATCTGCACAAATCAGAATGGAATCACTCACTTCTGATTATACTAAGTTATATGACACTTCCAAAAGGTTGGAAATTAGGTTAGGAAAACAGCCTGAGCCTGCTGCTTCCTATCCTAACACGTGTCACTTACCGAGAATTTGGAACATTCCCAAGCCAAACACTGTCAGACCAAACCATATAAAACCTTTACCCTAAAAGGTTAAGCCCAAACATGATCATAGGTATGCATTCTTCTATACTAGAAAACCCAAACCTACCAACCATGCACACCACTCAGCTTTCAACACTCGACATGCACAATGTCATTATTGTGGCCTCATTGGTCATATATCATCTGCATGTAGAATGAGAAAGCTTGTAGATTTAAATGTTTATGCTTGGATACCTAAAGCTAACAATTCAGGACCCTATAAGAAATGGGTACCAAAGGTTTCATCTGCAAACTGTTTTGTAGGTGGAACACCCTTCACATGCTAGAAGCAAATGGATCCTCGACAGCGGTTGCTCACGGCATATGACCGGTGACGCTACCCTATTTGCAACACTGTCGAAGAAAAAGAAGGAAGGTTATGTTTCCTTCGGTAATAATTTGAAAGGGTATATTATTGGTATCGATGATGTTGGTAAGTCTCCCTATCCCGTGATTAAAGATGTCTGTCTGGTTATCGAGTTGAAACATAATCTACTCAGCATAAGTCATCTAGCTGATCATGGTTATGGTATCAACTTTGGCAAAGACAAATGTACTATAGTTGATAGCTCAACTGGTAGTACTATCTTTGAAGGAATCAGGGAAGACAATATATATGTTTTCTATCTGCTGGAAGAAGCTAACATTTCAGGTAGATGCTTAATGGCCAAAAGTGGTGAGAGTCATCTATGGCACATGAGACTCGGTCATGTAAACATGGATACAATTTCAAGATTATCCACAAAGAAGTTAGTACGCGGTTTACCAGACATAACATTCAAGAAGGATTCGGTATGCAGCCAATGTGAAAAGAACAAGGCTACCAGATCCACATTCAAGTCTGTAAACGCAATATGTACTACTAGACCTCTACAATTGCTACACATGGATTTATTCGGTCCTAGCAGAGTTGCTAGCCTCGGAGGTAAATTATATGCATTTGTAATTGTAGATGATTTCTCTAGATACACGTGGGTATATTTTTTGACACGCAAAAATTACGCATTATCAGAATTTGTTGCCTTTTGCAAAAAAGTACAGAATGAAAAAGGTTACATGATCACTCGCATTAGAAGCGATCATGGTGGCGAATTCGAGAATGCTGATTTTGAGCAATTTTGTGACACACACGGTTTTATTCATGAGTTCTCCTGTCCTAGAACTCCACAACAAAATAGAGTTATGGAACGTAAGAACAGAACTCTAACCGAAATGGCCAGAGTGATGTTAAATCAATTTAGCCTACCCAAATACTTCTGGGCTGAAGCTGTCAATACAGCTTGCTTTGTGCTCAATAGAGTTCTAATTCGACCCAAATCGAAGAAGACTCCATTTGAGTTATGGTTTAATAGAATTCCTTCAGTTTCATACTTTAAGATTTTTGGCTGTAAGTGCTTTATTCTTAATACTAAAGACAACTTGGAAAAGTTTGACGAAAAGGCCGATGAAGGTATATTTCTAGGTTATACGGCCAAGAGCAAAGGGTACAGAGTCTTCAACAAACGTACCATGATCATCGAAGAATCAATCAACGTCACTTTTGATGAAATGAACCAAATGACTCATGATAGTGATAAAGATCTGCCTACATCAAGTTCAACATCAGCTGAACCTGAACCAAGCTCTGCACTAGCTGAACCCCTAGAGGAGATCCAGGAACCAGCTACCTATAGAGTCTACCGAAGAGGTTAAAATTCACAGCTGATCATCCACAAGATTTGGTAATTGGTGACATTACCAAAGGAAATGAGTTTGAGATGAGCATGATGGGAGAGCTGAAGTTCTTTCTCGGATTGCAAATCAAACAAACCGACAATGGGACGTTCATTAATCAAGCCAAGTACACAAAAGATTTGCTAAAGAAGTTCGATCTGGATAATGTCAAACCTATTGGCACTCCGATGGCAATTTCAACAAAGCTTGATTCTGACGAACAAGGCAAGCCAGTCGACACACGTAAGTATCGAGGTATGATTGGTAGTTTACTTTACTTAACTGCTAGTCGTCCTGATATAATGTTTAGTGTTTGCCTGTGTGCACGTTTTCAAGCTAACCCAAAGGAATCACATCTGACCGCAGTTAAGCGTATCTTCCGATACCTTAAGGGCACTTCTTCTGTCGGCTTGTGGTATCCTAAAACTAAATCCTTTGACCTTATTGGTTATTCGGATGCAGATTTTGCTGGATGCAAGGTTGATAGAAAAAGTACTAGCGGTACATGTCATTTCTTAGGCAAGGCTCTAGTCTCTTGGTTTAGTAAAAAGCAAAATTCTGTAGCCTTATCAACAACAGAGGCTGAGTATATCGCCGCAGGATATTGTTGCGCTCAGATTTTGTGGATGAAACAAACCCTAGAAGACTTTAATTTATTTTTCACACATATTCCCATTTTCTGTGATAACACGAGCACCATTAATTTGACTAAGAATCCTGTATGTCATTCTCGTACTAAATATATCGAGATTAGACATCATTTTCTTAGAGATCATCATCAAAATGGAAATATAAACCTTGTGTACATAGATACTGAAAATTAATTAGCTGACATCTTCACTAAACCTCTAGCGGAAGATCGTTTCAATTATTTACGTCGAGAATTAGGAATTTTGGACGTCAATAATATTAATTGATTTTATTTTATGATTATATATCATTATGCAAAAACTGTATTAGAGACAAGCTAATAAAGAGTCTGTCTGTCACCACAACTACGGTTGAAGCGAAGCGGTACTTAAGAGTTCCTCGGTGAACCTCCGCCAGCTGGGACAGTACTCCTACAGCTAATCTGAGACAGTCACTGTATAATAACATTTAATTCATAAAATATTATTAATTATGTTATTTGAGGACTAAAATAACTAATCGTTGAATTAAATATTTGCAACGAGTCAATGAAAAAGAAGTAGCAAAAATCAACCTGAAAGAACCCTAGGCGAATTCGGCCAGAGCTCTGACCGAATTCGGCCCGAGTTCTGTTGAGGGTGTATGTGTCTATATACAGAACCCGAGAGCTTCTTCTCTTCCATTGCTTCCAAACTTTCAAACAGTAGCTCCAGCCGCCCGAAACTCCTCCAAACCCTAGGTATTCACCAACCCATTGCTCCCTATCTACTTGGTGAAATCCTTCCAAATTTTGGAATCGTGCGGAGATCGTTCTTCTCTACAACATATCCAATTTTCGTGAGGTATAACTCCCTCTCTCTCCACCTTTTAAATTAGTGCTTTTTATTTCAATGGCACCTAGATTTAATCCGTCTAAGAGGAAGAAGACCACTCCTAGTGAGGAAGGGTCCTCTTCGAATCCTCACACGGATTCTTTGTTTTTGCCGGTCCAAAAGAGCGACGGCGCTTTCGATGGGTTCTTCTTTCAAACCCTCGATCAAGCTTTATTATGGTACGGTGACTTTTCCACCCGATCCATATGTAGCGGCACTCCGGTTAAATGGACGGTATTCCCTGATCATCGTCACTTATTTGAGGCATTAGGGTTACACTTACTTGTTAAACTGTGCTTCCCAATTGCTACTAATGCCATTAGATTGTTCTATTGCAATCTCGTAGTTAACACTTTTGACGTGAGCACACGTGTTGGAGGCATAGACATTGAGTTCAATGATGTCCTCCTAGCGGAGATTCTTGGTATTCCCAATGAAGGTGAACCGCTAGTTGATATCACAGAATTCGATTTCCCCGAAGGCACTACACTCACGAGTTTCAAAACGGAACTCTGTGCACCTGACAGAGTACGTTCTGGAAAGTTCAAGGTTAACAACCTGAACTTGTTTAACTACGAATTGCATCGCATCATCTACTCTACTCTTCTTCCAAAATCCACTTCCAAGGATGATGTGACTTCGCTTAAGCTGTCCGCCATGTACCATCTTATCAAGGGGATTCCTTTTTTACGCCCCTAAGACTATTATTCAGATGATGGGACGTTGTCGTGCTAGAGATCGAAATCTCTCTTACGCGATGATTCTCCCTCGTATCTTTCAGCGATTCGAGATCGATCTATCGACTTGTACTCAGGACTCTGAGCCCAAGTTACTCCAGCTTTCTCGTCGCAGTCGGACTGCTTCAGCTCTACCTCCTGCTCCTCCTACTGCACCATCTTCACCACATCAGCCGTATGTCATGACTTTTGAGGGCATACATCAGCATTTATCATCTTTACACGTCTCGATGACGGACATGGCTCGCAAGCGTGAGTTTCGCGATGTCACCCGTTATCAGGCGATGGCAAACTCCTTGGCTGATCTTCGATTCGCTCAGACTGGTTATTCAGCCGGTTCCATCCCTCGAGATCCAGCTTTTTCGGGTTACCGCTTTGAGGATGAGGCTGTTCATGCCTACTTCCAGCCAGGTAACGCCTATGACTGGTATCGTGCACCTCGAGATTACGTTGGTGAGTTCTATGCTGGCACCCCTACTCATCCTACTGGCGCTGGTACTTCTGGTGCTGGTACTTCCGGTCATGCTGGCCACGCTGCTGATGATATTAATGAGGATAGTGATGATGAGATCTGATTATTAGTGATATTCTATTGTATACTTGGAAATGCTCCGATATTCCAAGTTTTTATTATTTACTTTTTATCAGTACTTTGTAGTTTGCTATCAGTACTTTTTATCTTCATGGACATGTTTATGATGTTTCATTTATGACATCTCAGTTTATTTCAGCATTTTGTTTAAGCACTATCTCTTTATACTGCTTCTCCATTTTAAACTGCCTGTGAAATAGCATGCCTGAGATTTTTTTTATGTTTTTGAAGCAATACATGCCTGTGATGATAATTTGTAGAAACATTACATGCCTGTGATGCTATATCTCTAATTCTTATACTATATTTCTTTTATTTGTTTTCTCGCTATTTGTTACTTATGCATTGATTGCGGGGAGTCTTCTGCATTTACTGTGGGGGAGCCTTCTCTTGTGCAATTATTTTGCTAAGTGACAATGGGGGAGAAAATTAAAAATGATCTAACATTTTATTTGAGTTAAATACAGGTTATGAACAATTTCTACTTTTTTGATCTTTTTGATATTTTTGAACAAGCTTAATGTTATATCATTCATAGTTTGTCAATTATCAAAATAGGGGAGATTGTTGGCCCATTGGTCATATGGTCAACCTGATTTTAATAATTGATCAAAACTCTGTCTGGATATACGAAGCTTGTTGGGACATCTCAGCTTCTTGGACATAAGCAAGATTGGATATTCACTCCATTCAAGACTGAAGATCTGTTTGCCTACTTGAGTCTGTACTTCCTATGCAATGTAATTTTTTACTTTATTTGAGTCTAGGAATACGTTGTACACCGAGTCGTACTGGCAAATAGGCTATCCCCAAAATAGTTCAAAATGTTTTTAAAATGACCTATCAAAATGTTTACAAAAAGGTTTTCAAAAATCACCAAAAATCTATTTTAAAACCCTAACCTAACCCTGACAGAACTCGACCAGAGTTCGGCCAGAGTTCGGCCAGAGTTCGGTTGGTGGCCGTTTGATTTTTGAATTCTCTGGAACTTGGTCCTCCTGCAGTTGCGGATTTGACCGAGATTTGCTCATCGAGTTCTGCCCGAATTCTGCCCGAATTCTGACAGAGTTCTCCCTTTGGAATTGCTATAAATAGAGATGGATGTCGATCATTTCAATTCACTCATTCACTTTCAATCTTCTCTCTATCTAAAAAGCTTTCTGCCTTCCAAAGAGTTTTCTAGAGCTTTCATTTTCAGATCCCAAGCCAGTTACAATCCTCTAGTCGATTTGCCAGTGTGGTACGGTATAGAAGTTTCTGAGAGATTGTAATCAGAAGGCTTGATTGAAGAATACCTCTTCACATTTGAAGTTGGACGAGTTCTTCGTATCAAAGCTCGCGTTGTAGAAGTTACAAGGACTTCGTAAGAAAACTTGCGGTTTTACCTATAGTGGATTCAACTGGTAGCAAGAGTTCTACCGACTGGATTAGTCCTCAACAGAGGGATACCAGTATACATCGCTGTCTTTGCGTTTGCTTTCTGAACTCTGCCTTTATATTATTTCAACTGTGATTATATACTGTGATTGTGTTGCTAACATTTTTTAATTAGCATTATTCTGCTGCCAACTCTATTCACCCCCCCTCTAGAGTATTACGCTTTACTATATCGTTCCTACATGAGGAAGAACAAGAAGCAATGCCCAAAGACACTCTTATCATACCTGTCAAAGGACGAGTTTCTCATTCTCAATCTTCCAAGCCACTGGCTATTCACTTGCCAGTCCAAAAGAAGTCAGTTGATGCAGATGAAAATCAAAGGGAGCTCACCTCTTCTGAGCCGCTTGTTATCGACTTACGTCGTAATAAGGATAAAAAGTAGCTCACTTCTCATGAGCCACTTGTTATAGATTTATCTCATAACAAGGAGAAAAGGGAGCTCACCTCCTCTGAGCCGCTTGTTATCGACCTCCGTCGTAACAAAGCCAATCCTCCTCCACGTTCTTCTTCTCCCCCTCTTGTAATCAATCTGACCAAGTCTGCTAAGGCTAAAGGTCCTGATGTAAATACAGATGTAAATATCAATAAAAAAGCATCTACTTTCCAGTATACTGATGTTATTTATCATACTAAACACTATTTGGATATGTTAGATAGCTTTCAGTCATTTACAATAGGAGTTGTACAATCTCTTCAAACAGAAGTTTCATGTGAACACCCAAAAGACTCATATCGTATTGTTCCTGCTCGCAAGAAAGGTGAAAGCACAATACTTTTTAGTAAAAGACCGGAACAAAAATTCAGCTATACGGATGATAGCAAAGTTAATGACACAGGACCTCTTCAATTCCGTCGCTACAGTCAACAATCAAAAGACATCGTCCGAAAGATGGGTTACGACTTCAAAAGCGGCCTTAACTACGGTAAAGGTAGACGAACTCCCATTCGTACAACAGTTCCAAAAGGAAAATCACAAATGTATTATAGCAGGACCAAAAGAGGTCTCGAATACGCTTCTCCTCCAATGTTATCTCCAGCAGCTTCTGACTCTGATAGCGAAGAACGTTCTAATTCTTCTGATTCCAGATCATGGGATTCCGATACTAGCATCGGTGAAGTCCATCGTGTAATCGTATCTTCTAATATGTTTTCCGCTAAATTTCTAGAAGGATATGATGAGGATATTGAAGAAAGTCCTGAAACAGATCCTTGGGCTCAACAGATGGATAATCAGTGGGTACTCCGATTTGAACAAAGAGAACCTCCTACTGAAGATCAACTAATTCAAATTGATGTAGGAGAAAGCGATTCACCTCGGCCAATCTTTATTAGCAAGAATCTTCCAGAAGCAGATAAACAGGAGTTGATTCTTCTCATTAAAGAATACATTGACATTTTTGCTTGGAGTTATGAGGACATGCCAGGTTTAGATCCTAAGATTGCTACTCACAAGCTGAATATTCTTCCTAATGCTAAACCAGTCAAACAGCAACAAAGGCGATTTAAGCCTGAAATGATGGATGCAATTGATGATGAAGTCAAGAAGCTTATTGCTTGCGACTTTATTCGAGAAGAACAATATCCTGATTGGGTAGCCAATGTTGTTCCAGTCCTGAAGAAAACTGGCAAAGTTCGAGTCTGCATCGACTTCCGAGATCTTAATAAAGCATGTCCAAAAGATGAATTTCCTCTTCCTATCACAGACGTCATGATTGACAATACTTGTGGGTTCGAGCGAATATCTTTTATGGATGGATTCTCCGGATATAATCAAATCAAAATGAATCCCGAAGATGAAAAGCACACATCTTTCCGTACTCTTCGGGGAGTCTATTGCTACACAGTGATGCCATTTGGTCTAAAAAATGTTGGTGCAACTTACCAACGAGCCATGAGTACCATTTTTAGAGAACATCTTCGTAAAACAGTCGAATGCTACGTTGACGATATCGCTGTCAAAAGTCGTCTAAAAGAAGATCATATCCAAGATTTGAGAACAATCTTTAATCTCATGCGTCAACATCAGCTCAAGATGAATCCCACCAAGTCATTCTTGGGTGTCTCTAGTGGCAAATTTCTCGGCTTCGTTATTACCTCTAAGGGTATACACGTGGATCCCGAGAAGATCAAAGCCATTCAAGAGATGCGTCCTCCACGCAACCTAAAAGAGCTACGAGGATTTCAAGGCCGACTTGCGTACATCAGGCGATTCATTTTGAACTTGTCTAAACGCTGTAGACCATTCACTCAACTAATGAAGAAGGATGTATCTTTTGTTTGGACTGAAGAGTGTCAACGAGCATTCGATGATATCAAACGATATCTTATGAACCCACCAGTCATGGTGCCACCTATCTCTGGCATTCCATTCTTGATGTATGTCCGTGCTATGGACCATTCATTAGGTGCTTTACTTGCCCAAAAGAACAAAGAAGGCCATGAACAGGCTATCTATTATCTTAGCCGAACTATGATTGGTGCAGAACACCGTTATAGTCCGGTCGAAAAGGAATGCCTGGCTCTCATGTTTGTTATGCAAAAAACGAGGCATTATATCATTGGCCAAACTATTCATGTCATATCTCGAGTTAATCCTCTTAGGGTACTCATGAAGAAGCCTAGCACACTTAATTCTCGGCTGGCTACATGGGCAATCCTGTTAGCTCAATATGACATGGTGTATGTTCCACAAAAGTCTGTCAAAGGTCAAGCGCTGGCGGACTTCTTAGCAGCTCATCCGGTGCCTGAGACATCTAAACTCTATGACGAAATTTCAGACGAGACATTGGAAGCCAACATGATCTCTGAAGAATTTCCAACCTGGCATTTATTCTTTGATGGTACATCGAGAATTGGACCCAATGGTGCTATTGTAGCAGGAGTTGGAGTTGTTCTTATTTCTCCAGATGGATCAACTATACAAAGAGCCTACTCTTTAGATGAACCTTGCTCCAACAATATGGCGGAGTATAATGCTCTACTCATTGGCCTTCAGTTAGCTAAACAACTGAATGTTGAATATCTCGAAGTCTACGGTGATTCTAAGCTGGTTGTTAATCAGGTTAGAGGAACCTATGAAGTTCGTCATCAAGACCTGGTGCCTTATCATGAAGCAGCAATCAATATAGCTATATCATTCAAAGCTTTCTTCATCGATTATGTTCGGCGAGCTTGCAATACCGAAGCAGATGCTTTAGCCAATCTTGCAGCTGTCTTAGCCATCCCTATCAAAAGACAGCAGGTGGTGGTTATCTCCAACCGAGAACTGTTCTGTATTGAAAACAATCGTAATATTGAATTCAGTAATCTCGCTGAAGTCAACATTATCGATGAAGATTGGAGAACTCCTTTCATTGACTTCGTAGTTCATGACATACTTCCTGAAGATCCTAAGGAGGCTACGAGTGTTCGTTGACAATCTCTCCGATTCTACTACAATCAAACTACCAAAACCCTCTATCGACGAACTTATGACGGTCTTCTCCTACGCTGTCTCGATGGTGATGAAGCCAAACAAGTTTTGCGTGAAGCTCACGACGGTGTTTGTGGAGCACATCAACCTGGTCCTAAATTACAGGATCGCATTAGACGTATGGGTTATTACTGGCCCTCTATGGTATCTGATGCCATTGAATATGCAAGGAAATATCGTGCTTGTCAAATTCATGCAGACTTTATTCATCAACCATCGGAATTCCTACACCCGACTGCTGCTTCCTGGCCTTTCGAAGCTTGGGGCATGGATGTCATAGGTCCCATTAGTCCTCCTTCTTCTAGAGGAAATCGATTCATATTGGCAATAACTGACTATTTCTCCAAGTGGGCTGAAGCTATACCTCTGGCAGAAGTCAAGACTAACAGTGTCATCAACTTCGTTAAACACCATGTCATCTATAGATTTGGTGTACCTCGAAGAATCATCCATGACAATGGACCGCAATTCATCAGCCAGAAATTCACCAGATTCTGTGATGATCATCGGATTGACAATGTCGCTTCGACTGCCTACAATCCTGCTGCTAACGGTTTAGCCGAAGCTTTCAACAAAACCATTATCAAGCTTCTCAAAAAGTTTATGCCTACTAACAAACGGAATTGGAGTGAGAAACTTGGCGAATGTCTTTGGGCCTACCGAACTACAGTCCGTAATCCTACAGGCTTTACACCTTTCTCTTTGGTGTATGGCTGTGAAGCTGTTCTTCCTTTGGAACTGCAAATTCCTTCTTTAAGGATTGCCATTGCTAACGAGCTTACTACAGAGAATAACGATCTTCTTCGACTTCAAGAGTTAGAAGCACTTGATGAGAAGCAATTAATGGCTCAACAGCATATTGAGTTATACCAAGCCCGCATTTCAAAGACTTTCAACCGCAAAGTTAAAGTCAGAACATTTCAGCAAGGAGAACTTGTTCTAACGGTCAGACGTCCTATGACTATGACTCATATGAGCAAAGGAAAATTCGATGCGAAGTGGGAAGGTCCCTACGTTGTAAGCAAAGTCTTCTCAAATGGAGCTTATCAACTTTCGGAGCTTGATGGTCGAGTTGCTATGATGCCTATCAATGGCAAATTCTTAAAGAAGTATTATGTATAAATGTAAATGCTTGTAAATCATCAGACAAAATCAAGTTCATAAATAAAATTCAAATTTTATTTTAATATATGATAGTACATAATATTAAAGGTCACTATCATCTTTTTCTACATTGGGACGAGGGCCACTGCCGTCCTTCTCAAAAATGCGGTCAGCAAAAGAGCCGAGAACCTCCTTGCTGGATCCCACTAAAAACTTGCAGGCGACCATCCTCATGGCTTCTTCTTCTTTAGTCCTTCCTGGTTCGAGCAGGAAGTCCAGGATGTCCCGTGGTGGCTGGGGTGCAGACGAACCTTCGCCTGCTTCTGCTGTCTTCGGCTGAATTGGATCGGCAAGGCAGTCTTCAGTGCTCTTTTGAGTTTTCGGGGCGATCTCAGCCTTCTTAGATGCTTCTCCAGACGACATTTTTATGTTGAAGAGTAGAAGTGTTCGTTCCTGTCAGATTTCTGCTATATTTATAGGCAGAAGTTCCTCAACTAACAAAGCGACACATTCATCCGATGGTTCGTCCGTTCATTAATGTCTGACGGTTCATCCGACGGTTCGTCCGTTCATTAATGCCCGACGGTTCATCCGTTCATTTATCATCACCTGACGGTTCACCCGTTCATTTATTGCCACTTGACGGTTCATCCGTTCATTATCATCTGACGGTTCCATCCGTTCATTCATCATCACTTGACGGTTCATCCGTTCATTATCATCTGACGGTTCCATCCGTTCATTCATCATCATCTGACGGTTTCATCCGTTCATTATCACTTGACGGTTCCATCCGTTCATTCATTATCATTTGTCGGTTCACCCGTTCATTATTATTCATCACTGGACGGTTTTTTCGTTCATTCATTTCACATATATTGACGATTCATCATCGTTCGTTATCCACATCAGCAACTTGTCGTTTTCGATTAAGTTGTCAAATCGAAATAATAGTATTCAATATATTCTGCCACGTCCATATTATCTCTGAGCAGATATAATGAATATAATTATTTTCTACAAAATCATCAAGAAATATATCATGTCTTGCACCTCTGAATATTTTTTTTTCTATCTCTATTATTTATATCTAATAAGATATACAATAAATAATGGAGCCACAATAAATTGTCTTTTATTTATCAAAATATGAGGCATTACAGAAATGCCTCTATAGCAACAAACACGAAAATACAAAAAAAAGTTCTAATTAAGAAGGAGGGATAATCAGATTGTCAATTTGCTGCTTCAGGGTCTGCAGCTCTTTTTTATGAGTTGATGTTACTATCCTTCTTGCTTCTTCCATCCCGCTTTCTTCATCAAAAACGGGCATGTCCACTATCCGGCGGGTGATCTCCGCTCCATGAGTCACCTCATATTCATTCTTCTCCTGAATCAAGGCGTTGAATTGTTCAATCATAAGTTGGTGATCGGCAATTTCCTCTTCAAATTCTTGTTGGAGGCGAGTGATTTCTGCTTTCAGCTCAGCAAGTCTATGCCCTTTTCTTTCAGCCATCGAAGTTACTGATTCTAGTTTGGACGTATATTCAGCAGTCTTCATGGAATAAGCCTCCAAAAGATTTTGAAGGTTTACCCTTTCTATATCAGCAGCTTGAGCCAGTCGTTCGAATTCAGCCTGCACTAAAGAGTCTATCTCCTTCTTCTTGAGCTCCTTATATTTCTTTATGGAGACTTCTAATTCGTTCAATATGTGTTCAAGAAGAGTGGCCTGAGCCTCGTCTCCTTGTTCCCTTATGGCTCTTATTAAGAGAGAAGTTGGCTTCCTAACCGTAATGAAATCAGCTCCTTCTTTCTCTATCATTTTATGAACAAGAGGTCCTAGCGACTCGAAGAAGCATCTAGTGAATGACTGGACAACTTGTTGATTAATGGCCAGAGTTCCAGGAGTCGCAGCTGCTCCTGTTGAGGATGAGGCAGCAGGTTGCTCGATCCTTTGTGGCTGGATAATAGGCTCTTTGAACAAAGGAGCCAGAGTAGAGCTAGTCCCTCCTCCTGTTTGTTCCTCTGCAAAAGTAAAATTGTTATTTTACTAATTGTTTGCCAATGAACAAGAAGATCAAATAAGAGTAGTCTTACCTTGGTTCGATCTAACAACAAGTGTATCTCCTGCTGGAATGGACTCCCGTTGAACAGAAGTAGCTTCAGCTGCGACAGCTTGGCTGCTGCCCGCTTCAGAACCGCATGATAAATGATGACTACTACTAACGACCACCGTTGGTATGGGCACCATAGCCAGATCCGTCGGCGGTGTTGGCAGAGTCTCAAGATCTGTAAGAATTATAAATGAAGATATTATCTATCAATCTATTTTAAAAGAGAAGATTGCTAAATCTCGTTTTATACCTTGAGGGCCGGTGACAGGAGTTTCTTTCAGAACACCTTCATCGGCTGCTTCTTCAGGAGATATTTCTTCATCAAGGTTTAAAGTATCAATAGCTTTTTCTGCAGACGCCTCCACTTCAATATCCTTTTTAGGATTTGAAGTATCATTGGCTGTATCAAGAGATATATGTTCTTTATTATCCCTTTCGGGATCTTGTATATATTCATCAACATTTTCGGATGAAGAGTTCTCCTTGTCTTCTTCCTCTTCTTCTTCTTCTTCTGCATTCCTGCTGTCAGTTGCAGTCTGATCCTCCTGCAGGCTATAACTACAATCTTCCAAAGCTGCAATCATTTCACGATCTTCTTCTTCACGAAGAGTCCTGGGAGTAGGAGGAGGTTGACTCGTCTCCACGACGGGTGAAAGAAGTCGTACAACATTTTGTTATTTCTCTATGATGTTTTCTCCGGGCTTTTCAACCTCAGTTATTGGGTCAAGATCTCCCCTCTGTTCAGTCTCTACCATCTGTTCCGGACCAAGAGTTTTGTTCCCAGATTCAGAAACAGGTGTGGAAGATGACATTAGAATTCCTGCTGCAGCATCTACTGAAGTCAGGATTTGTCTGGAAGAAGATTCTCCTAAATTTCTTCTGGTAACCACCCTCTTCTTTCTGTGTAGAGGTCTGTTAGGACTCTCTACAGTTATTGGTTCTGCTAGTTTCTGCACAGAAGTTGGTGTAGCGGCAGTTTCTTGATTTGTCTCGGCCAGCTGCCGAGATTGAGACCTAGTGGTGACCTTTTCAGAAGAATAATCTAGGATCAATTTCTTCTTTGTTGCTGGAGCAGGAGGCTCCTCTCTTCTCCTTTTCTTCGCTGGAGATCTATCCACTCTCAGAGAGATACGCATTGCTGCGTTTACTTCTTGAGGGAACATCATATCCCTCGAAACTTCCAAAGGAGCATCGGCCGGCTCGTGCACCTCCTCATTTATAGGAATCGACATAGCCATTTTTCCTTTCTTCAATCTCGATGAAGAAGCGAAACTATCTGCGAGATTAAAGTTCTCAGCAAAAGTATTCGCAGATGTATAAAACACTGAATATGTGAAAAGCATCCGAGGACCCTGGGGAGTACTCTTTGCTGGCATTGAAAAAGTGGCTTTTGTATCACGGGCATTATAATAAGCCTAAGCTCTGGCCCCGTCTATCAAATAACCTTTACCTTGGAGGCAGGTAATTGCATTCCCTACATGGAACTGATCATACCCAAACTGCCGAGCAAATCGGCTGGGAAGATATGGTTCTAAATAGCATTCTTCTTCGAACCGGTAAACCAGATGAGATGGTCGAATCATCTTCAACCATTCAAAGGCTGCACGGGTCAGAGGCTGCATCTTCGAGTCTACCATATTTGTGGGCATCTGATCATACCCAGTAGGGAAAGGAGCACAACAGAAGTTCCATCCTCTATTCAGATTCAAAACATATCTACACTCACTTAAAGAAGTGTATTTCCATTTTCCTTGAGAATATCTTCGAAGAAAACTGCCATCAACCGGTCCCATGCCGGGGTCCAATAAGGTTGGATAGTGGAGGAGCAACCATCCAAATAAATATGTATATGGCAATTCCAAGCGAGGGAACTCTTTCTCTCCTTTCGCCTTCAGCATCAAGTCGACGTATAAACGAAGACTGACATTTAGTTTGCAGGTCATTACTGATAACAAGTCCATCTTATAGCCGAAGACTAACTTGACAGCAGCAAACAGAACACCGCGGTGAAAACGATCCACAGCACTAGATCCAGGAACCACAAACCTTCGAAGCCAGTATGTTAGGAACCCTGCCAGTTGTGCTTCTTCTGACATGGGTCTATAGCCCATTCTTAAGTAACTCTCCAAAGTGTCCCCTGTCTTCAAAGGAGGATACTCATGATCATCTTTCACTTTTTCATCAAAGTTACCACTCTGTTCCATCAGCTTTATAACCTCTGCGTTGCTCAAAGGTGTGAAGAAGTTAGGGTAGCATTTGTCATTCTCCTTGGTCTTCTTCTCTTCTATGTGATTGAGAAACAGATATGGTAAACACTTCGAAGAGTAACAAGTGTTGGCGGTAGCACTCTTATAAAATAGAGAGCAGATCTTGTAATGGCATAGTAGTTCTTCGAACACTGCTACCATTGTTGCATTTTCTTTTCTAAGCATGTCTAGCTCATCATTTGTCGGTACAAACTCCTCATACGGAGCATCTGCCATGGACAGGTACGAGATATAGTTCATCTCGTGGAGTGCAAACCCCATCTCTCCACCCGGGGTCATGAAGGTCCCCGTCCTATAATTGTACCTCTCAGCCAAAGCTAAAAACATATGTGGGTTGGGAGTAAAGCCGTATACAGTGACGTGCACTGCTTCATACAGATTGATCTGTTGGAGTCTGTCTTGGAATGTTGTCAGAATCCAATTCGCAATGTAGTTCCATCGCTTGTAATCTGGATTCACCAATCCAGTCAGTCTGATGTCTTGTTCGGGGTATTTTCCTTCAGCCTTCGTAAATTCATTTGCGAATATTGGTGTCCTAACAGGCATCAGCATAGAGGAGTCCTCTGGTGGAATGCAGCCAGGTCTCAAGCCGCTCAACAAGCAGCTATATCTATCAGAGGAGCTATAAAACATATCCCCCTTGTTTGGCCCTTTCTTTACGAAGATTTTCCCTGCACGGGCATCCTGAAAAAGAGTGATGTTCCACTCCATCTTCCTTGGGTAGCTCGCATGAGCATACCGCGACAAAGGGAGGCAGCGAGCAATGTCTGGTATGAAGAATGATTTATTTTCCTAGTGAACTATTCTCTCCTCCATCCTCGGCCTAGGCTGAGAGACTTTCTCGAAGGCGTCACCGAACAGGAATAAGGGTTTCTTATGAATAACAGCATCCGCTGACTCTAGGGGCTGTCCATTCATAAAACACATTAAAGTCTTATTATCCTGGGAGATCAGTATAGCCTGACGGGAGGCCGGCAGATCGTACTGAGGATAGTGAATATGAGACAGATTTTCTTTATACTCAGACTCTGAGAGGGTTCCCACAAAATGTTCATAATCTGGACCTTCATTGACCTCAACTGCATCAACAAACAGATAAAAATTAGTACAAGTCAAAGTCTCTGTTTTTAAAACACAAAACATTAGAGTGCGCAACTCCTCAGATTGCGCTGACATGACTTGCGCAACATCAGATTGCGCATCACAATACGATGCGCAAAGCAATAGTTTGCGCTGACATCCTGCGCAAATCAATCGATTGCGCTGACTTCCTGTCAGCACAATTCAACAGATTGCGCAGGAATGCAGCCTTCATAAAAATGAGGACTGACAGTTGATGCAACCAAAACCCTAAAAAGGGTGGCGCAATATGAACTCATCTCTAAAAAGAGATGAGTTTCGAAGATCAAAGGAAGTCAAATCACCCTAAAAAAGGTTTTTTCGATCGGTTCAACAACCTCTCAGAGCGGGGTGCACGAATTCGTGTCGAGATGCTCGTCGTGCAACTCTGTCAGATGACTCGGTCGGGGCTTTGCCCTTCGCGGTGGCGGCAGCATTGGAGGATCGTCGGGGTGCCATGAAAGTCGTCGTCGGAGGAGGACAGCAAGGGTTCGGGGGGATTTTTCTCAAGAGCTCGAAAGATTGCAAAGTAAAGAAATGAAAATGAAGAGATGGCTATTTATAGCTTTCGAAATATGAAACGGCTGCCTTGGATTGCGCCTAAAATTTTGGGCTCTTTGCTTTGCGCAGACAGCTCATCCTCATGCGCAATTTGATTCAAAATTCAAAAAATTCAAAGTATTTCGAAATTTTGAATAAAATCAACTTTCGAAAATTTTGAAGGGGGCCTTGTAGGTCCTAAAAAAATCAAGTTGCATCAATCAACAAAGTCAAAGAATCAAGATATACATCATTTTGATGAGTTGCGCAGACAACAGATTGTGCAGCAATTGAATTGCGCACGTTGGTTTGCGCACGTTCCCAACTGCGCAGGCTGACGTGGCAGAAGTCATCATTACCTAAATCAAATCAAATCTTCCTGACAGCTGACAGCACGGATAACGAGAAGACTGTTCGTTTATTGCGCCACACAGTGATCGAGGGCGGCTGACAGTTGGCAGCACAATCCGTGATGGCGCAAACCATTCCTGCGCAGTCTGAGTCTGCGCAAACCAAAGTCTGCGCAGTTCAGGTTGCGCATTCTACCAACATAACTGATAAAGTACATGTGGCATTCATGCCATCAATTGCTCATTACGTGGCAACTGTCTATGCATGATCATGCGCATTTCAATCAAATGATGCCATGTGTCCCAGATAGTTGGCCCACGATCCAGCAACTGCCTGCGCAGTCCAATGCTGCGCAAACCAATTGCTGCACAAATCAACTTGCACAGTCCAGAATAACTGAAAGTTAGTTATTTCCAGAACTCTATAAATAGCGTTTCAAGTCTTCATTTTAGGGGATCAAGAGTTCAGAGATCATAAATCAGAGAGTCCAGGAGTTCTGCCCAAGTGCTGCTGCATTCTTTCGAGGCTTTTGCCTTCAACTTCCGAGGCTTTTGCCTTCAGTTTCCAGAGTTGTTCTCAACTTCAGAGGCTTCATCTTCAAAGTTCACATCGTCCAAGGGATAAAGCAATCGTCATCTAGATTGGATTCCTATAGTTGTAATTTTTCCAGAATTCTTGTAATCTTTATTACACAGTTTGTATCAATAAAGTTTCATACTTTTGTTTTTGCAAACAGGGATGACATAGCAGAATGTAAACTCAATCACAACTAATGAAGAAGAAGCACGATATGATATAGAACTCAAAGAAATACAGATGATCAAAAAGTCTAAGATAACATCTCAGCAAATATCCAGAATACAAGTCTCAGCTACTGAATATGAAAGAATATATACAACCCCGATCTCAAGAAAGAAATAAAGTCTAACTAAACTAATCTCAAGACAACATAAGTAAGATAAAGCCTAGCTAAGCTAGTCTAGGCAGTAGGGGTAAAGTCATCAGCTAGAGCTGGGTCCTCCTGAGAGTCCAGCTCACAAGTGTCGTCTAGGGCTGCCCCGTATAAGGTATCCACACAGGCCTCCTCCTCCTCCTCGTCCTCTGTAATATTTTTAATAGGTCCAGTCAGGACAGGAACGAGCACAATACATCTCAACAGATCATAGCAGGTTAGAAAATATAAACATGCAGTAGAGTAAGATACAGGAAACTGAAAGGAAATACATGATGTAAAAGAAGGAGAACTGTAAGTAAATAGCTACTGTATATAAAGAACTAATAATGGCTAGTGATGTAGAGTACAGGATATCATATGTGAACATGACAGATTTATACGTGATCTACACTAAAGAGTTTTACATGATCTACATTACTAAGGAATTGTTCACATGACTATTAGCACTCCCCCGTTCCCTAATCAATACACAAGAATCTAAGCAGGTTATGTTATTATACATGATATCACATGAAGGCCCATAAAAGGGTGCATATGATAGTATATATAAGGGCTCCGTGAACATGAGAGTACATGATTCAAAAGAGTGTACATGTATGGTAAAAGCACAGGAGTACATGATGAAAGTAAAATGCACATAACACAATGTACCCGATGCTTCCGAGGGGGATAACATTGCATGAAGAGATCCATATAGTACTAATCCGTGATAATGTCGTGACAGCATCAAGTAAAGTAATCTAAAGCAGGAATATAATTCTAACAAGTTATAAATGATCAGAGAATGTACTCGCCTGGTATCTGAGTGTCCGGATAAAATATACTGTCCGAGGAGAGGTGTCTGGCACCTAATCAGAACAACACAAGTCACAACAAGTCTAAAATGATATCAAGATGCAATTCAATGCATTCTAAATAAATCTAGGTTAATCTAGGCCAAAGTCAACTCTTGGTCAACTCTGGTCAACCCTAGAAGTCAAACCTAGGTCAACTATGGTCAAACTAGGTCTAACAAGTCTATATAATCTGTTCTAGGCCTAATCAAGACTAAACAAGTCTAACTAAACTCTCACTAGGCAACAGACACATCATAGGCCATATACCTATGTAGAGTCATAACCATGTAGGCCATGAGCTAATACAACATACGTCACTATATTCACATATTAGCATATAGATATCTACACATACCAAGAATGTGCCTAGCACATTAGCTATCACATAGAAAAATCCACTACCATCCCACATCCACATTAGATTAGACATTTAGGTACACACTATAGACATACATATATATATGCATATTTTATATATACATTACATTAGGTTATAGTTTATATTCATTAGGAATCATCACACACACACACACACACACACACACACACACACACACACACACACACACACACACACACACATATATATATATGTAGACTTAATACATATATACATATAGATATACATATATTATATATCTACATTCATGCATATGTATATAGAGAGAGGAAAGACAAGTGTGTACATATGTAAAGAGTGAACTGTGTGTGTGTGTTTTCTGTTAGTGTAGTGTTCCAGGAATAGGGTGTGTGTGTCTAATAGGTGTAGACATGTGTGTAAAAGAAAATCAAGAATGTGTGTGTGAAGAGTGAGAGGGTGAGAGTTAGCTGTAGGTGTGTGTATGTGTGTATCAATGAAGAGTGTGAGAGAGTGTAACAGTGCTGAACTGTGAGATAGAAATAGGACAGTGAGTGTGAAATATGAAATATACAGTGAGTGAAATAATTCCCAGGTTCTCATTATTCAGTCCCAGTTTTAGTCCAAATTTCCAAGTCCCCATTTGAAATCAATTATTAACCAAACAACCCCAAATTCAACCCATAGCTAGATTATAAGTAGGTGAATAACATTAGAGTATAAAACAATAATTAACATCAGTTAAACAGGTTAAAATAGTTGCCCAAAATTAATTATCAAAACTGGAAAATACTAAAAATAAACTTGGTACCAAAAATTTAGGGTAATTAGGAAAATGAAATTTGAAAATAATTAAAATGCAAAATTAAAGGTTGGTAAATCAATTACATGATGCAAGTGTGTCCCAGGGTCCAACACGTGTCCATCACAAAGACACAAACGTATCCAAATCAACAGAATCCCAAAATAGCATTGGACACTGAATTTCTAGTGCAGCCTCGTGCACAAGTGCACGCGTGTCGTACACCCGACACAGGCCAAACCAGGCCTCGTATTCACTAACCTAGGTTCTCCTAGGATAGGTCTACCTACGTGTCACCCTGATTTGGGTCGGCGTGTCCCTGTGTCGTGCCAAACAGAGCGTATCAGTGCACAAAAAACTCGACTGAACAGTTAGTGTAAATCCAGTGCAGTGTCTCGTATTCCCTCGACACGACACGAGGGGTCGTGCTACTTGGAGAGTGTCATATCAGACACTGTCCCAACGTGTCCTCAAATTCTTACGTGTCCTTGTGCTGTGTCCAGTGAAAAATCCATCCCGAGTAGCAGGACACGCACACTGCTCGCGCGCATGTGTGCACCCGCGTGTGCACGTGTCCAAACAGACATGATACGACACCAAAACAAACTCAGGACACTAGAATCATGTAAGCCACATCAAAACAACATTTTCTATTCAAATACTTTTCCAAAACCAAATCGAAATGCCCATTGGGGCATTTCATCAAACACTAACACACGAGGACTCATACGTGTCCATTTAGGACACGAAATGGACACGAAACCTTGGTTTAGGTATACCTACAGTTAGGGTAGACCTAGGGCTATCCAAACATGCAAAGAAATTGGAATTTTAATGGTGTTTATATAGATTTACCTATTGGTGTCAAAATACAAGAAAAGCTTCCAATAGAGGGGTTCCTCCTTGCTAGCAAACTTCTTCAAATTGCTCACAAACTGAGAAAAACCTCCACAAACAGAAGGAACATACTAATTAGAACCTATTGTAATTGGTTTGAGGGAAAAAGGAAATAAATAGGATTTTCTATGAATTGTTGAAGATGGAGACTTACCTCTTTCTTAAACTTGAGAATTTCTAAAGGAGGCTAGCCCTAACTTTTAGGAGGGATTAAATAGGTGGAGGAATCCCTAAGCTAGGTGTGGCCGGCCAAGTGAGTTGGGCTAGGGTTAGGTTAGTTTCACATGGTATTGGGCTTTTAGGAGGGATTAAATAGGTGGGGGGATCCCTAATCATGACTTGTGAAGTCACAAGTCATTAATCAATTCTCTACTCTAATTCCTATTTCCAAATTGATTCTAATAACTAGAATATGGTAAACTTAAATTAACCTAGGATTTCATGATCTAACCAAGTAAATAAAATTAGGTTTAGGTTCTATGCTAGTCTACAAGGTCCAAACTAGTCTCAAATCAACATACCACTTATCAGTTTAATTTATCAATATAAAAATCACATAAATTCCAATAAATCTAAATAATTCACAATAATTCAAAATAAATCCCAAAAATTCAAAACTGATCAAAATACCCTCAAGCTAGAATGTGGTAGCGATAAATCTACCCTCCTTAAAAGAATTTCGTCCTCGAAATTGAAAGGCGAAATGCAACTGATGAGAATGATAGAAAGTATACCTCACGGTCCAAAAAGATATGGGTAACGCTCGCGCATCTCATCCTCCCGCTCCCAGGTAGACTCTCCAAGAGAATGATGCCTCTATATAATGCGTACCAAAGGTATCACCTGGTTCCTCAGAACCTTCTCCTGTCGATCCAGTATCTCCACTGGCTGCTCTGGATAGCTGAGAGAAGGCCCAACCTCAATCTCCAAATGATCGAGCACATGGCTAGGATCAGCCACGTACCGTCCCAACTGTGATACATGGAATACGTTGTGGACCTCCACTAGTACAGATGGCAAGTCTAGCATGTATGCCACGTTACCGACTCTTCCGCTGATAACGAAAGGGCCGATGAAGCGCGGGCTAAGCTTCCCATCTCCACTAAAATGTATTATACCACGAGTCAGAGATATCCTCAAGAAAACCTGGTCTCCAACCTAATCACAAGCAAGGCCTCAATTAATTATGATAAACAAACATGATCAAAATCACAAACAATAAACCTAAATCTAATCCAACTATAATCTGTACCTCAAACTCCAACGGCCTCCGGTGGCTATCGGCCCAGTGCCACGCGAAGTCTGTCCCTGATGAGCTTCACCTTCTCGGCTGCGTCAACAACCATCTCCGGACCCAGTAAAGCTCGCTCACCAACATCATCCCAAGATAAGGGTGTACGACACCTACGCCCGTACAGAGCCTCGAAAGGTGACATCTCGATGCTGGCCTGGAAACTGTTGTTGTAAGCAAGCTCCACCAAATATAGATGATCCTCCCAGGAACCTCCAAAGTCCAGGACGCACGTCCACAGCATATCCTCAAGTGTCTGAATAGTCCTCTCTGACTGTCCGTCCGTCTCGGGATGGTATATAGTACTAAACTTGAGCTGAGTGCCCAAGCTGGTCTGCAGACTCCTCCAGAAGTGGAAAGTAAAGTAACTATCCCGATCTGAGACGATGCTGACCGGAACCCCATGAATCCTGACTATCTGTCGTATATACATCTCTGCAAGCCTCTCTGTAGACATACCCACCTTGAATGGCAAGAAGTGGACAGATTTGCTCAACCTGTCAATAATGACCCAAATTGCATCTTTCCTTCCTGGTGTACACGATAATCCAGATACGAAATCCATAGTGATATGCTCCGATTTCCACTCGAAAATGGGCAGCGGCTGCAACAATCCACTGGGCCTCTGTCTCTCTGCCTTGACTTGCTGACAGACCAAGCACCTAGCTACGAAGCGAGCTACCTCCCGCTTCATCCCGGACCACCAAACATGCTCCCTCAGATCTCGATACATCTTGTTGGCACCAGGGTGTATAGAGTACTGAGATCTGTGGGCCTCCTGCAAAACCTGCTCCCTGAGCTCTCCGCTGGGCACACATAACCTGGAACCGTGCCTCAAGGCACCATCCTCTGCAAGAAAAAACTCGTCATCCAGCAATCATGCTCGAACCTGCTCTCGGAGACACCACAGAACAACATCCTCAAACTGTGCCGACTTGATCCTCTTTAACACGTCTGACCGAATCTGCATGCCCCACATCTGCATCTGCACTCCGGGCACAATCATCTCAATCCCCAGGCTCTCCAAATCAGTAAGCAAGTGACAGTCCGTGGTCAAACACATGGCTGCCGGATACCTACTCAAGGCATCGGCAACCACGTTGGCCTTCCCTGGGTGATACTGAAGTAGGATGTCAAAGTCCTTCATAAACTCTAGCCATCTGTGCTGCCTCATGTTTAACTCCTTCTGAGTGAACACATACATTAAGCTCTTGTGATCTGTAAAAATCTCCACCCTCTCTCCATACATATAATGCTTCCACAACTTCAGAGCAAATATCACCGCTGCCAGCTCCAGGTCATGGGTAGGGTAGTTTTTCTCATGGAGACGTAATTGCCTGGAAGCATAGGCAATCACCTTTCCGTGCTGCTGTAATACACAATACAGCCCCTTTCCTGAAGCGTCACTATAAATAGTGAATCCACCTGATCCTGAAGGCAATGTCAGAATCGGAGCTGTCGTAAGCCGTTTCTTCAACTCATCAAAAGCTGCCTGACACTCGTCTGACCAAACAAACTCAGCATCCTTCCAGGTCAACCGAGTCAACGGCTCTGCAACCCGGGAGAAATCCTACATAAATCTTCCATAATATCCTGCCAGCCCCAGGAAACACCTGATCTCTACCACTGAAGTTGGTACTGCCCATGCCTCAACTGCTGCGATCTTCTTGGGATCAACTGAGATACCACCTCCAGTCACCACATGTCCCAAAAAGTCAACCCGGTCCAAAAAAAGTCATACTTGGAGAGCTTCCCGTAAAGCTGCTCCTTCCTGAGAGTCTCCAGCACTATCCTCAAATGCTCTTCGTGCTCCTCCTCAGTCTTGGAATATACCAAGATGTCGTCAATGAACACCACCACAAACTGATCCAAGTACTAGTAGAATACCTTGTTCATTAGGTTCATAAATACTGCTGGTACATTGGTTAGCCCAAACGGCATAACCAAAAACTCAAACTGCCCGTACCGCGTCCTGAAAGCGGTCTTGGGAATATCCTCCCCCTTCACCTTCACCTGGTGATATCCCGACCTTAGATCAATCTTGGAAAATACCCGAGCTCTGCTCAACTGGTCAAAAAGATCGTCGATCCGCGGCAGTGGGTATCTGTTCTTGATCGTGAGGTTGTTGAGTGCCCTGTAGTCAATACACATCCGTACTGACCCATCCTTCTTCGGCATAAACAATACTGGTGTACCCCATGGCGAAGAACTCGAACGGATGAAGCCCTTGTCTTGTAGCTCATCCACCTACTTCTTCAGCTTCACCAACTCACTATTGTTCATCCGATAGACATGCTGAGAGATGGTTCCGCTCCTGGAACCAAGTCTGTCGAGAACTCAATATCTCTATCTGGTGGCAATCCAGGCAACTCCTCTGAAAAAACATCCATATACTCTGCTATCAAGGGGTGTGGAATCGTCTATTCCTCAACCGAGACTCCGCAGAAGACTCCGCTGCTCTGCTCTGCCTGACGTCTGGTGTACTCGAACTCTGGCTCCCCCGACGCTCTGAAGAGAACTCTACCCCCTCTGCAGTCAATGCCGACGTAGTGCCTGCTCAACCAATCCATACCGAGTACTATATCGTAGTTCGGCAATGGCATTACGAGCAGGCTCACCTCCAACTCACGGCCTCCCAAAACAACACTCTGACCCTTACAAACATCACTCACGAGGATAATGCCACCCTCGGTCGTGATCTTGTAAGTCCTAGGCAATGATTCAGCTATGATACCGTGTCTATTCGCAAATGATACTGATATGAAGCTATGCGAAGCACCGGAATCGAATAATGCAAAAACTGGATTGGAGTCGAGAAGAATCGAACCTGCGATCATCTCTCCGATGGCCTCCGTTTCCTCTGCTGCAATGGCGAATCCTCGTCCCTACTGGCCTCCCCTAACCTGCTGCTGATGTTGAACAAATCTTTGCTGCTGCGTCGGCAGGGTTGGTCCCCTCTGCTGGCCTGTTGGAGCCTTGGCTCCTCCTCCCTGAGCTGCTCGTCCCCCAGACCTAGCACAATCCCTCAGCTGGTGATCTGCCGCTCCACAAAGAAGGCACTTCCCGAGCCTTTTCCTCCACTCGTGCCATCCATGCCCTGGCTTCTTACAGAATGTGCAACTGACTGTCTGCTGCCTGGGTGCCTGATGCTGAAACTGCTATTGGTGAACTGGCTGCGGCTGGAACTGCCTCGGCTGCTGGTGCTGAAAGTGAGGCCTCTTAGCCTAGCCTCCACTGCTGCTGCCCCCAACTGGGTCTCGCCCCCTCTTGAGCCTAAGCTAAAGATCATCCTCAGCCAATAAGGCTCCTGTCAAGATCTCCTCAAAAGTGGCATCCCTGTTGCCCTTGGTCAAGGACTCGACCTCCTTAACCAGACCCTTCCGGAACTTCTGGGCCTTCGCCGACTTGCTCAAGGCCTCTATGAATCTGTCGAGGCGGCCGAACTCCCCAGCGTACTCCTTTTCACGACCCGCACCCTAGAGTAAGGGCACGAGACGTGGGTACGTCCAGCCTACGCTGCAGTGTCGACGGTAAAACGCTGTCCTAGGTCACAAAATCTAACAGTTTAAGGTAATAAACAGTTATACTCCCCGAATGGGGGTGACATAATAGAATATATCTCAATCACAACTAAGGTAGAACATGAATAAGATAGAATGATAATATCCAGAAATAAAAATATCACAGAGATACAATCCGGAATTCTAAGTGTCTATAATAAATAAATATCCCAAATATCTCTGAAATCCATATATAGTAATCCAAGAAAAGTAAAGACAATCCTAGTCTAAGGGAGTGTCGTCTACTGCTAGTGGACCCTACTGCTGGTCCACGTCCAGGTACTCGTCTAGTGTAGCACCGTAGTAGGTAGGGCAGAATGTCTCAGCCTCATCCTCTGTAATATTTCAACAGGTCCAGTCAGGATAGGAGCGAGCACAGTACATCTCAACAAATCATAGCAAGTCAGGATATATAATCATGCTAGAGAGTAAGATACAAAAAACTGAAAGAATAATATGATAAACAGGAAGACTGTAAATAAATAGCTACAGTATATAGGGAACTAACAGTGTCTAGTGATTCAGAGCACAAGATGGTTATGTAAACAGGACGATGTTGTACACGAGTAATCTACAGAGGTTATACACGAGTAATCTACTAGATTGATTACATAACCACTTCTACTCTCCTGCCCCAATCAATACACAAGGATCTAGCTAAGTTATGTTATTGTACACGAAGGTCATGTGAATACATGATTATGCACGATTCATACGTTTCATACACGAATGTCACAAATACAAGGAGTACACGATGTTCACGATAAATTACACGAACACGAACATCCGATGTATCCGCTAAGGGGATAACATCGCACAACAAGATCCATATAGTACTAATCCGTGTTTCCAACGTGTCAGCATCATGTAAAATAATCTAAAGCAGGAAATATACTCCTAATAGAGGATATAAAATGATCAGAGAATGTACTCGCCTGTATCCTGAGAATCTGGAGAATATATACTGTCCGAGGAGTGGTATCTGTCTCCTATAGAACAGTACAAGTCTCTATGAGTCTAAAATGATAATAAGATGCAAGTTAATGCATTCTACATGAATCTAGGTCAATCTAGACCAAAGTCAACTCTGGTCAACCCTAGAAGTCAAACTAGGTCAACCAAGTCAAACCTAAGTCAAACCAGTCTATAATAGTCTAACTAGTCTATTCTAGGTCTAACAAGACCACACAAGTCTAACTAGACTCTAAACTGACACACAGATACACCCATAGGCTAAGAGACTAGGCCATAGGCTATTAGGCAATACCATGCCTAACCAACCTATAAATCACCTATACACATATTGATATAGCTATATAATATAATATAGCCTACACATAACATATAGGCTACTATATGTATACCACACAACATGTTTATATCTAAAATATATATAAAGTAGGCACACACCTTATTATAGGATACACATATGTACATCTCATTATATATATACATGTATATATATATTCATACATAGAGAATAGGAATGAATGGGTATGTGCTCAAGTGTGGGTGTGAGTGCCACATATATATGCTAATGTGTGAGTGAAGTGGGGTGTCAAGAGAGTTGTGTGTATGTGTTAAGCTTGAGGGTGTGAGTGTGTATATTAGTGAGTCATGAGTGTTCAGTCACAAGAGAGTGTGAGGGTGTGGTGAGCTATGGCATGTGTGTGTGTTAGTATAACATGAGGGTGTGTGGGTGAGACACATAATATGTGTGATATCTTAAAATCAGGAAAACAGTGGCATACATGTGTGTATAGAGTGACACTTGGAAACAGGAAACAGTGGCAGTAGTGGGTGTGTGTGTATAACATGTAGGAAACAGTGAGGTATTGTGTGTGTGCAGGAATAGGAAATAAAAAATAGTTTAAGGGAGCTAATCCAATGGCAAAAAGGAAATGAAACCAGTTCAGTATTTCCAGAACAGTGTACCCCCCATTCTCAGTTTTAGTCTAATACAAACAATGGTGAACTAGAAAATAATAGGGAATAGGATACTTGTGTGTGTTCATGTGTTAAGAAAGGTAGGGAAAAATCATTGAATGCATAGCCATGAAGAAAACTGAAAAAAAAATAGTACAGTTAACACTGTGTAAATCCTGGGAAAAATAGAAACACATCTCAGGTTTTGAATGAATTATCAGTGAATGCAAAAAGGAAACATGGAGTCACATTTCAGTTTAAAAACATAGGAAAACCAATTCTCAGTTAACCATTTCGAACCCAACTCAATAGCCAAAATCTTATCCTCAAATCATCATGCCAAATTCGAATGAAACATTAAGCTAAAATATGACAAACAATATGTGGGAACATATTTAACAGTGAAACATTACATCAACATAGGATTTCAAATGTCTAGGGAACACTAAAATGAAGTATCAGAACTGGTATTAGTGATGTATATCAGTTTAGCCCCATTCGATCCACATTTCCAATATAAAAACCTAACTATCATGTAAACCTAATCTAATATAGTTTACACATCATAATTAGGATCTAATGAACAATTAAAAAGACAATTTAAACTATTTAAAACTAAAATTACAAAGAGAACCAAACTCAGTTCTGTGCACGCACAGTGCACTTCACATGCACTCGCGACACCGTGTCCGACACGACACGAGGGGTCGTGAAACTTGACACACGGGGTGTCAGTAGTCGTCCGAAGGTCTATGTCAAAAATCATGTGTCGAAGTGGCATGTCCAGCTCGAAATCAGACACGAGTAGCAGGGCATGCATCCTGCCAGCGCACGCACGCATGCACCCGCATGTCCGCGTGTCTGTGGGGACTCGACACGACACCAAAACACGCTCAGTACACTAGAAACACATAAGCAAGATCAAACCCTATTTTTCTATTCAATTATAACTCAGAAAAAGGATCGAAATGCCTTTGGAGAATTTCGTCGAACACATTCATATATATACTGATACGTGTCCGATACGGACACGTAATGGACTCGAATTCTAGGGTTAGCTAGTCCTACAGCTAGGGTAGTCCTAGGGCATCCTTGATATACAATAAAATAGTAATTTTATAGTGTATATTAGGATTTACCTATTGATATGCAAGGGCTCAAAATCTCAAATGAAAGTGGTTCCTCAAGCCACCAAATTCCTTCAAATTGATTCTTCCCTGAAAATACTCAATACCAACAGCAAGTAGACTAATTTTAGAACCTAATGCAATTGATTTGGATGGAAAAGGAATTGAAATAGATTTTCTATGATTTATTAAAGATGGAGACTCACCTCTTTCTCAAACTTGGAAAATAATTCTTAGGGAGGCTAGCCCTAATTTCTATGAGGGGATTAAATAAGTGGGAATCCCTAGGGTTAGTGTGGCCGGCCATGTAGGATGGGATAGGGCTAGGTTTACTTGGTGTTGGGTTGGGCCTTTAAGGCTAAAATCATAAACCATGACTTGTGAAATCACAAGCCATTTTCTAATAAAATTAAATCCTAATTTCTCCAAAATAATTCTAATGAGTTAATCATCACTAACTTAGGTCAAGCTAGGGTTACTTAACCTAACCAAGTAGTCATGACCTAGGTTAGCCTCTAGGACAGTCTCCTAAGTCAATACTAGTCAAGTCAAAACTAGCACCAAATCAATTATACTAAAAATTATTAAAAATTCTAATAATTATAATTAATAATAATAATTCCCAAAATAATTACAAAATTTTAAAAATGACCAAAATACCCTCAAGCTAGAAAAGTGGTAGTGACAAATCTACCCTCCTTAAAATAATTTTGTCCTCGAAATTAAAGGCGAAACTAAACTGCTGAGAAGGATAGAAAGTATACCTCAAGGTCCAAAAAGATAGGGGTACCGCTCGCGCATCTCATCCTCCCGCTCCCAGGTCGACTCTCCTGGAGAATGATGCATCTATGCGACGCGTACCAAGGGTATCACCTGGTTCCTCAGTAACTTCTCTCGGCGATCCAGAATCTCCACAGGCTGCTCTGGATAACTGAGAGTAGGTCCAACCTCAATCTCCGAATGATCGAGCACATGGCTAGGGTCAGCCACGTACCGTCTCAACTGTGATACGTGGAATACGTTGTGAACTCCCACTAGTATAGGTGGCAAGTCTAGCCTGTATGCCACGTCACCGACTCTCCCGCTGATAACGAAAGGGCCGATAAAGTGCGGTCTAAGCTTCCCACCTCCACCAAAACGTATCGTACCACGTGTCAGAGATATCCGCAGAAAAACCATGTCTCCAACCTAATCACAAGCAAGGTCTCAAGTTACTAACAATCAAATACGGTCAATCAAACAAAACAAAAATAATACAACCTACTTCTAATCCTATCTCTAAATCTGTACCTCAAACTCCAACGGCCTCCGGTGGCTATCGGCCCAGTGCCGTTGTCAGTCCTGCGCTACGCGAAGTCTGTCCCTGATGAGCTTCACCTTTTTGGCTGTGTCAACAACCATCTCTGGTCCCAGTAAAGCTCGCTCTCCAACATCATCCCAAGATAAGGGTGTACGACACCTACGCCCGTACAGAGCCTCAAACGGTAACATCTCAATGCTGGCCTGATAACTGTTGTTGTAAGCAAACTCCACCAAATGTAGATGATCCTCCCAGGAACCTCCAAAAGCCAGGACGCACGTCCGCAGCATATCCTCAAGTGTCTGAATCGTCCTCTCTGACTGTCCGTCCATCTGGGGGTGGTATGCAGTACTAAACTTGAGCTGAGTGCCCAAACTAGTCTGTAGACTCCTCCAGAAATGGGAAGTAAAGCGACTATCTCGATCTGAGACAATGCTGGCAGGAACTTCATGAATCCTGACTATCTGCCTCATATACAACTCTGCAAGCCTCTCTGTAGACGTACCCAACTTGAATGGCAAGAAGTGGGGCGATTTGTTCAACCTGTCAACGATGACCCAAATCGCGTCTTTTCCTCCTGGTGTATGCGGCAACCCAGATATAAAATCCATGGTAATATGTTCCCACTTCCACTATGGAATGGGCAACGACTATAATAATCCTCCGGGCCTCTGCCTCTCTGCCTTGACCAGCTGACAGACCAAGCATCTTGCTACGAAGTGGGTCACCTCCCGCTTCATCCCGTACCACCAGACATGCTCTCGTAGATCCCTGTACATCTTGTTGGCACTAGGATGTATAGAGTACTGCGATCTGTGAGCCTCCTGCATGATCTGCTCTCTGAGCTTTCCGCTAGGCACACATAACCGGGAACCGTACGTCAGGGCGCCATCCTCTGCAAGTGAAAACTCATCATCCTCCAACCCTGCACTAATCTGCTCTCGGATACACCGCAGAGCCACATCCTCGAACTATGTCGCCTTGATCCTCTCCATCAAGTCCGACTATATCTGAAGGCCCCATAACTGCATCTGCACTACGAGCACAATCACCTCAATCCCAAGGCTATCCAAGTCTGCAAGCAAGTGTCGATCCATAGTCAAACACATGGCTATCGGATACCTACTCAAGGCATCAGCAACCACGTTGGCCTTCCCCGGGTGATACTGAAGTGAGATGTCAAAGTCCTTCATCAACTCTAGCCATCTGTGTTGCCTCATGTTGAGCTCTTTCTGTGTAAACACATACTTCAAGCTCTTGTGATCTGTGAAAATCTCTACCTTCTCGCCAAACAGATAGTGCTTCCACAACTTCAAAAAAAAATCACCGCTGCCAACTCCAGGTCATGGGTAGGGTAGTTCTTCTCATGGGGACATAATTTCCTGGAAGTATAGGCAATCACCTTCCCATGCTGCTGCAAGACACAACCCAACCCCTTCCCTAAAGCATCACTATAAATAGTGAATCCACCTGATCCTGAAGGAAATGTCATAATCGGAGCTGTCGTAAGCCGCTTCTTCAACTCATCAAAAGCTGCCTGACACTCCTCTGACCAAACATACCCAGCATCCTTCCTGGTCAACCGAGTCAACGGCTCTGAAACCCGGGAGAAATCCTGCACAAATCTCCTATAATATCCTGCCAGCCCCAGAAAACTCCTGATCTCTGCCACTGAAGTCGGCGCTGCCCAAGCCTCAACTGCTGTGATCTTCTTCGGGTCCACTGAGATACCATCTCCAGTCACCATATGACCCAAGAAGTACACTATGTCTAGAAAAAACTCGCACTTTAAGAGCTTGCCATATAATCTCTCCCTCCTGAGTGTCTCCAGAACCACTCTCAAGTGCTCCTCGTGCTCCTTCTCTGTCTTGGAATATCCCAAGATATCATCAATTAATACCACCACGAACTTGTCCAAGTACTGGTGGAACACCTTGTTCATTAGGTTCATAAACACTGCTGGTGCATTGGTTAGCCCAAACGGCATAACCAAAAACTTAAACTGCCCGTACCGCGTCCTGAAAGCGGTCTTGGGAATATCCTCCCCCTTCACCTTCACCTAGTGATAACCTGACCTCAAATCAATCTTGGAGAACACCCGAGCTCCGCTCAACTGATCAAAGAGATCATCGATCCGCGGCAGTGCGTATCTGTTCTTGATCGTCAGGTTGTTAAGTGTCCTGTAGTCGATACACATCCTTACCGACCCATCCTTCTTGGGTACGAAGAGTACTGGTGCACCCCAAGGTGAAGAACTCGAACGGATGAAGCCCTTGTCTTGCAGCTCATCCACCTGCTTCTTCAGATCTACCAACTCGCTGTTGTTCACTCGATAGACATGCTGAGAGATCGGTTCCGCGTCGGGAACCAAGTCTATCGAGAACTCTACATCCATGTCCGGTGGAAGCCCTGGTAACTCCCCTGGAAATACGTCCATAAACTCTGCGATCAAGGGATACGGAGCCACCTGCTCCTCAACTGAAGCTCCACAGAAGACTCCGCCGTCCTGCTCTTCCTACCGCCGGGTGTACTCAAACTCTGGCTTCCTGGCACCCCAAATAAAACTCTACCCCTTCGGCAATCAATGCGGGCGTGGTGTCTACTCAGCCAGTCCATACCTAATACTATATCATAGTTTGGTAATGGCACGACGAGTAAAATCACCTCCAACTCTTGACCTCCCAATATGACGCTCCGCCCTCTACAAACATCACTCACGAGGATGACCCCACCCCCGGTCGTGATCTTACAGGTCCTAGGCAATGGTTCAAAAACCAAACTGTGTCTAATAGCATACGATACTGACACAAAGCTGTGGGAAGCCCCGAAATCAAAGAGTGCAAATACTGGAAGGGAGTCGAGAAGAACCGAAACTGCTATAAGCTCTCCGATGGCCTCGGCATCCTCAGTTGTCATGGCGAATGCTCGCCCCTGCTGTCTACCTCGTGCCCTGCTGCTGGTGCTGTTGGAACCTCTGCTGCTGGGTCTGCAGGGCTAGTCCCCTCTGCTGGCCTGCTGGAGCCTTGGCTGTCCCAGCTTCTCCTGGTATCGGACGCATCGACGCAACTGGACACTCTCGCATCTGATGGTCCACCGAACCACACATCAAGCATCTGCCAAGTCTTTTTCTGCACTCGTCCCACTTGTGCCCAGGCTTCTTGCAGAAAGTACAACTAATAGCCTGCTGCCCTCTCTGCTGCTGGTGCTGTACCTACTGAAAATGTGCCCGACCCTGCTGCTGGTACTGCTGAACTGGCATCTGTGGCTGCTGATGCTAGAAATGAGGCCTCTTGGCCTGCCCTTGACTGCTGCTACCACCCTGGAAGTCACGACCCCTCTTCTGCTTCAGTCCTAGGTCGTCTTCCGCCACCATAGCCCTAGAAAATATCTCAGCAAATGTAGCATTCCGGTCGCTCTTAGTCAGCAATCGAATCTCTCTAATCAAGCCTCGGCAAAACTTCCTCGTCTTCGTCTTCTCGGTCAAGTCATCTATGAACTGGGCCAATCTGCAGAATATCCCGACATACTCAGCTACCGTCTGGTTCTCCTGAACCAGACCCTCGAACTGTGCCTCGATACCTCCCAAGGCAACATCAGGAAAGAACTGCTCCTTAAACAGCTCTTTGAACTGGGCCCAAGTCTGGCCCTCAACTCCCATCATGGGATCTGCCTGATACCACGCACGGGCTAAGTCCTGCATCTGGCTGCCTTCTACCTCGATCTGGAGTCGATCTGGTATCTTCGCCAGTCGGAAGATCTCTTCGATATGCTTTATCCAGTCGTCTGCAATATGGATTCCCTCTGTGTCGAAGAACTCCCGAGGGTGTATCTTCTGGAAGTCTTGTATATCCTTCTCTCTCCGACGGGGCTGCTGCTGGGCCCCCTGAGCAGTAATCATCTCGACTGTGGTGCAAACCAGCTGGTGTGCCTCATCGATCCCCTGACAGAAATCTGCAGTCTGCCTCGTCTGCTGCTGCTGGTGGGACTCCAGAATCCTCTCCACGAAGGAGAAAAGATGTGCAGCATTTACCATCCCCGCAGGTAGAGGCTGCTGCGGTGGAAGGATCTCAGGAATCATAACGCTCGGCCTCCTGACTGGTGGAGGTGCTCCTCCAAAAGCTGCAGAGACACCGACTCCTGAGGGCTGCACTGGCCCTGTGGCACCGGGAGCTGGCTGCTGCTGAGGTCGAGAGGTGCTAGACCCCTCTCCAGCGTCTTGCAGTACAGGGCGATGCGATCTCGTCTCAACCATCCTGGAGACACAGATCAAACAAGAAACAATTACTGAGAATGAATCGAAATATCAAAGGAGGACGGTTTAAAATTTTAAGGAAGACAATAAGCAGCAAAATAGATATAAGGAATCTGATAAGGAATTTTTCTAGTGTGATTGAGTTCCTTCAAAAAAATATACTAATTCCTACTGCAGGCTGCAGCGATATTCTAGATCGAATACCACTACATTTCCAACCTAGACCTGCATGGGCCACCACTAAAAACGTGTCATGACCCGCACCCTAGAGTAAGGGCACGAGACGTAGGTACGTCCAGCCTACGCCGCAGTGTCGGCGGTAGAACGCTGTCCTAGGTCACAACATCTAACCGTTTAAGGTAATAAACATTTATACTCCCCGAATGGGAGTGACATAACAGAATATATCTCAATCACAACTAAGGTAGAACAGGAGTAAGATAGAATGATAATATCCAGAAATAAAAACATCACAGAGATACAATCCAGAATTCTAAGTGTCTATAATAAATACATATCCCAAATATCACTGAAATCCATATACAGTAATCCAAGAAAAGTAAAGACAATCCTAGTCTAAGGGAGTGTCATCTACTGCTAGTGGACCCTGCTGCTGGTCCAAATCCAGGCACTCATCTAGTGTAGCACCGTAGTAGGTAGGGCAGAACGCCTCAGCCTCGTCCTCTGTTATATTTCAACAGGTCCAGTCAGGACAGGAGCGAGCACAGTACATCTCAACAAATCATAGCAGGTCAGGATATATAATCATGCTAGAGAGTAAGATACAAGAAACTGAAAGAATAATATGATAAACAGGAAGACTGTAAATAAATAGATACAGTATATAGGGAACTAACAGTGTCTAGTGATTCAGAGCAAAAGATGGTTATATAAACGGCACGATATTGTACACGAGTAATCTACAGAGGTTGTACACGAGTAATCTACTAGATTGATTACATAACTACTTCTACTCCTCCGCCCCAATCAATACACAAGGATCTAGGTAAGTTATGTTATTGTACACGAAGGTCATGTGAATACATGATTATACACGATTTACATATTTCGTACACGAATGTCACAAATACAAGGAGTACACGATGTTCACGATAAAGTACACGAACACGAATACCCGATGTATCCGCTAAGGGGATAACATCGCACAACAAGATCCATATAGTACTAATCCGTGTTTCCAACGTGTCAGCATCATGTAAAATAATCTAAAGCAGGAAATATACTCCTAATGCAGGATATGAAATGATCAGAGAATGTACTCGCCTGTATCCTAAGAATCTGGAGAATATTTACTGTCCGAGGAGTGGTGTCTGTCTCCTATAGAACAGTACAAGTCACTATGAGTCTAAAATGATAATAAGATGCAAGTTAATGCATTCTACATGAATCTAGGTCAATCTAGACCAAAGTCAACTCTGTTCAACCCTAGAAGTCAAACTAGGTCAACCAAGTCAAACCTAAGTCAAACCAGTCTATAATAGTCTAACTAGTCTATTCTAGGTCTAACAAGACCACACAAGTCTAACTAGACTCTAAACTGACACACAGATACGCCCATAGGCTGAGTGACTAGGCCATAGGCTATTAGGCAATATCATGCCTAACCAACCAATAAATACCTATGCACATATTGATATAGCTATATAATATAATATAGCCTACACATAACATATAGGATATTATATGTATACAACACAACATGTTTATATCTAAAATATATATAAAGTAGGCACACACCTTATTATAGGATACGCATATGTACATCTCATTATATATATACATGTATATATATATTCATACATAGAGAATAGGAATGAATGGGTATGTGCTCAAGTGTGGGTGTGAGTGCCACATATATATGCTAATGTGTGTGTATGTGTGAGTGAAGTGGGGTGTCAAGTGAGTTGTGTGTATGTGTTAAGCTTGAGGGTGTGAGTGTGTATATTAGTGAGTCATGAGTGTTCAGTCACAAGAGAGTGTGAGGGTGTGGTGAGCTATGGCATGTGTGTTAGTGTAACATGAGAGTGTGTGGGTGAGACACATGATATGTGTGATATCCTGAAATCAGGAAAACAGTGGCATACATGAGTGTATAGAGTGACACTTGGAAACATGAAACAGTGGCAGTGGTGGGTGTGTGTGTATAACATGTAGGAAACAGTGAGGTATTGTGTGTGTGCATGAATAGGAAATAGAAAACAGTTTAAGGGAGCTAATCCAATGGCAAAAAGGAAAGAAAACCAGTTCAGTATTTCCAGAACAGTGAACCCTCCCCATTCTCAGTTTCAGTCCAATACAAACAATGGTGAACTGGAAAATAACAGTGAATAGGATACCTGTGTGTGTTCATGTGTTAAGGAAGGTAGGGAAAAATCAGTGAATGCATAGCCATGAAGAAAACTGGAAAAAATAGTACAGTTAATATTGTGTGAATCCTGGGAAAAATAGGAACACATCTCAGGTTTTGAATGAATTATCAGTGAATGCAAAAAGGAAACAGGGAGTCACATTTCAGTTTAAAAACATAGGAAAACCAATTCTCAGTTAACCATTTCGAACCCAACTCAATAGCCAAAATCTCATCCTCAAATCATCAAGCCAAATTCGAATGAAACATTAAGCTAAAATATGACAAACAATATGTGGGAAAATATTTAACAGTGAAATATTACATCAACATAGGATTTCAAATGTTTAGGGAACACTAAAATGAAGTATCAGAACTGGTATTAGTGATGTATATCAGTTTAGCCCCATTCGATCCACATTAAAAACCTAACTATCATGTAAACCTAATCTAATACAATTTACACATCATAATTAGGATTTAATAATCAATTAAAAACACAATTTAAACTATTTAAAACTGAAATTACACAGAGAACCAAACTCAGTTCTGTGCACGCACAGTGCACTTACCATACACTTATGACACCGTATCCGACACGATACGAGGGGTCGTAAAACTTGACACACGTCGTGTCAGTGGTCGCCCCAAGGTCTGTGTCAAAAATCATGTGTCGAAGTGGCGTGTCCAACTCGAAATTAGACCCGAGTAGCAGGGCATGCATCCCGCCAGCGCGCGCACGCGTGTACCCGCGTATCCGCGTGTCTGTGGTGACTCGACACGACACCAAAACACGCTCAGTATACTAGAAACACATAAGCAAGATCAAACCCTATTTTTCGATTCAATTATAACTCAGAAAAACGATCGAAATGCCCTTTAGGGCATTTCGTCGAACACATTCATATATATACTGATACGTGTCCGATACGGACACGTATGTAGGAACGATATAGTAAAACGTAATACTCTAGAGGGGGGATGAATAGAGTTGGCAGCGGAATAATGCTAATTAAAAAAGTTAGCAACACAATCACAGTATATAATCACAAATGAAAATAAAGTAAAGGCAGAGTTCAGAAAGCAAACGCAAAGACAGCGATGTATACTGGTATCCCTCTGTTGAGGACTAATCCAGTCGGTAGAACTCTTGCTACCAGTTTGAATCCACTATAGAAAAAACCGCAAGTTTTCTTACGAAGTCCTTGCAACTTCTACAATGCGAGCTTTGATACGAAGAACTCGTCCAACTTCAAATGTGAAGAGGTATTCTTCAATCAAGCCTTCTGATTACAATCTCTCAGAAACTTCTAGACCGTACCGCACTGGCAAATCGACTAGAGGATTGTAACTGGCTTGGGATCTGAAAATGAAAGCTCTAGAAAACTCTTTGGAAGGCAGAAAGCTTTTTAGATAGAGAGAAGATTGAAAGTGAATGAGTGAATTGAAATGATCGAAATACTTCTCTATTTATAGGATTTCCAAAGGGAGAACTCTGTCAGAATTCGGGCAGAATTCTGGCAGAACTCGATGAGCAAATCTTGGTCAAATCCGCAACTGCAGGAGGACCAAGTTCCAGAGAATTCAAAATCAAAACGGCCACCAACCGAACTCTGGCCGAACTCTGGCCGAACTCTGGCCGAGTTCTGTCAGGGTTAGGTTAGGGTTTTGAAAATAGGTTTTGGTGATTTTTGAAAACCTTTTTGAAAACCTTTTTGTAAACAATTTGATAGGTCATTTTAAAAACATATTTGGGAATAGCCTATTTGCCAGTACGACTCGATGTACAATGTATTCCTAGACTCAAATAAAAATAAAATTACATTGCATAGGAAATACAGACTCAAGTAGGCAAACAGATCTTCAGTCTTGAACGAAGTGAATATCCAATCTTGCTAATGTCCAAGGAGCTGAGATGTCCCAACAAGCTTCGTATATCCAGACAGAGTTTTGATCAATTATTAAAATCAGGTTGACCATATGACCAATGGGCCAACAATCTCCTCCATTTTGATAATTGACAAACTATGAATGATATAACATTAAGCTTGTTCAAGCTTGTTCAAAAATATCAAAAGTAGAAATTGTTCATAACCTGTATTTAACTCAAAAAAAATGTTAGATAATTTTTAATTTTCTCCCCCTTTGTCACTTAGCAAAATAATTGCACAAGAGAAGGCTCCCCCACAGTAAATGCAGAAGACTCTCCTGCAATCAATGCATAAGTAACAAATAACGAGAAAACAAATAAAAGAAATATAGTATAAGAATTAGAGATATAGCATCACAGGCATGTAAAGTTTCTACAAATTATCAACATAAAAGAAATCTCAGGCATGCTATTTCACAGGCAGTTTGTAATGAAGAAGCAGTAAAAAAAGATAGTGCTAAACAAATTGCTGAAATAAACTGAGATGTCATAAATGAAACATCAAAAACATGTCCATGAAGATAAAAGAAATACTGATAGCAAACTACAAAGTACTGATAAAAAATAAATGATAAAAACTTGGAATGTCGGAGCATTTCCAAGTATACAGTAGAATGTCACTAGTAATCAGATCAGATCTCATCATCACTATCCTCATCAATATCATCAGCAGCACGGCCAGCATGACCGGAAGTACCAGCACCAGAAGTACCAGCGCCAGTAGGATGAGTAGGGGCGCCAGCATAGAACTCGCCAACATAATCTTGAGGAGCACGATACCAATCATAGGCGTTACCGGGCTGGAAGTAGGCATGGACAGCCTCATCCTCACAGCGGTAACCCGAAAAAGCTGGATCTCGAGGAATGGAAGCGGCAGAGTAACCAGTCTGTGCAAAACGCAGATCGGCCAAGGAGTTTACCATCGCCTGGTAACGGGTGACATCGCGGAACTCACGCTCGCGAGCCATGTCGGTCATCGAGACGTGCAAAGCAGATAGGTGCTGATGTATGCCCTCAAAAGTCATGGCATAAGGCTGATGTGGTGGAGATGGTACAGTAGGAGGAGCAGGAGGTGGAGCTGAAGCAGTCCGGCTACGACGAGAAAGCTGGAGTAACTTGGGCTCAGAGTCCTGAGTACAAGTCGATAGATCGATGTCGAAGCGCTGAAAGATACGAGGGAGAATCATCGCGTAAGAGAGATTTCGATCTCTTGCACGACAACGTCCCATCATCTGAATAATAGTCTTGGGGACGGAAAAAGGAATCCCCTTGATAAGATGATACATAGCGGACAGTTCAAGCGAAGTCACATCATCCTTGGAAGTGGATTTAGGAAGTAGAGTAGAGTAGATGATGCGATGCAATTCGTAGTTGAACAAGTTAAGGTTGTTAGCCTTAAACTTTCCAGAACGTACTCTGTCAGGTGCACAAAGTTCCGTTTTGAAACTCGTGAGTGTAGTGCCGTCGGGGAACTCGAATTCCGTGATATCAACTAGCGGTTCACCTTCATTAGGAATCCCAAGAATCTCCGCTAGGAGGACATCATTGAACTCAATATCTATGCCTCCAACACGTGTGCTCACATCAAAAGTGTTAACTACGAGATTGCAATAGAACAATCTAATGGCATTAGTAGCATTTGGGAAGCACAGTTTAACAAGCAAATGTAACCCTAATGCCTCAAATAAGTGACGATGGTCAGGAAATATCGTCCATTTAACCGGAGCGCCGCTGCATATGGATCGGGTGGAAAAGTCACCGTACCATAATAAAGCTTGATCGAGGGTTTGAAAGAAAAACCCATCGAAAGCACCGTCGCTCTTTTGGACTGGCGAAAACAAAGAATCCGTGTGAGGATTCGAGGAGGACCCTTCCTCACTAGGAGTAGTCTTCTTCCTCTTAGACGGATTAAATCTAGGTGCCATTGAAATAAATAAGCACAAATTTGAAAGTGGAGAAGGAGAGAGTTATACCTCACAAAAATTGGATATGTTGTAGAGAAGGATGATCTCCGCACGATTCCAAAGTTTGGAAGGATTTCACCAAGTAGATAGGGAGCAATGGGTTGGTGAATACCTAGGGTTTGGAGGATTTTCGGGCGGTTGTAGCTGCTGGTTGAAAATATGGAAGCAATGGAAGAGAAGGAGCTCTCGGGTTCTGGATATATACGCAGATACCCTCAACCGAACTCGGGCCGAATTCGGTCAGAGTTCTGGCCGAATTCGCCTAAGGTTCTTTCAAGTTGATTTAGCTACTTCTTTTTCATTGACTCGTTTCAAATATTTAATTCAAAGATTAGTTATTTTAGCTTTCAAATAACATAATTAATAATATTTAATGAGTTTAAATATCGTTACACAGCAGCTGTCTCAGATTAGCTGTAGGAGTACTGTCCCAGCTGGCGGAGGTTCACCGGGGAACTCTTAAATACTGCTTCGCTTCAACCGTAGTTGTGGTGACAGACAGACTCTTTATTAGCTTGTCTCTAACACAGTTTTTGCATAATGATATAAAAACATAAAATAAAATCAATTAATATTATTGACGTCCAAAATTCCTAATTCTCGACGTAAATATTTGAAGCGATCTTCCGCTAGAGGTTTAGTGAAGATGTCAGCTAATTGATTATCAGTATCTATGTATACAAGGTTTATATCTCCATTTTGATGATGATCTCTAAGAAAATGATGCCGAATCTCGATATGTTTAGTACGAGAGTGACATACAGGATTCTTAGTCAAATTAATGGTGCTAGTGTTATCACAGAAAATGGGAATATATGTGTAAAATAAATCAAAGTCTTCTAAGGTTTGTTTCATCCACAAAATCTGAGCACAACAACGTCCTGCGGCGATGTACTCAGCCTCTGTTGTTGATAAGGCTACAGAATTTTGCTTTTTACTAAACCAAGAGACTAGAGCCTTGCCTAAGAAATGACATGTACCGCTAGTACTTTTTCTATCAACCTTGCATCCAGTAAAATCTGCATCCGAGTAACCAATAAGGTCAAAGGATTTGGATTTGGGATACCACAAGCCGACAGAAGAAGTGCCTTTAAGGTATCGGAAAATACGCTTAACTGCGGACAGATGTGATTCCTTTGGGTTAGCTTGAAAACGTGCACACAAGCAAACACTAAACATTATATCTGGACGACTAGCAGTTAAGTAAAGTAAACTACCAATCATACCTCGATACTTACGTGTGTCGACTGGCTTGCCTTGTTCGTCAGAATCAAGCTTTGTTGAAGTTGCCATCGGAGTGCCAATAGGTTTGACATTGTCCAGATCAAACTTCTTTAGCAAATCTTTTGTGTACTTGGCTTGATTAATGAACGTTCCATTGTCGGTTTGTTTGATTTGCAATCCGAGAAAGAATTTCAGCTCTCCCATCATGCTCATCTCAAACTCATTCTGCATACACTTAGAGAAATCTTGACAAAGAGATTCATCAGTGGATCCAAATATGATATCATCAACATAGATCTGAACTAAAAGCAGCTTGCCATTAAAAGATTTAATAAAAAGTGTAGTGTCAACCTTTCCTTTTGTAAAACCGTTATCAAGTAAAAAAGAGCTTAGACGATCATACCAAGCACGAGGGGCTTGTTTCAAACCGTATAAGGCTTTCTTCAACTTGAAAACATGGTCAAGATTTTTGAAATCCGTGAAACCAGGAGGTTGTGCTACAAAAACTTCTTCTTTTATAAATCCATTTAGAAAAGCACTTTTTACATCCATTTGAAAAAGTTTGAAATCATGAAAACATGCAAATGCACATAACATACGAATGGATTCTAATCTTGCAACTGGGGCATAAGTCTCATCGTAATCGATACCCTCTTCTTGATTGTATCCTTGAGCTACGAGTCGAGCCTTGTTACGAGTTACTAAACCATCCTCATTCAGTTTGTTTCGGAATACCCAACGGGTGCCAATGACCGGATGATCAATAGGCTTGGGAACAAGTTCCCAAACTTGATTCCGTTCGAATTGGTTCAATTCCTCTTGCATGGCATCTATCCAGAAACTATCACTACATGCTTCATCAATAGATTTAGGTTCTAGCTATGAAATAAATGCAACACTAGAAATAATATCTCTACTGGATGATCGAGTGCTTACTCCTTTGGTAATGTCACCAATTACCAAATCTTGTGGATGATCAGCTGTGAATTTTAATCTTTTCGGTAGACTCTGTAGGTAGCTGGTTCCTGGATCTCCTCTAGGGGGTTCAGCTTGTGCAGAGCTTGGTTCAGGTTTAGCTGATGTTGAGCTTGATGTAGGCAGATCTTCATCACTGTCATCGAGTGTCATTTGGTTCATTTCATCAAAAGTGACGTTGATTGACTCTTCGATGATCATGGTACGTTTGTTGAAGACTCTGTACCCTTTGCTCTTGGCCGCATAACCTAGAAATATACCTTCATCGGCCTTTTCGTCAAACTTTCCCAAATTGTCTTTAGTATTAAGAATAAAGCACTTACAGCCAAATATCTTAAAATATGAAACTGAAGGAATTCTATCAAACCATAACTCAAATGGAGTCTTTTTCGATTTGGGTCGAATTAGAACTCTATTGAGCACAAAGCAAGCTGTATTGACAGCTTCAGCCCAGAAGTATTTGGGTAGGCTAAATTGATTTAACATTACTCTGGCCATTTCGGTTAGAGTTCTGTTCTTACGTTCTACAACTCCATTTTGTTGTGGAGTTCTAGGGCAGGAGAACTCGTGTATAAAACCGTGTGTGTCACAAAATTGCTCGAAATCAGCATTCTCGAATTTGCCTCCATGATCGCTTCTAATACGAGTGATCATGTAACCTTTTTCATTCTGTACTTTCTTGCAAAAGGCGACAAATTCGGATAATGCGTCATTCTTGCGTGTCAAGAAATATACCCATGTGTATCTAGAAAAATCATCTACAATTACAAATGCATATAATTTACCTCCGAGGCTAGCAACTCTGCTAGGACCGAATAAATCAATGTGTAGCAATTGTAGAGGTCTAGTAGTACATACTGCGTTTACAGACTTGATTGTGGATCTGGTAGCCTTGTTCTTTTCGCATTGGCTGCATACCGAATCCTTCTTGAATGTTATGTCCGGTAAACCGCGTACTAACTTCTTTGTGGATAATCTTGAAATTGTATCCATGTTTGCATGACCGAGTCTCATATGCCATAAATGACTCTCATCACTTTTGGCCATTAAGCATCTACCTGAAATGTTAGCTTCTTCTAATAGATAGAAAACATATATATTGTCTTCCCTGATTCCTTCAAAGACAGTACTACTAGTTGAGCTATCAACTATAGTACATTTGTCTTTGCCAAAGTTGATACCATAACCATGATCAGCTAGATGACTTATGCTGAGCAGATTATGTTTCAACTCGTAACCAGACAGACATCTTTAATCACGGGATAGGGAGATTTACCAACATCACCGATACCAATAATATACCCTTTCAAATTATTACCGAAGGAAACATAACCTTCCTTCTTCTTCTTCGACAGTGTTGCAAATAGAGTAGCGTCACCGGTCATATGCCGTGAGCAACCGCTGTCGAGGATCCATTTGCTTCTAGCATGTGAAGGGTGTTCCACCTACAAAACAGTTTGCAGATGAAACTCTTGGTACCCATTTCTTGTAGGGTCCTGAATTGTTAGCTTTAGGTATCCAAGCATAAACATTTAAATCAACTAGCTTTCTCATTCTACATGCAGATGAAATATGACCAATGAGGCCACAATAATGACATTGTGCATGTTGAGTGTTGAAAGCAGAGTGATGTGCATGGTTGGTAGGTTTAGGTTTTCTAGTATAGAAGAATGCATACCTATGATTATGTTTGGGCTTAACCTTTTGGGGTAAAGGTTTTATATGGTTTGGTCTGACAGTATTTGGCTTGGGAATGTTCCGAATTTTCGGTAAGTGACACGTGTTAGGATAGGAAGCAGCAGGCTCAGGCTATTTTCCTAACCTAATTTCCAACCTTTTGGAAGTGTCATATAACTTAGTATAATCAGAAGTGAGTGATTCCATTCTGATTTGTGCAGATTGAAGACTTTTCTTTTCTTTTGAAAGATCTTCTCTCAATTGGTCTATAATCTTATCTTTCTCTTCGGATGACTGTTTAGTCTCGTGTAATAAGAGCTTTATAGAGGAAAGCTCACCAGACTCACTAACACTAGTTCTAACCTCAGCTAGTAGGTCGGTAAGTCTTCCTATTTCTCCTTTGTACTCTTTGAGTACCTTCTTAGCGGTCTGATATTTACTACGCAGTTTCCTGTAGTCAAGCATCAGGTCACTGAAGGCATCTCCTAATTGCTCAAAGGTAAAGTCATCATATGTTTCTACAGGTTCAGTAGGTACCTGATCGATTGCCATGAAGCAGATGTTTGCAGCGTCCTCTGAATGTTCATCTTCTGAGTCGCTAGCTTCACTCTCATGCCATATGCTGGTGTTGGCATATTTCCGGGATGTTGATCTCTTCAGGTTGCCTTTTTCATACCTGTTGTTCTTCTTGCTCGATGATGAGTTGATGGGACAGTCCTTCTTCATATGTCCCTTCTTCTTGCAGCCATAGCAGACAGCATCTTCTTGGTACCAGTTGTTGCTGTTGTTCTCTTTGACTCTCTTCTCATGTCTCATGAATCTTTTGAACTTCCTTGCTAGGAGAGCTTGATCTTCAACGTCAGATCCACTGCTGTCTGAGTCATCTTCAGCAGCTTTTCTGTACTGAGCCTTGAGGGCGATAGTCTTCTCCTTTGGTGCAGGCTCTTCAAAATCTTATAGATCCAGTTCATGAGTGAGTAGCTTACCCATGAGTACTTCAAGTGACATTGTGGTGAGGTCGTTTCCTTCAATGATAGCTGTAGCCTTCGAAATCCAGTTTTTGGTGAGAGCTCGCAGGAGTTTACGAATCTTTTCGTGGTTATTATATTCTTTGCCTAAGGAGGACAAAGGGTTTACAATATCCAAGAACCTCTCGAACATTTGTGTGACTGTTTTATTTGGCTTCATTTTGAACGCCTCGTACTCTTGAGTAAGTCTGCTGACTTTTGACTCCTTGACTTGAGTCGTGCCTTCATGTGTAACTTCGAGAAGCTTCCATACACCATTTGCCGTTGTGCATGTAGATACCCTGTTAAATTCTGTTCTGTCTAAGGCACAAAAAAGAGCATTAATGGCACGTGCGTCAAGACTGGCCTTTTTCTTTTCTTCCTCTGTATAACTGTTTTGGGGTTTTTCAACTAAAACACCCTCGACATTTATACGAGGTGGCTTTTGATAGCCATCAAGAACAATAGCCCATAAGTCAAAATCAAGAGACTTTAAGAAGAAACTCATCCGTGTTTTCCAATAAGTGTAGTTAGTACCATCAAATAGAGGAGGTCTGTTTGTGGCCTGACCTTCACTTGTGAATTTCATAGTAGCCATGTGATGTGCTGTGATCTAATAAATAATGAATAAATAATAGCACTTATACCTTGCTTTACCTGTAACACCCGCTCTGATACCAATTGTAGGAACGATATAGTAAAGCGTAATACTCTAGAGGGGGGGTGAATAGAGTTGGCAGCGGAATAATGCTAATTAAAAAAGTTAGCAACACAATCACAGTATATAATCACAAATGAAAATAAAGTAAAGGCAGAGTTCAGAAAGCAAACGCAAAGACAGCGATGTATACTGGTATCCCTCTGTTGAGGACTAATCCAGTCGGTAGAACTCTTGCTACCAGTTTGAATCCACTATAGGAAAAACCGCAAGTTTTCTTACGAAGTCCTTGCAACTTCTACAACACGAGCTTTGATACGAAGAACTCGTCCAACTTCAAATGTGAAGAGGTATTCTTCAATCAAGCCTTCTGATTACAATCTCTCAGAAACTTCTAGACCGTACCGCACTGGCAAATCGACTAGAGGATTGTAACTGGCTTGGGATCTGAAAATGAAAGCTCTAGAAAACTCTTTGGAAGGCAGAAAGCTTTTTAGATAGAGAGAAGATTGAAAGTGAATGAGTGAATTGAAATGATCAAAATACTTCTCTATTTATAGGATTTCCAAAGGGAGAACTCTGTCAGAATTCGGGCAGAATTCGGGCAGAACTCGATGAGCAAATCTCGGTCAAATCCGTAACTGCAGGAGGACCAAGTTCCAGAGAATTCAAAATCAAAACGGCCACCAACCGAACTCTGGCCGAACTCTGGCCGAACTCTAGCCGAGTTCTGTCAGGGTTAGGTTAGGGTTTTGAAAATAGGTTTTGGTGATTTTTGAAAACCTTTTTGAAAACCTTTTTGTAAACAATTTGATAGGTCATTTTAAAAACATTTTTGGGAATAGCCTATTTGCCAGTACGACTCGGTGTACAATGTATTCCTAGACTCAAATAAAAATAAAATTACATTGCATAGGAAATACAGACTCAAGTAGGCAAACAGATCTTCAGTCTTGAACGAAGTGAATATCCAATCTTGCTAATGTCCAAGGAGCTGAGATGTCCCAACAAGCTTCGTATATCCAGACAGAGTTTTGATCAATTATTAAAATCAGGTTGACCATATGACCAATGGGCCAACAACGTAATGGACTCGAATTCTAGGGTTAGCTAGTCCTACAGCTAGGATAGGCCTAGGGCATCCTTGATATGCAATAAAATAGTAATTTCATGGTGTATATTAGGATTTACCTATTGATGTGCAAGGGCTCAAAATCTCCAAATGTAATTGGTTCCTCAAGCCACCAAATTCCTTCAAATTGATTCTTTCCTGAAAATACTCAATACCAACAGCAAGTAGACTAATTTTAGAACCTAATACAATTGATTTGGATGGAAAAGGAATTGAAATAGATTTTCTATGATTTATTGAAGATGGAGACTCACCTCTTTCTGAAACTTAGAAAATAATTCTAAGGGAGGCTAGCCCTAATTTCTAGGAGGGGATTAAATTGGTGGAAATCCCTAGGGTTAGTGTGGCCGTCCATGTGGGATGGGCTAGGGCTAGGTTCACTTGATGTTGGGTTGGGCCTTTAAGGCTAAAATCACAAACCATGACTTGTGAAATCACAAGCCATTTCCTAATCAAATTAAATCCTAATTTCTCCAAAATAATTCTAATGATTTAATCATCACTAACTTAGGTCAAGCTAGGGTTACTTAACCTAACCAAGTAGTCATGACCTAGGTTAGCCTCTAGGACCGTCTCCTAAGTAAACACTAGTCAAGTCAAAACTAGCACCAAATCAATTATACTAAAAATCATTAAAAATTCTAATAATTATAATTAATAATAATAATTCTCAAAATAATTCTAAAATTTTAAAAATGACCAAAATACTCTCAAGCTAGAAAAGTGGTAGTGACACTCCTCCACTGACAGGCTCCCCTGAACTAAGCTCTCGAACTGCGACTCCAAGGCTCGGAGCGCTGAATCTGGAAAGAACTTCTTCTTGAAGAAGCCCTTGAACTCCTCCCAGGTCTGCCCAGCTACCCCCACCATGGGGTCTGACTGATACCTGGTGCGAGCAAGATCTCGCATCCGGCTAGCTGTTGCCTCTATCTGGAGATTTGCCGGTATCCGGGCCAGGCGGAAGATCTCCTCTATATGCTCGATCCACTCATCAGCATATAGAATCCCCTCTGTCCCCAGGAAGTCTCTGGGGCTCATCTTCTGGAACTGCTCTATCCCCGGTGTCCTCAGCTGCTGAACCACTGGTCGGGCTACAACTGTCGTAAGGGCCAACTCCATTCCCCTGTCCTGTCGGGCATGCTGTCGGTCCATGAACTGCTGGAAGTAGGAGAACATCTGTGCCGCATCCACGTATCCTGTTGGCGTCGGCTACTGGAAAGGTACCTCTGCGATGACTGGGTCCTGCCTCCGAGCCGGTAGAGGCATACCCCCTGCTTCTGCTGCTGAAGTCCCAATACGAGCAGAGGTGGCAGGAGCCGCAGTCTTCTGTCTCTGCTGAACTGGCTGAGAGGAAGCAGACCCCTCTACAGCATCCCCATGAATGGTACGGTGCGACCACGTCTCCACCATCCTGAAGACAGACCAAACAAAAGTATCAATTTCTGAGAAAGAAGCGATATAACAAAGGTGGACAGTTAAAATTTAAAAGAATCGATTGACAATAAGGATTTAGATGGCAATAAAAGAGTTTTTTTCCTAATGTGACTGAGTACCTTGAAACTAATGTCCTATATCCTACTGCAGGCTGTAGTGATATTCTGGTTCGAATACCACTACACTTCTAGTCTAGACCTGCATGGGCCACCACTAAAAACGTGTCACGACCCGTACCCTAGAGTAAGGGTACGAGACGTGGGTACGTCCAGCCTATGTCGCAGTGTCGACGGTAGAACGCTATCCTAGGTCACAACATCTAACAATATAATTCTAAGTAGTTTATACTCCCCGGATAGGGGTAACATAGCAGAATGTAAACTCAATCACAACTAAGGAAGAAGAAGCAAGATATGATATAGAACTCAAAAAAATACAGATGATCAAAAAGTCAAGGATAACATCTCAGCAAATATCCAGAATACAAGTCTCAGCTACTGAATATGAAAGAATATATACAACCCACATCTCAAGACAGAAATAAAGTTTAACTAAACTAATCTCATGACAACAAAAGTAAGATAAAGCCTAGCTAAGCTAGTCTAGGCAGTAGGGGTAAAATCATCAGCTAGAGTTGGGTCCTCTTGAGAGTCCAGCTCACAAGTGTCGTCTAGGGCTGCCCCGTAGAAGGTATCCACACAGGCCTCCTCCTCGTCCTTTGTAATATTTTTAACAGGTCCAGTTAGGACAGGAACGAGCATAATACATCTCAACAGATCATAGCAGGTTAGAAAATATAAACATGCAGTAGAGTAAGATACAGGAAACTGAAAGGAAATATATGATGTAAAAGAAGGAGAACTGTAAGTAAATAGCTACTGTATATAGAGAACTAACAGTGGCTAGTGATGTAGAGTACAAGATAGCACATGTGAACAGGACAGATTTGTTCATGATCTACACTAAAGAGTTTCACATGATCTACACTACTATGGAATTGTTCACATGACTATTAGCACTCCCCCGTTCTCCAATCAATACATAAGGATCTAAGCAGGTTATGTTATTATACATGATATCACATGAAGGCCCATAAAAGGGTACATATGATAGTATACATGAGGGCTCCGTGAACATGAGAGTACATAATTCACAAGAGTGTACATGTATGGTGAAAGCACAGGAGTACATGATGAAAATAAAACGCACATAACACAATGTACCCGATGCTCCCGAGGGGGATAACATCGCATGAAGAGATCTATATAGTACTAATCCGTGATAACGTCGTGACAGCATCAAGTAAAGTAATCTAAAGCAGGAATATAATTCTAACAAGTTATGAAATGATCAGAGAATGTACTCGCCTAGTATCTGAGTGTCCGGTTGAAATGTACTATCCGAGGAGAGGTGTCTGGCTCATAATCAGAACAGCACAAGTCACAACAAGTCTAAAATGACATTAAGATGCAATTCAATGCATTCTAAATGAATCTAGGTCAATCTAGGCCAAAGTCAACTCTTGGTCAACTCTGGTCAACCCTAGAAGTCAAACCTAGGTCAACTATGGTCAAACTAGGTCTAACAAGTCTATATAGTCTGTTCTAGCCTAATCAAGACTAAAAAAGTCTAACTAAACTCTCACTAGGCAATAGACACATCATAGGCCATATACCTATGTAGAGTCATAACCATGTAGGCCATGAGCTAAAACAACATAACCTATAGGCCAAATACCATATATATATCACTATATTCACATATAAGCATATAGATATCTACACATACCAAGAATGTGCCTAGCACATTAGCTATCACATAGGAAAATCTACTACCATCCCACATCCACGTTAGGTTAGACATTTAGGTACACACTATAGACATACATATAAGTATGCATATTTTATATACATTATATTTGGTTATAGTTTATATTCATTAGGAATCATCACATATATATATATATATATATATATATATATATATATATATATATATATATATATACATATATTATATATCTACATTCATGCATATGTATATAGAGAGAGGAAAGACAATTGTGTGTACATGTGTAAAGAGTGAACTGTGTGTGTGTTTCCTGTTAGTGTAGTGTTCCAGGAATAGGGTGTGTGTGTGTGTCAAATAGGTGTAGACATGTGTGTAAAAGAAAATCAAGAATGTGTGTGTGAAGAGTGAGAGGGTAAGAGTTAGCTATAGGGGGTATGTGTGTATCAATGAAGAGTGTGAGAGAGTGTAACAGTGGTGAACTGTGAGATAGGAATAGGACAGTGAGTGTGAAATATGAAATAGGCAGTGAGTGAAATAATTCCCAGGTTCTCATTATTCAGTCCCAGTTTTAGTCCAAATTTCCAAATCCCCATTTGAAATCAATTATCAACCAAACAACCCCAAATTCAACCCATAGCTAGATTATAAGTAGGAGAATAACATTAGAGTATAAAACAACAATTAACATCAGTTAAACAGGTTAAAATAGTTGCCTAAAATCAATTATCAAAACTGGAAAATACTAAAAATAAACTTGGTATCAGAAATTTAGGGTAATTGGGAAAATAAAATTCGAAAACAATTAAAATACAAAATTAAAGGTTGGTAATTCAATTACATGATGCAAGTGTGTCCCAGGGTCCAACACGTATCCATCACAATGACACAAACGTGTCCAAATCTACAGAATCCTAAAATAGCACTGGTCACTGAATTTTCAGTGCAGCCATGTGCACAAGTGCATGCGTGTTGTGCACCCGACACAGGCCAAACCAGGCCTCGTATTCACCAACCTAGGATCGCCTAGGATAGTTCTACCTACGTGTCACCCTGATTTGGGTCGGTGTGTCCCTGTGTCATGTCAAACAGAGCGTACCAGTGCACAAAAAACCCGACTGAACAGTCAGTACAAACCCAGTACAGTATCTCGTGTTCCCTCGACACGACACGAGGGGTCATGCCACTTGGGGAGTCTCGTGTCAGACACTGCCCCAACGTGTCCTCGAAATCTCATGGGTCCTCGTGCTGTGTCCAGTAAGGAATCCACCCCGAGTAGCAGGACACGCACACTGCTCGCGCGCATGTGTGCACCCGCGTGTGCACGTGTCCAAACAGATACGATACGACACCAAAACTAACTCAGGACACTAGAATCATGTAAGCCACATCAAAACAACATTTTCTATTCAAATACTTTTCCAAAAACCAAATCGAAATACCCATTGGGGCATTTCATCAAACACTAACACACGAGGACTGATACGTGTCCATTTAGGACACGAAATGGACACGAAACCTAGGTTTAGGTATACCTACAATTAGGGTAGACCTAGGGCTATCCAAACATGCAAAGAAACTGGAATTTTAATGGTGTTTATATAGATTTACCTATTGGTGTCAAAATACAAGAAAAGCTTCCAATAGAGGGGTTCCTCCTTGCTAGCAAACTTCTTCAAATTGCTCACAAACTGAGAAAAACCTCCACAAACAACAAGAACACACTAATTAGAACCTATTGCAATTGGTTTGATGGAAAAAGGAAATAAATAGGATTTTCTATGAATTATTGAAGATGGAGACTTACCTCTTTCTTAAACTTGAGAATTTCTAAAGGAGGATAGCCCTAACATTTAGGAGGGATTAAATAGGTGGGGGAATCTCTAAGCCAGGTGTGGCCGGCCAAGTGAGTTGGGCTAGGGTTAGGTTAGGTTCATATGGTATTGGGCTTTGGGCCTCTATGTGCTTAAATTACTAATCATGACTTGTGAAGTCACAAGTCATTAATCAATTCTCTATTCTAATTCCTATTTCCAAATTGATTCCAATAACTAGAATATGGTTAACTTAAATTAACCTATGGTTTCATAATCTAACCAAGTCACTAAAACTAGGTTTAGGTTCTAGGCTAGTCTACAAGGTCTAAACTAGTCTCAAATCAACATACCACTTATCAGTTTAATTTATCAATATAAAAATCACATAAATTCCAATAAATCTAAATAATTCATAATAATTCCAAATAAATCCCAAAAATTCAAAAATGGCCAAAATACCCTCAAGCTAGAATGTGGTAGTGATATTTATTGACCACAAATGTCCACTGTTGACCACAAATGCTGTACTAAGTTTCCTAGTATATGCCCCTCACTTCTCATCATACCCCGGGGGCCCAGCTGCCCCATGGCATTCTTTTCCCCGATACCAGGAACGACCATAGTCACCTTACTGTGGATTTGTTCCAAGTATCCCCCTCAAATTGTTATTTATACCTAAAACCAAGGTATGCCAAGGGTAACAAGTCCACAAACAATTCCCCAGTGGGGCAAAAACTACAAACATAATAAACAGTAATCTTTATTTGAAAGGCAAAAGTACTACAAGTTCTGGGGACCACGTCCCACTCAAGAAAGGAAAGCAACAAAAACAAAAAGAAGGAAAAAAAAGCCGACTATTGTTCGGCGATACATAATGCCCTGAGACGGTCCCTCAACAAGGCAGTCGACCTCTTAAACCGTTGTTTGGCCCGACGCTCGGCCTCCTGAGTCAATAGCACCGCATCTTCCAATGGCGTATGAGCCCACCAGCCCTCCTCAAACTTCTTCAGAGCGCGTTCTAGATTAACATAAGCTCTGGAAACCCTTTCGGCGTCCTGAATAATCAACTCCTTGTCCACACGGGAAGCTTCAAACTCAGACTCCAAGAAGGCCAGCTTCTTCTGGAGCTCGAGAATCTGCTCCCTTGTATCGATTACTCCCTAGGAGGCGACTGCCTCCCGAGCACTGCAATCCTCGCTCCGGTGGCTCAGCTGGTCGTATAAAAGAGACAGGTTGCTGAGGTCTTTTATTATAACGGGCTTAGATATATCTTGCGCAAGCTTTAACTTCTCCAGGGCGGTGGTGAGGAACCCCCACTCCTGATCAATTGCTGCAGACAAATCTGCTTGTCACAGCACTTGAAACTGGGCCACAAGCTCATCAGCCTTCAACAGCTTGGGCTCCAGAAGCGTAGCTATCCCTGCCCCACCGGGAAAGGTTTTGAGAATGTCAATTTGACCTTGGACGCATTATCGGGCCAAGGCGAAAGGGGTCCCCCGCTCCACGACAGCTTCTACTCCTCTCTTCAAATGGCAGTAGAAACTATCAACCATATCCTGCGATACCTCATCCAGAACTTCCGTAGAGGACGGTATCAACGAAAGTGTGGCTGGCAGTGTCGAAGAAGACGCAACAGAACTTGCCGCCCCTACCACAAGGGAGATAAATTCTGAGCAAAAGGACGCTTGAATAGCGGCCAATTCCTCCTCCGCGGCCCGAACAATCTGGATACTCGGTAAAGCTGAGAGGTCAACCCCCAAAGTCATACGAGCAGAAGAAGATGCAGTGACCATTGCTCCCTGTCCGGGCAGTATCGCCATATGACCTTCCGAACTCGATCCGACGGGAGGCCCCTCAAGACGAGTCGGAAGAGGAGGGGGCACGCTCCCCTCCACCAGATCCCCTCTGGCAGAGCCTACCATAACAATATCTGTCATCGACACTGAAAGGACAGGACCTGCATGCCCAGAGCAACCATCAATCAGTCTAACCCGAAGGATGTGATGATAGAGCGAATGGGCCTCCTCATTAGTCAAAATTTGGTTTATCGTACCAGGAAAGGGTTGTGGAAGCTGAGGTTCGCTCACAGCTGCCGTGGTCTCCTCACCAGCGACCTCCAAGTCGAGTTCAGCTGGTTCTTCTGTCCCAGCCACCCCGAAAAGGGATACAACTGGTTCAGCATCACCCTGCTGAAATTCAACTGCCTCAGGACAGGTGCAGTAGAGCCCCCGTCACCATGGGTTGAGTCCTCAGCAACGAGGGACTCCTTGGCCGCCTTCGGAGGAGCCCCAGCAGAAATGATAGCGGTATATCCTCGATAAGTAGCCGACGGGATCTGATAGCAGCCTATTTTATGGAATAAGTCATGCCAATATTAGCAGACTCACTCCTGCTCCGCTTAGGCGAAGGGCTAGGCACATCAGGCGGTTGATCCGCCACCACTTTATCGAACGTAATGGGCGGTTGTTCCGCCGCTACCCCGTCTAAAGGGGGAAGAGAATCATCGGCACCCTACTCGCCATCTTCTTTATCCGCAGTGGTGGACTCCGAGTCCGGCACAGGAACTGTGTTCGCCCTCTGCTTCCTCGTTTTCGACCCCTGGGACTTCTCTGCCAAGCCGGTACCAATAATAAAATTGGTATGCGGGTCAAAGTTAACCGGAAATCTGCTCGCAGTGACGTGGTAGAGAGCCGCTAAATACAAAATCTTTCCTTGCATCTCAGCATCAGGGACCGAGAAACTAGCACGAGTATGAAAAATATTATAATAAAGCCAGTCTCTGATGCCATCCAGAACGCTGCCTTTAAAGCCCAGGCAAGAGCTGGGACTCTCTAGGAACAGCTGGCTGTACCCAAACTGGCGGGAGAACCTGCTGGGCAAGTAAGGTTCTTGGTAGATGATATTACGGTTGCGATATACAAAGTGCGAGGGACGGATGTTACACAACTAAAGAAGCATCCTCCCAGTTAAGAGGAGAGGAGGCCCGGTACCGTCAATATGTACATTCCCCACCTCCTCAGCAGAAAAATGGAGAACAGACACGAAGAAGTTATATCCATCCACCCTCGCCAGCACCCTCCGACAGGCAGGCATAGTGTTGTACTCCCAGGGCATCCGGCGGTACTGGAAGATAAAAGCATCATCGTCAGTTATACCATCTTCTAGGCCAGGTCTCATCAAAGACCGACAGTACATTAATAGCCACCCCATCAGATAGTGATAAGGCAGCTCGATTCGCTCAAAGTTCATCTCTGTGTCACGTACAATAACCTTGGATGAAAAAGTACGGAGGCCACGATGTATATTGCATACCATGGCCGGAAGAAGAGCCAGTCTGGTCCCGAAGGCCAGGTTCACGGTAGGAAGGATAAAATTTTGGCTGATCCTCTCAATGGAACCGACTCCTCCTGAGACCACGCAATTTCGTCGCCATACCATCAAGAACCCTGCCAGGATTGCCTTCTCCGACAGCGGCTGGGTATCCTGATAAAAATAATCAAAGGAATCAGTTTGACTCCCAAACGTGTCGCTCAAGGCCCTCGATTTCTTGGCAGTTAACACCAGATCCTGTACTTGCTCTCGGGTCAGAGGATTCTGGGGAGTAACCCGGCCTGAGGCACCTTACTGAAAAAGGTAGGAGAGCCAAGCCCTAGTATATGGAAGGTTCCCTTCCGAGTTACTATCCTTCTTGGTCGTCTGCTGACAGTAACTATGGTGACACAGTAACTCCTGATAGACAGCAACGAAACCCGGATGTCGTTGCTCCAAATCTTTGAACTCTTCGTTCGTCGGAGTATATACTTCAAACACTTCATTGCCCCAAGGCAGCCTAGAGACGGCGTACATCTCATGAAGAGCGAGATCAATCTCTCTTCCTAGCGCGAAGAAGGTCTCCGTCCGTCGGTTGTCCATCTCAAAGAGAGCCATGAACAAACCCTTGTTGATGGGCAGTCCGTGACATGTACCCCGGATGGCGTGGTAGAGACCAACCTCATGCAGGAAAGTCCCATATTCTCATAAAATCTACCCGGTCAAATTGGCCCACGAAGGGATGGGGCGTATCCAGTTCAAAAGCGAGAGCCGGCCAATGGGGTAAGACCCTTTCCAAGCAAGTTGATTCATAAAAGTGTCAGCTTGAGAGAATAGGAAATTGGGACCTTGTGCATATAAGAAGGTACCCGGGGCTAGCCCCATCACGGAGCAGCTGACCGGTTCCCGGCCCGCATACGCTGATCTAATATGCTTATTGTAGTGGATGTTACCAACAATCATTCCCGACTGGCTCGGGGTCAAGGATTTCTGCATCCTCCTGTTCACCGACAATATATTGAACCACACCAATGGGAAATGACGCTCCATCTGGGGGATGTGGATCGCCCTCCCGGCAGAAATAAAATTCTAATTCTCAGATATATCCAATACTCGAGAGTTTTTCACAGTCAGGGCATCCCCGAAGAAGAACGCCGGCTTCAGGTACTTTCCCTCCAATCGTCCTGAGTTCAGCATGGCACAGAGAAAGCGAAAGGGCTAGTTCTTGATAAGAGTCAGCCTCACCTTAGGCTCGATCTGGGGCAGTTGTTCTACCACCTGCCGAACTAGCTGGTCAAGCCGAACTTCTATGGCAAATTGGGCCTGACCCACCAGGGGTTCTCCTGCAGCATTGACTGGCAGATTTACTGAAAAGAGACAAAAGAAACAAAGTTAGAAGATGGCCAGAAATTTAGAGTTCATGCGGCTCTGACGAGTTCTTATGCGGCTTGATTTTTACAGAGCACATGCGGCTCTGTTTAGATGAGTCTATAAACGGCATGGTATTTTGTTTACAAAGTTCATGCGGTTCAACGAGTCTTCATGTGGCTCTGTTTAGGAGGGTTCATATGCGGTTCTGATTTGGGGGACGCAATGCGGCTCACTCCATTATGAGCTCATGCGATTCTGTTCAGAGGGACTCTATGCGGTTCAAGCTCACGCAACGTCCTTACCAGCAATGGTGGGGTGGACGTCGGGGTAAACTGCGGGCACGTCGGCTGGCGGAGGAGCTGCCACATTATCATTCGTCGTCGCAATCGAAGTAGAAGCAGCTTTCTTACCCTTCGCTGCCGCAGCCGACAAAGATGTCGCCTTTTTATCCTTCACCGCAACAGTCTTCTTGGGAGCCATCGGTGATCGAAGAAGAGGATGACAGTTAGGGCAGGAAAGTCTTGAATTGAAGGAGAGAGTAAAGAAATTTCTTCTCTTAATTACTCTTATTTATAAGAGGAAAAAAGGGGGAGAAGCACGTAGACCGATAGAACGCTTCGGGTCATGTGCTGCAGGCGAAACCGACTCCTAGGATTTTGCCTTCTCTCATGAAGGAGATTTATTCAAAGAAAATCCAAAAATTTAATAAGCCGACTCTTGGGACTCCTCCTAAAAGACGGCTCAAATCAAGAGCAATCAATGACACCTACGTGGCAGAGAGGAGAGTATGCAGCCAGATCGGTTCATACGGCCAGAGCAATCCATGTGGCCAGGAAGTCCATGCGGCTAGGAAGTACTATGCGACAAGAAGAACATCCTATAAACATAGCCATGCTTCTTATTCAAAGTATTTCAATTTTGCAAATTGAAAACTTTGAAGGGGGTCTTGTAGAAGCATAAAAAAGAACAAAGAGTAGCCTATGCGGCTCCGACAGAAGGATCCCCATGCGGCTCAAAAAATCTATTAACATCCATGCGGTTCAAAGTCCTGTAGAGCCTCGTGCGGCTAGGATAGCTCCATGCGGCTCAGAAAGGAGCCACGTGGCCCTCAATAGTCTCCTCTACAACTGGCCATGAACCAAATCGCCGCATTTAATGCCCTGACGGCTGATAGCCCTGACAAAATGACAGACCTGACATAAAGTCGAAATAAAGACTCTGGCATGATGGCGTGTGCCTAGGAGAACGAAGAAAATCTTTTTACAGCCGCCATAATCCACCAAATTCTAAAGCTTCCCATGCGGCCAGCATTCTCATGCGGCTCAGATCATGGGAGCCGTCTTCATGCGGCTCACGTCCCGAGAAGCCACCCTATGCGGCCAGTATTCTCATACGGCTCGAATTATGGGGGCCGTCTTCATGCGGTTCACGTCCTGAGAGAGCACCCTATGCTGCCAGTATTCTTATGCGGCTCGGATCATGGGGACCATCTCCATGCGGCTCAAATGCTGAGATGCCACACTTATACAGCCTTAACACGTGGCCAGGTTTATACGGCTCAGTGGGAAACTACTCTCATGTGGCTCAGATTTCATAGGCCATACTTATGCGGCTGCCACCTTCATGCGGCTCTATCAAGACACTTTGTTCCTGTAGCCCGCGGTTAGGACACGTAGCAGAAGATTAGTTTTCCCCGCGTTTCTATAGCTCGTAACATGGTGATGGTGGGACATGCGGCACCAAATCAATCAAGATTTATTCATTCAGATTCAGTATAATCATCATAATCATTCGGATCAAGTCAGATTTATTATAATCAAGCGGAGTGAACACGTGACAGGAGATCCGAACTGACGGCTGCATATCATAAAGATTTGTGGCAATCAACATTAATTACCCACAGAGATTTGATACAATCCACATTAATGTCCTAGATTTGCTACAATCAGAATTAATGGCCCAGATTAATTGATCCTTAACCGCCGACTTCTCAAGGAGGCAATCATTTGTAAACCCTAATGATCACACCCCACTCCTATAAATAGCAAGGTGTCATTCCCTTGTAAACTGCTGGCAAAAAAAATAGAGCACTACAGAGACATCCAGAGATCTAGCAACAGAAGGCGCAAGGAAGTCTCCCCATACGTCCAAGAGCATTTCTTCACCAGAGCCAAGGCTACGTCCGATCGTCTAAGGAGTAAGGCAGAGCTGCCTTCGCTTTTTCGAGCCTCTACCTTCACCTCCAGAAAAACTAAACAATTGTACTTAGATTGCTGTACCTAGGTTTTCGTCCCTAGGCTTTCTTTGTACGAGCGAGTTTTTATTGTGAAGTAAAAGTCCAGTCCTCCGATATAACTGTTCTGTTCTTTTATCATCAATGGCAAACAAAAGATACCTGAGTTAGATTTCCCGTACACCAACGGGCACCATAAATAGTTAAATGGCGGATATACGGTAGAAAAGGAGGTCAGCTTGGACAGAGTATCTGAGTAGGTTCTGTCAGCTTTGTGGTGGGTGTAGTTGACGCTTTTGGATGTGTTGACTCATTGACCTGAGCATATGGTATATTTCTCCAGCGTTATGTGGACCGCTTCCACGGACTCGATGTCTCTGAAAGAGAATATGAGGATGTCATCAGCGTAGCCGAGGTGAGAGATTAAAGGGCAACCAGAGGTGGTGTAGTAGTATTGAAATTCGGGTGAGTGAGGTTGATGGTTGAGGTTTCTGCTAAGCGCTTCTGCCGCGATGATAAAGATGGTGGATGATAGAGGGTCTCCCTGTCTGATTTTACGACTAGATTTGAATATATATATATATATATATATATATATATATATATATATATCCTCGAACCTAAAATCCCTCACAAGAAACTTAAATCCATCCAACTGCAGTTAGGCTTTAACTCGGCCATAGCTGGCAGACACGATATTTGGATCCTCTATTCGAAGGTCGTTCAAATTAGAGTCATCCATGACTCCAGCCAAGCCCTCTCCTACTGGATTAAACACCCTCTAATCCCTAACCGCGCCAGCCTTTCTGTGGTGCACGGCAGCTGCGACATCGCGGACCGCAGACAACTCTGGAACAACCTCTGGAACATCAACCATCACAACCATAACCTTCCATGGCTTTGTATTGGTGATTTCAACGCTATCACCAGCAGAGATAAGAAAATTGCAGGCCGCCCTCCCCCTCCCAGCCATGCAAGACTTTAATGATTTCATCTTCAACTCTCACCTCACGCCCCTTCCGTTCACAGGCAACGCCTTCACCTGATACAACATGCAGGTAGGCGACCGTCGGCAATTTTTCCGCCTCGATAGGGCTTTATCTAACGCTCACTTGCTTGGGATGGGACTACCTCCAATCTTTCTCATCTCAATGCCATCGAATCTGACCATGCCCTCCTCCTTGTTGAGATCACCAGCTCCTCCAACTAACCCAAGAAAAGCTTCCGTTTCCTGGACTTCTGGAGCGAACACCCCCAATTTTTGGGAGTGGTCCAGGAAACTTGGAACAGCACTGACTCCTTCGATCCTCTTAACTAGGTAGCTAACAAACTCTAGGCCACAAGGAAAGCTCTGGCAGCCTGGAGCAAGCAAGCTTATGGAGATATATTCCAAGCCATTCGCGTAGCAGAGGATGACATTACTCGGGCCGAAGCAGGTGCATAACCGATTGTTTGTCTGATACCAGAAAGGCTCTGAATCTCATGAAAGCAATCCTTAAATTCAGGCTTAAAATTGAGACAGATTTTTGGAAACAAAAAGCCATGATAAAATGGGACAGCGAGGGGGACAACAACTCGAAATTCTTTCACGCCTGTGTGAACGGTCATAGACAAAATCTTACCCTGTATCAGATTGCCGTAGACAACGGTACCAACATCAGCGATCCTAAGGGAATCCAAGTGGCGGCTGCGAACTTCTATTCCAGACTATTCTCCAAGAAAACGGTCACCAAAGACAATACCATCCTAGAAAAGGTTCCCCACCTCATTAGTGACACAGACAATACCAGGTTCGAACATCCCCCCTCTGAGGAAGAAGTCAAAGAAGCTGTCTGGGCCCTCAACGAACACAGTTCTCCCGGGCCAGACGGATTTTCGGAAACCTTTTTTCGGACTTGTTGGAACATTATCAAGGGAGACATACACAGTTCGGTCTTCGCCTTCCTCCAAGGAGCTACTTACCCAGAGCCATCTCGAGCACCAACCTAATCCTCATTCCAAAAAAAGACAACCCACCAGAAACTTTATGCGACTTCCACCCAATCAGTCTCTGCACCTTAACCAACAAGATTATATGTAAGATCACCGCTTCTCGCATGGCAGGCCTTCTCCCGAAGATCATCTCAGAGGAGCAGAGTGGCTTCGTTCGGGGGAGGAACATCCAAGAAAACATCATGTTGGCCTAAGAGTTAGTCACCTGAATGAAGTTTCCAGCAAGAGGGGGCAACATAGCCATCAAATTGGACATAAAAAAAGCCTACGACAGACTGGATTGGCAATTCATGATTTGGGTCTTCAGAGCCTTTGAATTCTCCAAAACTTGGACCAACATCGTTTGAAGATCGATCAGCAACTCGTGGTTCTCCACGGTTATTAACGGCCATGCGGACGGATTCTGTCACTACCACCTTTCTAGCTTGGGTGTATTTTGGTCATTTTTCAAATTTTGGGAATTTTTGGAATTATTATGTATTATTATGATTTAATAGAATTAATATGATTTTTAGGGATTTTTGGTGATTTTTTAGGAATTATTTGAGATTGTTTGAACTAGGTTAACTCTTGGCTAGTGTTGACTTTGTAGACCAACCTAGAAGCTAACCCTAGTTAGTGGATCATGGTTAGGTCAAGTGACTCTAGTATAACCTAGCCTAGGACTTGGTTTAGTCAGTTTACCAAAAGGATTAGGAAGTCATAAGTCATGACTTATGGTTTTAGAACTCTTAATTAATTTAATCCATCTTAGCCTTGTAACTTGGCCCAAGGCCCAATGTTTTGGCAAAGCCCTAACCCTAAGAGTGTATGGCCGACCACACCTATACCTAGGGATTCCCACCATATAAAACCCCTCCCAAAGCTAGGGTTGTCTCTTTCTTAGGAAGAGCCCTAATTTCAAGGAGGTGAGTTCTATTGTCATTTAATTTCTAGAGCTCCTTTCCTATTCCTTTTTCTTTCTAAATTGTTCCAATAGGTTCTAATAGGACTGTTATTGCTGTTGTTGAGCTCTCTTTTCAGTGTGAAGTTGTTTTGGATTGATTGGGTCTTCAAGTGGAGAGCATTGAATATGGGGTTTCTATTAAAAGTTCAACAAGAGGTAACTTCTTCAAATCTCTATGAAATTTCAATTAGTCTTCATGAATAGGAAGCCCTAAGGGTACCCCTAGGGTTTGGATAGGATTCGTGCTTGTTTTCGGGGGTTTCGTGTCCGTTCTGGACACGTATCAGTAGTTAGGACAGGGTGTTCGAAATAATGCCTCAAAGGGCATGTTGATCGAGTTGTCCAATATTTTTTGAATAGAAAATAGGGTTTTGTTCTTGCTTACTATTTCCTGTCATTGTGTCTTGGTTTTCGTGTCGTGGTGTGTCGGTTATGTGGTGTGGACACGCGCGTGCACACGCGCGCGCACGGCTATAGGAATACCCTGCCTATCGGGCTCTTTCCTGGACACGACACGCACTTGTTGGACACGAAATTTTGTGGGAGCCTCGGGGCACCCACTGACACGCCATGTATCAAATTTCATGGGCCCACGCGGCGTAACGAGGAAGAAATCCTCGACGCACGGGTTTTGCACTGTTCTGTGCAGTGTGGGGTTTTTGTCACTGATACGGTTTTATAAGTCAGACATGGCGATACGAGGACACTGTGCAGACACTTGGACATGGACACCTAGACCTATGCTAGGTGGGGACACGAGCACGTGGCCTAACACGTACTGTATCGTGTGCACGACACAGTGCACTGAAACAGTGCCTGTGTGCACTGTTTCGTGTCCTGTTTCATTTGGACACGTTTGTGTCCTTTTGTTTGGACACAAACACAACATCTAGCATGTATGCATCATATATTTGTTTTACCAACTCTTTATTTTGATTCTTAATAATTTTTCATTAGTTAATTTCCAATTTCCAAATTTATGATACTAGGTGTCAAATTTCTATTCCAGTTTTCAGAAATTGAGATTGGACACCTATCTTAACCCATTATTTATTGATAAAATATTGATTTGAGTCCTAGTTAGTGTTCTCCTATAGCTAACCTATCTATGTGATGAAATTGGGTTCATTTGGTGTTCTTTTGGCTGTCATTGGGGATCAAATGGGAAAACTGGGATTTTAGTTCAGAAATCCTAAACTAGGTTTAAGTTTCAGTATTTCTTTTGTTGTTGTGTCCTGAATCCCTTTCCTTTCCCTTGCTGTAGGTTCTGAACACCTATGTGATTAGTCTCCCTTCTAGTTTTGTGAAATGTGTTTTGGTTGGGGGTTGTTTGATGAGATTTTTAGCTCAAACTGAGAATAGGAAGGAGGGGGACTGTCATTTGATTTTTTGAGTTTTTTTTATATTGAAAACCTGTGTATGGACTGCCCCTATTGCTTCCCTGTGTGTGATTCCCTGTTTACAGTCCAGTTTAGCTAATGATTTATCCCTCACCCTTTCACTCATGGCATGTAAACACATCACACACTCTTTTCCTTCTCTTTCACTGTTATTAAGTTCCTGCACACTGATTTACATGACACATACACACACATATCTCACACAGGCCCTCTTTATATTCAATGCATGTATGTACACACACTATCCTTCACTGTTTAGTAGTTTCCTGCAAACACAGAGTACACACACACACCCTGTTGAACACTTGTACTGTTTTCCAGATTTTAGTTGCTGTTACACATTAGCTTACACATGTATGCCTATACACACAATTCATGTGTCACACACAAGCACCTCTTTCCCATTCTCTATATTTCTAAGTTTTTACACATAAGGCTATGGTTGTATATAGGTATATACAATGTATATGTGTGTAATTTGTATGAGTGCATATATGTCTATATCTATACTTCTATGTTAGCTAATATTGTAGGTTTTTCATCTAGCCTAGATATGTGTAATATATTATGTGGTGTTAATCAATAGGTGTAATAGTGAGGTTGTAGACTTGTTAAGGTATTCTAGAATTAGCTAAGTTATATTGTGATATAGCTAGTATAGGCCTGCCTAGCCTTGTTAGGGGTTGTGCTAGCTAGTGTAGATTAGAATAGCTTAGTTTAGACTTAATTAGACTTGGTTGACCTAGTTTGACTTCTAGGGTTGACCAGAGTTGACCAAGAGTTGACTTTGGCCTAGATTGACCTAGAATCATGTAGAATGCTTAGTAGAATTCTATTTTACTATTCTAGACTTGTTGTGACTTGTGCTGTTCTGATTAGGAGCCAGACACCACTCCTTGGACAGTACGTTTCATACTGGACACTCAGATACAGGCGAGTACATTCTCTGATCATTTCATATCCTGTTTAGAATTATTTTCTGCAGTAGACTACTTTACTTGCACTGTCACGATGGTCACACTGATTGGTACTATATGGATCCTTTTCTTGAGATGTTATCCTTAGGGAGCATCAGGTACTACATGTTCTGTGCGTTTCACTTACATAGCGTATCATATGCTTCATTGGTTCTTTGATCACTTACGACATATACTCTTATGATCGTAGAGTCTTCCTAGAATCCTTATCCCATTTATGGGACTACTATGTATCACCTTCGGGGTCTATCACCTTCAGGGTCTACTACCCTTCGGGGGCTGTTACATAGCATCATATAACATAACCTGGCTGGATCCTTGTGTATTGATTGGGGGTACGGGGGAGTATAAGTGGACATGTGAATAATACACCAGTAGTGTAGCATCAGAATCATTCCATAGTGTAGTATCAAAATCATCCCTGGCCATTTACATGTTCATGATTGTACTCTGACTCACTAGTCACTGCTAGTTCTCTATGTATAGTAGATATTTCTATTACAGTTCTCTCTCTGTTTATATACTGCACTTCTTTCAGTACTTGTATCTTACTTTACTGCATGTTTATATTTTCTAACCTGCTATGATCTGTTGAGATGTACTGTACTCGCTCCTGTCCTGACTGGACCTGTTGAAAATATTGCAGAGGACGAGGAGGAGGCTTGCCTGGACACTTACTACGGGGCAGCCTTAGATGACACCTGCGAGCTGGACCCTCAGGAGTGTAGAAGCATGGAATTTCATAACCAGAAAGCCCATGCGCCAGACACTACATGCGCCAGGACTCGCACAGAACACTTCACAGCAAAGTCAATAACCATGGACATTTGAAGAAGGACTTTTTATTTATATATAAAAGTCTATTACATGTCTAGAAAAGGTTGTACAAAGGAGAATTTCTACAAAGGAAAGATCCTACGTCTACAGCCAGCGGCCACCATGCGCCTCCAGTTAGGCGCAGCAGTCATCATGCGCTGCCAGTCACCATGTACTGTCAGTCAGGCGCAGCAGACATCATGCGCCTCCAACCTGGCACATCCCACCATATCTTCAGCAGCCCAGCTATGTGCATCCCTTCAGCCAAATTCTTCCAGCCAGGCTCACCTGGCCGAGCAGAGTCCAGTTATGTGCCGCTCTTCCAGCCAGGCTCATTAACCCTCTGGCTGGAACCAAGGAAGAGAAGAGCACCGCAAATGCTGTGGCCAGGGGAGGCTTCGAAAGAGCCTCCAAAGCCGAAGGAAGACCGTGGTCGAAACCGCGGCTAAAGCCTAGCACCGCCATTCCGATCTACGGCTCTTCCGGAATAACGGGGACGAGGCCCGAGCATCCCTATCTTTGGATGCAACAGGCACCTTCCGCCTGCCTCGGAAGCCCTCGACTCCGTCTTTTGGATGTAACAGTCACCTTCAAGTGCATCGAAGACAACACAGCGTCTCATCTTCACCCTCGGGAGCACTTCGTCAACAGAATGCACCCGCATGATCAAGTTCATATTAGAAGTACGTGAGGGAATGAGAAGCAAATCTTCTCTCCATGCTACTATTTATAGGCCGGGCAGATCAAACCCACGCGCCAAGTGGATGGCCCTCCGAATTCCGTGCAATGAATTTACATTAAATGGATGAACCGGACGCCTCGAATTCAGCCAAACGGCTATTTATAGCACTCGAAGAGCGAGACAGCCGCATCATTAAAAGACATGTCCGATGCGCCAGCCAGACAGCGCATCATACGGACGCGCCCTTCGACATCAGGCGCATCACACAGATGCGCCCTACAGTACTCGGCACATTACAGAGGGTGCGCCCTAACACATCCCCATACCGAGTGGAACGCCAACCGACGCGCCCACTCAGCTGTCCATCGAACGTCACCAACATTAAATGCTGAACTGACAGAGTTGGCAGCACGTCTCCCAAAGTCCGAACAGTTGACAACTTTTTCAGAAAACGAAGCGTCGACAACATCAGCATCATCATGACTTTATTTCGACGGCTACTGCCACGTGGCTACTCCACCATCAGCATGCGCCTCTACGGCCATGCGTCCAAATCAGCATGCGCCTCAAAAGCCATGCGCCTCAGACTGCTCTTTGATCCCGAAAGACAGAAGGAAAGTCGCCTGCATGCGCCTCAAAAGCCATGCGCCCCAAATGGTTTGTAACTCCTAAAGGTTATGAGCCGTAGCCTCCTCCTGCGCCCAATCCAAGGCGCAGCTTACCAGATCACTTCTCTCCACCAAATCCGAGATCTTCGAACCATGAGTCGACGACACGTGTCTTTTGACTCAACTCATCCAAGATTTCAGCAACGGAAAGATCTTCTCTCTGCTACGTGCCGGCTCACAACAGCAGTATGAAGAGTTCTCCCCCTCGATCAGGGCGCAGCATCCGTGCACCTCCATCAGCGACCTCCACGTGGCATCCCCACACCGACGCATCCTGCATGCGCGCATGAGCAGCCAGCCTGCAAAACTGTAAATAGAAGGATTATCTCCTTCACACGCACACAGAGACTCAGAACAGAAGACTCACAACACAGAGAGAATCACAGAGAGGCAGTTCTAGACACTCAACGTCTTCCTCCTCTCAGCAAGCTCCAGCACCCAGAGCAATCAATACCTTCAGAGAACCGATAACCGTCGTCAGCCGGTCAACGGAGTCAACGCATTACCACTCGCTCCATTGGCACTAAGGACCCAGCTTAAACAAAAGTGTACTCCTAGGACTACATCTAAGTCCTATATTGTATCACTGTTCTGTTTGTATTAAGATTTCAATCAAACAATTTTAATGGCAAACAAGCTGGCGACTCTGCTGGGGACTTCTTTCTCCTCTACCGAGAAGGTTGTGTCATAAGCCGACGACGTGAAGGTGGGCTCCTCCTACAAGACGCTGGTAGTGTGCCTCAATCAACAGGCGTACGAGGAGTTCATTTCTGAAGGAAGTGCGAGTCCTTCGAAGCGGCTGTCAAAGCCGAAGAAGACCCGCGCAGTCTGGGTGCGCAAAGTCGACGCCTCGGGCACCACCGTTGAAGGGGATGCGCCCGTCCAGCCTTCCCTTCCTGCTGACGTCCTCAGGAGTCAAGGTGCGCCCGCTGATGCAGCGCATCTCTCGGGGAAGCGTGCGGCTGACCACGTTCCCCAGCCATCTTCCTCTCAGGCGAGGAAGATACGTCGACGGAGCAGGGGCGCAGCCAATGCCCCGCGCATCACTTCTGATGCGCCACAAAGAGCCTCTGTCTTTGACAGACTCACTCGCTGTAATGGCGAGGAGAATTTGGATGCTGAGTACTACACGCCCCAGCGGGCTGGTACGAAGAAATCCAAGGCGACACGGGCCATGCGCCACAAACGTGCTATGCCAGCAGCCGGCCAGAGGCACGCGCTTACGATCAGGCGCGCTGCCGATGGCAAGCTGTACAAGGTTGACTCAAGTGCTTCTGCACCAACAACGAGTCGACCTTCAAAGTCCTCATCTCGCTTGGGCGCATTCACTGTGTGCACAACCAAGCCGAGAGAGGCAAACTCAGTGGTCTTGAACTCCCGCGCCTCCTCTGGTTGTGCGTTTGAGGTCCGTTCAAGCCACTTCAAATGCTGTGGTTCCCCCACTACTGATCGTGATGCCTGCTTGGTATTAGATCAGGGGGCGCAGCACTCACCCAACTACCCCGGTGTTTGGCCCTGTCATGCGCCTGAGAGGGGTGTGAGGGTAGCACTCTCCTCCAACGACCTGCGCAACGTGATCACTCACAAGCGCCGGTCAGGAGAGTTGACCAACAAGAACGATGCGCCTCTCACGGGGCACACTTGTGCAGTGGTCACCATCAACTGCTATTGCAAGACGGCTGTACCACCAAAGCAGTCGGTCTTCCAACGGCTACAATCATCGACACCCCTCCGACATCGCCTTGGGACGAAGGTGTCAGCAGAAGAGGAGCTAAAGTTTGCTTCATGCAACGTGATCTCCAACTCCTCATCTGTCCGAAAGACGACTGCCAATTCCTCGTCTTCATCCAAAAGCCAGTCGAGGAAAACCAAGGCAGCTGTCTCGACCTCTGGAGTGTTCGAAGGCACTCGGTCGAGGAAGAAGTTCCTGGAGGAAGCTGGGGGTAGCCAGACCCTTGTCGAGCCTCCTTCCGAAGACGAAGATGTCCAAAGCACAGCTGCGGCGGATCTTCATCAAGGCGAAGATGGCCTCCCTGAAGCCCCTCAAAATGACGATGTCCTCCAGGACACCGCCGGGGGTAGTGCTGGAAACGAAGAGGCCCTTCGAGACAGAGCTGAGGGCAGTCAGGCCCTTGCAGATGCGCCTGTCGGAGACGAACTCCAGAATGTGGCTGGGGGTGGCCAAACACCAGGAGAAGTGACTCCCCCACATGAGAGCGAGGCTGAGAGCGAAGCCTCAACTGATCCATCCACTTCCGGCCGTGTCATGACAGTATACATGACCGGGGGTGATCTTGAGACTGATGCGCCGCCACAGGACATTGTCCAGCGCATAGACTCGCTAGAGGGAGGACTCAAAACCCTCTCTGCCTCAAAGCAAGCACTGACTCAAGCAGTGTTTGAGATGCGGTCGGCCTTGATCAGGACACCTTTAAATGGTCCCGACCCAGGAGCCAATAGAGAGTCGAGTGTGCCCCTCCAACGGACACCCTCAGACACAGAAGCACCCCGAACGTCGGAGCCCTCAAGCGCTCCACTCCAGGTGGTACCTCCTTCCCCGACTCCTAGCTCCACGGAGGACGTGGTCGAAATGATCAAAGATTTGCGGGAGCGCTTCGAGTCCAAGAACAGGCAGGAGGAGCGCCAGAAGATGGGCATTCCCCAGCCTTATCCCCTTGAGTGGAACAAGGTGGTTTATCCTCCAAAGTATAAACCACAAACACTCACGTCGTATGACGGGAAGGACTCTCCACGACGGTACCTGACGTACTTCCAGTCGCAGACAGGGCATCTTCCGAAGGAGGACGCGCTCCTCACCAGCATCTTTGTTGGGGCCCTGAAAGGGGTGGCGTATGACTGGTACTGCAGCCTCCCCGATAATTCTATATCGTCCTTCGACGACCTGACACACCTCTTCCTCGACCGCTTCTACGACGGTGGAAAGGACATGACGATGGCGTCTCTCATTGAGATACGCCAGAAGGATAAGGAAACAGTTCGGGCATTCATCGAACGCTTCCGTCAGGCCTGCTTCAGGCTACCTCCAGGCATGCCAGAGCATGCGCTTCTCTCCGCTTGCAGTATGAACATGCTGCCTGCAGTAAAGCTCTGGCTTAACTCTACTCCTCCTCCCGACTGGAGCTCCCTAATCATCGAAGCTGAAGCTGCAGAGAAGAAGGCGGCCAACGCACGTCTTCTGGGTGTTAGCTTCCCCGCCTTTGATGATAAGGGGAAAAAGTCCGCAACCAACAACTCCGGACGAGAAACAAAGGGGAAACAGGCATTGACTGTTAATGTCTCGAAGGGCGCACCTGTGCCTACTCAAAAGCCTCCACTGGCACCGAGACCCAAGGAGGTTTATTCATTCAATGATGACGACACCCTGCAACTCTTTGAGATACTGAAGCAGGGTGACAAGATCAAGCTTTCGGACCCGAAGCGGCCCGATGAAGTCGAGAAAGTGGACAACCCGAGGTACTGTCACTACCATCGGTTTGTCGGACACTCGACCAAGGACTGCTACGTCCTCAAAAATTACATCCAGCGCATGATCAATGCGGATGTAATCTCCGTCGACTACGAAGAAAAGACGGTGTCAGCTAATGTGGTGTCACTTCAGTTCGGCACCTTGCCGTCGACTACCGCACAAGATGGCGTCGTCCCCATCCCTAAGGCGACAATGGAGGTGGTGAACTTGCCACCCACCCGTGACAATGTGAGTGGACTTGTCCCACTCACCACATCCCGAGGAGAGGTCCTCTGGGTTCACCCCGACCTCGTCTCCGAGGTAACTCAACCGGAGGTACGCCCTACCTCCAAAACAAAAGGCAGGAAGATCAAGTCTTGCCGCACGGTCTCTTCTTCAACGGAAGAGGCGCTTCCTGTGCAGACGCGTGCACAACAGAACTCCCAGCCCGGTGAAGCTGCCGCCGAAGTGGTGCCTCCTGGCACCATCCCTGAGGAGGGTCCATCCAAGCCCTCAGCAGCCAATAAACAAAAGCAAGTGGAGGCCCGTTTCGAGAGACCTCTGCGCAAAGAAAATGCTTCGGGGCTAGCCAAGCCCCATAATTTTGACATTCTGGCACAACTGGCCAGTACTCCTGCACGCTTGTCTTTGTTCGAGCTCCTGCGTCTCTCCAAGGACTCCCGAGAAGCTCTCTGCGAAGCTCTGAAGGATGTCGAATCCTTTCTCAGTCAAATCAAGCAGCCTGAAGACCTCCCAACTACTTGTGCACACTGTCATTGTGCGGATGAAGTTATCCCAAACATAAATTTCACCCAACAAGACATGCTGCTCAAGCATCACCGACATAACCGACCGTTGTATTACACAGGGTACATCGGTTCGGTAAAGGTGAGCAGGATTCAGATCGATCCAGGGTCTTCCCTAAGCATCATTCCAAAGGCGCTGCTATCCAAGCTGGGGATCCCGATGTACCGGCTGGCGCCCTCCAATACGACCATCAGTGGCTTCAACGCTAGCAAGAGCGAGCCACTGGGCAAGATCCGGCTGAAGTGTCACATCGGCAGCCTCAAAACTGAGGTGACTTGTTATGTGGTGGATGCCGAGGTCAACTACAACATCTTACTCGGACGACCATGGTTACATGAGTACATGGTGGTGCCCTCCACGCTCTACCAATGCATGAAATATGTATCCACCAACGGCGTCATCCGGACGGAATTTGCAGATATCGATCCCTTCAAAGGGATTGAGGCCTACTTCACCGATTCCGACTTGTACAAGCCACTTGACGAGGAGGAAGCCAACGACGCCGATGATGAAGCAGAGACGGCAATAGAGCCGGACTTGGAGCCCGAAATGACTCCCGACGCCCCCTTGAAAATCCGATTGAAGGGCAAGCCTCCCCAGAAGGCGCCTTCAATGAGCATCAAGCTATCAGGGAAAGCACCGACTCACGAAGCTCCCCTGAAGATACGCCTCAAGGGAAAGCCACCTCAAACAGCGGCTCCTCTGGTGGTAAAATTACAAGGGAAGGCGCCACTCATCGGAGGCGCAACCGAGGCACCTCTCAAGGTGCGTCTTAAAGGCAAGCCGCCGCAGTCATCCAAGAAGTCGGAGAGGGCTCACATAACCCTCTCAGACCCCAAAGTCAGAGCGATGGAGGACTCCCCTGATCCAGCCCCAGTGCTTACAGATGAGGAGCTTGGCGAATATATCTCTGCTGATGTAGACGCACCCTCCTTAGATAATGTAATCCCAAGGGATAAAATCTCGCACTTTATCAATAATAGAGTGTCTTTCAATTATTCTTGTCTTCCACACTGGAATGCCATGTATACATTAGACAACGCTCTACGGTCATTGCAAACACAAATAACGACCGTCCACCATAATCGAGTGGCCCCGTCTCAAGGAGTCTTCATAATTCCCCCACGAAGCCGAGACGAAGGCACCATCATCTCGGGCAAAGTCGAGCGTCATCAGGACCTCCCGTCAATCGAGCCAGAACCTGATACCGGCAGAGTACAAGTCTATCGGTACACGGATACGGCAAAGCGCATCATCCAAAAGATGGGCTACGACCTGAAAAGCAATAAAGGCCTAAACTACGGCAAGGGTCGGCATCTCCCTGTCCGACTTTCGATGCCCAATGGAAAGCCACAGGATTACTACAATCGGACTCGACGGGGGTTAGGCTATGTCACGCCGCCATCAACTCCAGAGAGTTCAGACGCAGAAGACATAGAACATTCCCACTCGTCTGAAGCATCGACGTGGGATTCCGATACCAGTATCGGATCAGTCTTTAGGAAAGTGCTGTCAGCTAACATGATATCGGCGCAACCTCAGAAAGATGAAGGCGAAGACCAACCGCCGGAACCCTTCGAAGAGGAACCCTGGGCTCAACGCCTAGGAGAACAATAGGAGTCTCGTTTTGAGTTACGAGAACCTTCCACCGAAGACGAAGTCGAGCAGATCGACCTCGGGGATGGGTCTTCTTCTAAACCCATCTTTATCAGCAAAAGCTTAGAAGAAGAAGATCGAGAATCTTTAGTCCAACTGGCTAAAGAGTATATTGACGTCTTCGCCTGGAGCTACGAAGACATGCCGGGTCTCGATCCATAGATCGCGATGCATAGGTTGAACATCTTACCAGATGCCAAACCTACCAAACAACAACAGCGATGCTTCCGCCCGGACATCATGAATGCCATCGATCAGGAGGTGGACAAGCTCTTGACCAGTGGCTTCATCCGTGAGGAACAACACCCGGACTGGGTAGCCAACGTCGTCCCTGTCACCAAGAAGAACGGGAAGATACGAGTCTGTATCGACTTCAGGGATCTCAACTCTGCTTGCCCGAAGGATGAATTCCCGCTTCCAATCACTGATGTAATGATCGACAACACATGTGGCTTTGAACGCATGTCCTTCATGGACGGTATTCAGGCTACAATCAAATTATGATGTTCCCCGATGACGCAAAACACACGTCATTCAGGATTCCGAAAGGTGTTTTCTGCTACACAGTAATGCCCTTCGGCTTGAAAAATGCCGGTGCAATATACCAACGAGCGATGAGTACCATCTTCCATCAACATCTTCGCAAGACAGTTGAGTGCTATGTTGACGACATCGCAGTCAAGAGCCGCCTCAAAAGAGATCACCTACAGGACCTGAGGACGGTCTTTGATCGCATGCGGGCACATCAACTCAAAATGAACCCCGCTAAATCCTTCCTTGGGGTTTCTAGAGGCAAATTCTTGGGCTTTGTCATCACGGCAAAAGGCATTCATGTCGATCCTGAGAAGACTAAAGCCATCCTCAACATGGACCCTCCGAAGAACCTTCGAGAACTTTGGGGCTTACAAGGACGTCTGGCATACATCCGGAGGTTCATAGCAAACCTCTCCGGTAAATGTCAACCCTTCACTCAGCTCATGAAGAAGGAAGTCTCTTACGTCTGGACAGAGGAGTGCCAAAAGGCTTTCGACGACATCAAGGCTTACTTGACAAGCCCGCCAGTCCTAGTGGCACCTGTCGCCGGCAAACCATTCCTCCTCTACGTCCGTGCCATGGATCATTCCCTCGGCGCTTTATTGGCTCAAAACAGCGATGCAGGCTACGAGCAAGCAATCTACTACCTCAGTCGAACACTCATCGGGGCCGAACACCGGTACAACCCCGTTGAAAAGGAGTGCTTGGCTTTGGTGTTTGCCATTCAGAAGACTCGTCATTACGTCTCAGGCCAGACAATTCACGTCATCTCCCGAGTCAATCCACTCAGAGTTCTCATGACGAAGCCAGGGTCATTAAACTCCCGGCTGGCTACATGGGCGATCCGACCAACGCCATACAACGTGGTATTTGTCCCGTAGAAGGCGGTCAAGGGTCAGGCTCTGGCTGACTTTTTAGCTGCACACCCCATCCCAGAATCTTTAAAACTCTATGAAGACATCCCGGATGAAGTCCAAGAATCAAACGTCACTGAAGGAAGTCCCGTTTGGCGGATGTTCTTCGATGGCGCTTCAAAAACGGGCCCCAACGGCCAAATCATCGCAGGAGTGGGGGTAGTCTTGGTCTCCCCCGATCAGCTGGTCATCCAGCGCGCATACTCTCTTTCGAAGCCGTGCTCCAACAATGTGGCTGAGTACAACGCACTCGTCATGGGGCTCCAGCTAGCACAACAGCTGGGGGTGGATCATCTGGAAGCCTACGACGACTCGAAACTCGTCGTAAACCAGATTCGGGGGCAATACGAGGTTCGCCATGAAGATTTGATCCCTTACCATGAAGTTGCATTGAACATCATTTCAACCTTCACTGGGTTCTTCATCGAACATGTACCCCGTCTACAAAACTTGGAGGCTGACGCTCTGGCTGGCCTCGCAGCCTCATTGGCCGCGCCCCTTGGGACTCAACACTATGTCACGGTAACTGGCCGAGACTTGATTTGTCCCAGAAACAACCTATGTTTGCAAATGGCTCACGCCGTGCCGACAAACATCGATGTTAATGTCCGAGACTGGAGATTCCCGTTCATCGACTTCGCCGTCTACGGAATCCTTCCGGAAGATCCGAAGGAAGCCGTCTCAGTCAGGAGACGCTCTCTTCGATTCTACTACGATACAGCCACTAAAACGCTGTACCGACGCTCCTTCGACGGGCTTCTCCTTCGATGCCTGTCTAACGAAGAAGCGGCCGAAGCTCTTCGAGAAGTTCACGACGGAACTTGCGGAGCTCACCAACCAGGTCCTAAGTTGCAAGATCGACTGCGACGTATGGGCTACTACTGGCCAACCATGGCCGCCGACGCAGTGGAATATGCTAAGAAGTGCCATGCATGTACATACACCATCTGAACCTCTACATCCTACAGTCGCCTCCTGGCCATTCGAAGCCTGGGGCATGGACATTGTAGGACCAATCACCCCTCCTTCATCAAGAGGACATCGTTTCATCCTGGCCATCACCGATTACTTCTCCAAATGGGCGGAAGCAGTCCCACTAGAGGAAGTAAAAAGCTCCAGGGTGGTCAGCTTTATCAAACACCATGTCATTTACCGTTTCGGAGTACCCAGGCGAATCATTCATGACAATGGTCCCCAATTCATCAGCCACATTTTCAGCAGGTTCTGTGACAAGAAGCGCATTCAAAACGTGGCCTCAACCGCCTACAATCCGGCAGCAAACGGATTAGCTGAGGCATTCAACAAGACTATCGTTAGGCTGCTCAAAAAGGTCGTGTCATCCAACAAACGCGACTGGGACGAAAAGCTTGGCGAATGCCTTTGGGCCTACCGCACAACGGTACGGACCCCAACAGGCAACACTCCATTCTCCCTGGTCTACGGGAGTGAAGCAGTACTGCCTCTCGAGATACAGATACCTTCGCTCCGCGTGGCAATCACAAACGATCTCACAGAAGAAGACAATCAACGTCATCGTCTGCGGGAACTGGAGGCACTTGACGAAAAGCGTCTCCTAGCTCAACAACGCATCGAACTTTACCAAGCCCATATATCACAGGCTTTCAACAAGAAGGTCAAGCAAAGAACTTTCCAAGTTGGCAACCTGGTTTTAGCAGTCAAAAGGCCAATGGTGTTAACTCACAAGACACCAGGGAAGTTCGAGCCCAAATGGGAAGGACCCTTCATCATTGAGACGGTATACTCAAACGGTGCTTACCGCCTCGCCAAATCCAATGGGGACTTGTTCATGATGCCCATCAACGGCAAGTTCCCAAAGAAGTACTATTCTTGACATCCTCCAAGACATGTATTTCCCCAAACAACCTCTTTTCACAAAATCAAACGCTTCCGGAACCCAGCTGTTCCGTGGCATCCTTCCGTAGAAAGATAACCACGTCCACATTACCTCTAAGTTGTCTCTCTACATCCTACAAAGCGGAACCTTACATTTCGTGAGCTTACGCTATCCTTCATGTTTACCACGTCCACATTACCTCTGAGTAAACATCCCGTACAAACAACTCCTGTGTTGTCGTACATTGATCGCAGAACTTCCATGTCCACATTACCTCTGAGTTGTTCAGCGTATCCCCCAGGATCATTCCTACCATGTCCATAAATACCTCTGAGTAGGAAGATTCTATCGTTTGAACCTAATGATTGCCACGTCCATATTACCTCTGAGCAAACATGTTGGTTCCTTCAAACTTATTATCTGTACCTAAAAACCAAGGTGCGCAGAAGATAATAGGTCCACATAAATCATCAAGTTCATGAGATCAAAAATGAACACATCACAAAAAAAATATAGTGTATTTCTTTATTTTTCAAAGAAGCGAGTACAGAAATACGCTATTTCCCCAACAAAAGTTGCAAAAACACATAAAAAGAAGAGAAGCTACAGTCCCCGATCCTCTCCAGGGTGGGATGAAAGCTCTCTGACTCGACGTCTCAGATCGGCAGTGCGAGTTTCCACAGTCGCCTGGACTCGCAGCTCGGCTTCTTGACGCATTAATCCGACAGCCTCAGCGGAAGTTTTACTCTCATACTTCTCATCAAGCTGTCGTCGCTGCTGAGCCAAAGCAAGGGTCCGCTGAGTAAGAGTCGCTTCCTCCTGCTTGAATGCCACGTGTTCAGCCAGGACACGATCAGCTTCTAGTTGAAGTTGGGCCCGCTGGTCTTCAAGACGGCGCATCTGAGCATCAACCTCTGCGATGTTAGCGTCCACCGCAGCCCGCTTCTCCGTCGTCTTCTCCATAGATTGAGACAACTGCTCCGCTGCAGCCTCAGTCCCAGCCACTTCACGCTTCCAACTGCTCACATCGGCCCGATAGGAAGCCTCGATTTCAGCAATCAACTTCCCTATCTCTGCATCTATCAAGACAGAGAGGTCATTTCGTTGGATGCGCTGCAGTTCCGCGAGCCGCTCGTCCAGCTCAATCACCGAAACCTCCAGAATTTCGGCCATATGGTCATGGCCTTGGTGGATGCGGATCAGCTCGATACAAGGCATTGCCAAAGCTTTTGCTGTCGCAAAGCTCCCCTTGCCATCCATCACTGCAGATACACCTTTCTCCAGCATTTTGTACACTCCCTCGACGAGGAACTTCATATACTCGTCGGCATCCGCCAGCACCTGCGACGTCATAGCAGGAGTAGGGGGAGCTACTACAGTTTACGGACCGGAGGAAGACCCGCCAACCTCGATCTGAGAGGTTTGAACCTCGGCAGCAATAAGCTCTTCATCAACAGGGGCCAGACTGCTAGCCCGAGGAGCCGAAGGAACAGAAGGAGCCGGCACATGCGTCGTGATAGTACCCCAAGTGGAAGGAGCAACAGAGGGTTCCAAACCCTTACCCTTCTCAAGCCCGGAGACATCACCGACGTCAACGGCCACCTCTTCTACCCCCGACGTTCTATCAGCATCAGCTACCTCCCCCGGCAAAACGGGGAGATCAACATTTATCTCCTGGCCAGCCCCAGAAGACAAGACCGGTAGAAGGGTCTCATTCTTCTCAAGTCCCTCTACAGGGACAAAATCTGTCGCTACCGCCTGATCGGTAGCCATCTCTATGTTCATGGTTGAAGCCAAGGAAGGATTTGGCAATGATTCAGCCGACCTCCCTTCATCATGACAAGGAGGGGAATCAACCCTCTCCTCTATCCTCACTGCTTCTGCTGCCCCCGCAACAGACTCCTGCAGCTCCGGAGCGATGTCATCGGAAGATGATGAACTCCATTCCTCTTCATCACCAGGAAGCTGCGCACTTGCTAAACCTTCGATATGTGAAGCCTCCACTGTGGCCTTCGTCACCTCGGAAACTGCTGCACCCTCAGGTTCCCTCCTGACATAACCCGGGGATACCGGAACCTCTACGATGACAGTATCCTCCGGATCTTCCTCCATGAGAGACACCATTGTCGGCGGGATACGCACTCCAGACGAGCTCGCCATCTCTTCTCGCCTACTCCCACCCGACTTTGGGGTACGAGGTTTTCTTTTTAGCGGCTCCTACAAAAGAAGATGGGGCCTCGTAAGTAGCGGAACCAAAATCAGATTTAGTAGGATGTCCTTACCTCTTCGGACGCCGAATCCGATGACACCGTCGGTAACGATGCCTTCTTCTGCTTCTTCGACACAAGAGATTCAGCCCCTGTATCTGCATATCGTTTCGATCGATCGCCCGAGGGTTCTGCTTGTGATGCGGAGGGGGCACTCCGTTGACCCACCCCTGACGGACGATGCGGCCGGGCCTTCACTGACGTATCCCCAGTCGCTGCTAACTGGGTGCCTGCGATAAGGCTGGTCTCCCTGTCATATCCGGAGGGCGCGGCAGCCATAACACAGTAAAATTTGGCGGCCGAGTAAAGAATGGGCGGCCGCGGATCGGGGATGGGCAACGTAAAATGAGCTCTGGTACATCCGGCATTATAGTAATGCCAAGCTCGTGCACCATCCAACAAACTTCCAACATACCCCAGGGTATTACTGGGTTTATCCAACATCATCTGAGCATAACCAAATTGCCGCGCAAAGCGGCTCGGCAAGTATGGTTCCAGGTAGCATTGATTCCTGTTCCGGTACACCAGATGGGACGGCCGGATACTTTGCAACCAGCATAATCCCCATTGAGGCAGAGTGGTGGTACCTTCGCCCAGGTCCCTTAAATCCTCGTTGGCCTCAAAACCCAAATAGATGGGACCAACTTTGGTGATCTCCCAACCCTGAAGACGGGATAAAACCTTTCTACAAACCGGGACACCAGTATACGACCAGCTCCTCCGATGGAAACGACGAAGGAATGCATCTCCAGCCTTATAATCTCCTTCCGAGCCTGGGCTCATCACACTGGGATGATGCAGAATCAGCCATCCCATCAAATAGTGAAATGGCAATTCGGCGCGCGGGAAGTTATTTTTTCTGCCTCTATCATGAATCACATTTCCAGCAAACTCTCGCAAACCTCGCTGCAGGTTACATACCATTGCGGGGAGGAGAGCCAAGCGCCGGCCGAAGACCAATTTTACGGCTGGCAGGATTAAGTTTCGAGTCACCCTCTCGACGGCACCGGATCCACCTGCGAACACGCAATCCCGGAGCCATATCATCAGATAGGCGACCAAAACCGCCTTGGATGACATTGGATAAGCAAGGTGCCAGAAGCAGCTGTAGGAGCGTGCATCTGACTGCTGGTCTTCATTTCCTCGGGGATTCTTCTCCCCTAACGTGCTCATTTCGGACAGCACCTCGCTACGAGAGAGCGCCGGTGGAGTAGAAAACTTCGAAGAATCCTCTTTGTCGTGTCTAAAGACATAATCTCTCCAAGCGGTTACATGGGGCTGCGACCCGCTTTTATCCCTTCTCTACACATAGTAATGATGACTCGCCACTTCCTTGAAGACGACCGTCATCTCATCAGCCCTGTCCCTCAGGACCTGAAGTTCCTCATTTGTTGGAAAGTACTCTTCATAGGGCTCCGACCCCCAAGGGAGTTTAGACACCTCATACATCTCATGAAGTGCGAGCCCTAATTCCCCTACCGGAGGAAAGAAGGTCCCGGTATGGATATCAAACATCTCCAGGAGTGCGAGGAACATGTGCCTATTAAGGTCAACACCCGCCTGGGTAGCATGGATCGCGACAGTCAACCCGATCTCTCGGAGCTCAGTCCGAAACCGCGACAAGATCCAGAGCGTCAGTTTATCCCATTTGGAGACGTAATGGCACCAACCCTCCACCCGAAACTCTCCTGTCGGGTAGGAACGTTCCATCAAAAACATACGATGTGTAAAAGTCGAAGCACTATAAGCAAACGTATCAATGGGTACATCACTGTAGAGGCTCCCAGGACGTAAAGTCTGCCAAGTGTAAGAAGACCCAGACCGTACAACGGTCAAAGCATCCCTTTGGTCGGAAGTAGAATCAATTTGGATAACACCAGTCACCGCTCCCCCCCCTGAGAAGGGGTAAGCTCCCAAGACATCCTCCTCTGGGAAACAAGGCGACAGAAGGACGTCAAAGGCCACTGACGTTCAAGTTGCTTAACAGTCATATGCACTCCATTTGCAGTAAAGAACCAGTCCTCCTTGACCTTCAGCACTGACGAGTCAGTAGAAGTGAGACGGTCTCCAACAAAGAACTCAGGCTTCAGGAAGGTCACTTTATCAGATGTGGAAGATTTAATGACTCCACGCTCCATCATCCGTTTGAGGAACCAATGCTGCTGTTCACGGATTAGGGTCATTCTCTCAGGAGGCTGATCCAGCATAAGAGCATCTTGAGCAGGGTTTATCACTTCCTCGTTATGCTCTACTTCCATTTGGTTGAAGGCAGCCTCCAAGAGAACTTTACTCAAAAGCGGGATTGCCATCGACACTAGCAAAAGATCAGAAAAAGTCAGAAGAGGACACATAATGTGTCTAAAGGAGAAAACTGCGGCGCATCTTCAGGGTTTGAACCCATGCGCGTCAGCAGTATAGCCTCGGCGCATCTTCAGGGTTTGAACCCATGCGCGTCAGTAGTATAGCCTCGACGCATCAGGGTTTGAACCCATGTGCGTCAGCAGTATAGCCTCGGCGTATCTTCAGGGTTTGAACCCATGCGCGTCAGCAGTATAGCCTCGGCGCATCACCAGGGTTTAAACCCATGCGCGTCGGCGGGCAAAGACCGCAGCACATCATTAAAGACTCAAGGCCTATGTGCGTTGGCGTACGGACAATGAGACTTACCAACCACCTCCGGCCGAACTTTGACAGGCCGACGGGGAACGACAGCCGCCGCAACTTCCACGGACTCCTTCGCTTTCTCCTTCCCCTTGCAGGCAGCACCGCGAGGAGTCTTGGGAGCCATTCTCTCGAGGAAGAAGAAGTTAGGGTTTTGAAGAAGAAACTCTAAAGAAGCAGAGGCACAGAGAAGAAGAACCCTTTCTCTCTCTAACTCTTACCTATTTACAGGGCTTGGTCGCACGCGTGAGCAGATGACGTATCATCTCAGCCGTCGCCTCGGGTTCTGCAAGGATAGCAGCAAATAAAACCAAAAGATCATCATTAATCTTTTCGGTTACCGAGGCACCATCATCATTAACTGAGAAGAGCATGCGCCCGAACAGGCATGTGCCCAGAAATCATACGCCCTGACCTCCATGCTTCTTATTCAAAGTATTCCAAAACTTATTCAAAAGTTTTGAAAACTTTGAAGGGGGTCTTGTAGAAGCATGGAATTTCATAACCAGAAAGCCCATGCGCCAGACACTACATGCGCCAGGACTCGCACAGAACACTTCACAGCAAAGTCAATAACCATGGACATTTGAAGAAGGACTTTTTATTTATATATAAAAGTCTATTACATGTCTAGAAAAGGTTGTACAAAGGAGAATTTCTACAAAGGAAAGATCCTAAGTCTACAGCCAGCGGCCACCATGCGCCTCCAGTTAGGCGCAGCAGTCATCATGCGCTGCCAGTCACCATGCGCTGTCAGTCAGGTGTAGCAGACATCATGCGCCTCCAACCAGGCGCATCCCACCATATCTTCAGCAGCCCAGCTATGTGCATCCTTTCAGCCAAATTCTTCCAGCCAGGCTCACCTGGCCGAGCAGAGTCCAGTTATGTGCCGCTCTTCCAGCCAGGCTCATTAACCCTCTGGCTGGAACCAAGGAAGAGAAGAGCACCGCAAATGCTGTGGCCAGGGAAGGCTTCGAAAGAGCCTCCAAAGTCGAAGGAAGACCGTGGTCGAAACCGCGGCTAAAGCCTAGCACCGCCATTCCGATCTACGGCTCTTCCGGAATAACGGGGACGAGGCCCGAGCATCCCTATCTTTGGATGCAACAGGCACCTTCCGCCTGCCTCGGAAGCCCTCGACTCCGTCTTTTGGATGCAACAGTCACCTTCAAGTGCATCGAAGACAACACAGCGTCTCATCTTCACCCTCGGGAGTACTTCGTCAACAGAATATACCCGCATGATCAAGTTCATATTGGAAGTACGTGAGGGAATGAGAAGCAAATCTTCTCTCCATGCCACTATTTATAGGTCGGGCAGATCAAACCTACGTGCCAAGTGGATGGCCCTCCGAATTCCGTGCAATGAATTTACATTAAATGGATGAACCGGATGCCTCGAATTCAGCCAAACGGCTATTTATAGCACTCGAAGAGCGAGACAGCCGCATCATTAAAAGACATATCCGATGCGCCAGCCAGACAGCGTATCACACGGATACGCCCTTCGGCATCAGGTGCATCACACAGATGCGCCCTACAGTACTCTGCGCATTACAGAGGGTGCGCCCTAACATATCCCCATACCGAGTGGAACGCCAACCGACGCGCCCACTCAGCTGTCCATCGAACGTCACCAACATTAAATGCTGAACTGACAGAGTTGGCAGTACATTTCCCAAAGTCTGAACAGTTGACAGCTTTTTTAGAAAACGAAGCGTCAACAAGATCAGCATCATCATGACTTTATTTCGACGGCTACTGCCACGTGGCTACTCCACCATCAGCATGCGCCTCTACGGCCATGCGTCTAAATCAGCATGTGCCTCAAAAGCCATGCGCCTCAGACTGCTTTTTGATCCCGAAAGACAGAAGGAAAGTCGCCTGCATGCGCCTCAAAAGCCATGCGCCCTAAATGGTTTGTAACTCCTAAAGGTTATGAGCCGCAGCCTCCTCCTGTGCCCAATCCAAGGCGCAGCTCACCAGATCACTTCTCTCCACCAAATCCGAGATCTTTGAACCATGAGTCGACGACACGTGTCTTTTGACTCAACTCATCCAAGATTTCAGCAACGGAAAGATCTTCTCTCTGCTACGTGCCGGCTCACAACAGCAGTATGAAGAGTTCTCTCCCTCGATCAGGGCGCAGCATCCGTGCGCCTCCATCAGCGACCTCTACGTGGCATCCCCACACCGGCGCATCCTGCATGCGCACATGAGCAGCCAGCCTGCAAAACTATAAATAGAAGGATCATCTCCTTCACACGCACACAGAGACTCAGAACAGAAGACTCACAACACAGAGAGAATCACCGAAAGGCAGTTCTAGACACTCAACGTCTTCCTCCTCTCAGCAAGCTCCAGCACCCAGAGCAATCAACACCTTCAGAGAACCGATAACCATCGTCAGCCGGTCAACGGAGTCAACGCATTACCACTCGCTCCATTGGCACTAAGGACCCAGCTTAAACAAAAGTGTACTCCTAGGACTACATCTAAGTCCTATATTGTATCACTGTTCTGTTTGTATTAAGATTTCAATCAAACAATTTTAATGGCAAACAAGGAGGACCCAGCTCTAGTTGAGGAGATCACCCCGATTGCCTAGACTAGACTAGTTAGGCTCATCTTACTTTTGCAGTCTTGAGACATGTCTTAGTTAGACTTTATTTGGAGTTATGAGTTGTATATATTCTTTCATCTGAGACCTTGTACTGTTGGATATTGCAGGGATTATCTTAGACTGCTTCTATCTATTTTATTCCTTGAGTTCTATTTCATATCGTGCTATCTTTTCTTTAGTTGTGATTGAGTTACTATTGCTATGTCACCCCCATTCGGGGAGTATAAACTGTTTAGAGATATATTGTTAGATGTTGTGACCTAGGACAGCGTTCTACCACCGATACTGCGGCGTAGGCTGGACGTACCCACGCCTCGTGCCCTTACTCTAGGGTGCGGGTCGTGACACGTTTTTAGTGGTGGCCCATGCAGGTCTAGACTAGAAGTGTAGTGGTACTCGAACTAGAGTATCACTGCAGCCTGCTATAGGATATAGGACATTAATTTTAAGATACTCAATCACTTTAAGAAAATTTCTTTTATTGCCATTTAAATCCTTTGTCAGCTGATCCTTTGAATTAAAATTTTCCGCCTTTGTTATTTCGCTTCTTTCTCAGAAATTGATACTCTTGTTTGTCTATCTTCAGGATAGTAGAGACTCGATCGCAGCGTACCATCCATGAGCATGCTATAGAGGGGACTGCTACCTCTCAGCCAGCACGACGAGGCCAGGGGACTGTAGCTCTTGCCACCTCAGCTCGTATTGAGACCTCGGCAGCCGCAGCAGGGGGTATGCATCTACCGACTGGGAGGCAGGACCCGGTCTTTCCAAAGGATCCTTTCCAGCCGCTACTGCCTCCAGGACATGTGGACGCAGCTCAGATGTTCGCATATTTCCAGCAGTTCATGGACCGACAGCAGGCTGGCAGGATACTATCGGAGATTCGTGCAGGATTTCTCCCGGGTTGCCGAGCCGTTGACACGGTTGACCCGAAAGGATACTGAGTATGTATGGTTAGAGGAGTGTCAGGCAGCTTTTGATGAGTTGAAGAAGCGGCTGACGACAGCTCCAATTCTGACGTTGCCTTCAGGTTCAGGTGGTTTCACTATTTATAGTGATGCTTCAGGGAAGGGGCTGGGTTGTGTGTTGCAGCAGCATGGGAAGGTGATTGCCTATGCTTCCAGGCAGTTACGTCCCCATGAGAAGAACTACCTTACCCACGACCTGGAGCTGGCAGCAGTAATTTTTGTATTGAAGCTGTGGAAGCATTATCTATATGGTGAGAGGGTGGAGATCTTCACAGATCACAAGAGCCTTAAGTATGTGTTCACTCAGAAAGAGTTGAACATGAGACATCGCAGATGGTTGGAGATGATGAAGGACTTCGATATTGCACTGCAGTATCATCCAGGGAAGGCTAACGTGGTTGCCGATGCCTTGAGTAGGTCTCCGACAGCCATGTGTTTGACCATGGATCGGCATTTGCTTGCCGACTTGGAGAGCCTTGGGATTGAGGTGATCGTGTCGGGAGTGCAGATGCAGCTATGGGGGATGCAGATTCAGTCGAACTTGATAGACAGGATCAAGGCGGCCCAGTTCGAGGATGTGGCCCTGTAGAGTATCAGAGAGCAGATCAGTATAGGAGTGGAGGATGCTGAGTTTTCACTTGCAGAGGATGGTGCCCTGAGGCACGGTGCCAGGTTATGTGTGCCTAGCGGAGAGCTCAGAGAGCAGATTATGCAGGAGGCCCACAGATCACAGTACTCTATACACTCGGGTGCCAACAAGATGTACCGAGATCTGCGGGAGCATGTATGGTGGTCAGGAATGAAGCGGGAGGTGTCCCACTTCGTAGCTAGGTGCTTGGTCTGTCAGCAGGTCAAGGCAGAGAGGCAGAGGCCCGGTGGATTGTTGCAGCCGCTGCCCATACCCGAGTAGAAATGGGAGCATATCACGATGGACTTCGTTTCAGGATTGCCGCGTACTCTAGGAGGGAAGGACGCGATTTGGGTCATCGTGGACAGGTAGACCAAATCGGCCCACTTCTTGCCATTCAAGGTGGGTACGTCTACAGAGAGGCTGGCGGAGATGTATATGCGGTAGATAGTCAGGATCCACGGAGTTCCGGTCAGCATCGTCTCAGATCGGGATAGCCGTTTTACTTTCCATTTCTGGAGGAGTCTGCAGACCAGCTTGGGCACTCAGCTCAAGTTTAGTACTGCATACCACCCCCAGACGGACGGACAGTCAGAGCGGACTATTCAGACCCTTGAGGATATGCTGCGGACGTGCGTCTTGGACTTTAAAGGTTCCTGGGAGGATCATCTTCATTTGGTGGAGTTTGCTTACAACAATAGTTTCTAGGCCAGCATTGAGATGTCACCTTTCGAGGCTCTGTACGGGCGTAGGTGCCGTACACCCTTATCCTGGGATGATGTTGGTGAGCGAGCTTTGCTGGGGCCAGAGATAATTGTGGATGCGGCCGAGAAGGTGAAGCTTATCAGGGACAGACTTCGCGTGGCGCAGGACAGACATCGGCACTGGGTCGATAGCCACCGGAGGCCCTTGGAGTTTGAGGTACGGAGTAGAGTAGGATTAGATTTAGGTTGTTTGTTTGTGATTTTGATCATGTTTGTATTTATATTAATTGAGACCTTGCTTGTGATTAGGTCGGAGACCAGGTTTTCTTGAGGATATCTCCGACTCGTGGTACGATACATTTTGGTGGAGGCGGAAAGCTTAGCCCGCGCTTCATCGGCCCTTTCGTTATCAGCGGGAGAGTCGATGACGTGGCTTACAGGCTAGACTTGCCGTCTGCACTTGTGGGGGTCCACAACGTATTTCATGTATCACAGTTGAGACGGTACGTGGCTGACCCTAGCCATGTGCTCGATCATTCAAAGATAGAGGTTGGGCCTTCTCTCAGCTATCCAGAGCAGCCAGTGGAGATTCTGGATCGACGGAAGAAGGTTCTGAGGAACCAGGTAATACCCTTGGTACGTGTCGCATGGAGGCATCATTCTCCAGGAGAGTCTACCTGGAAACGGGAGGATGAGATGCGCGAGCGCTACCCTTATCTTTTTGGACCGTGAGATATGCTTTCTATCCTTCTCATCAGTTGTATTTCGCCTTTCAATTTCGAGGACAAAATTATTTTAAGGATGGTAGATTTGTCACTACCACCTTTCTAGCTTGGGGGTATTTTGGTCATTTTTCAAATTTTGGGAATTTTTGGAATTATTATGTATTATTATGATTTAATAGAATTAATATGATTTTTGGGGATTTTTGGTGATTTTTTAGGAATTATTTGAGATTGTTTGAACTAGGTTGACTTTTGGCTAGTGTTGACTTTGTAGACCAACCTAGAAGCTAACCCTAGTTAGTGGGTCATGGTTAGGTCAAGTGACTCTAGTCTAACTTAGCCTAGGACTTGGTTTAGTCAGTTTAGCAAAAGGATTAGGAAGTCATAAGTCATGACTTATGGTTTTAGAACTCTTAATTAATTTAATCCATCTTAGCCTTGTAACTTGGCCCAATGCCCAATGTTTTGGCAAAGCCCTAACCCTAAGAGTGTATGGCCGGCCACACCTATACCTAGGAATTCCCACCATATAAAACCCCTCCCAAATCTAGGGTTGCCTCTTTCTTAGGAAGAGCCCTAATTTCAAGGAGGTGAGTTCTATTGTCATTTAATTTCTAGAGCTCCTTTCCTATTCCTTTTTCTTTTTAAATTGTTCCAATAGGTTCTAATAGGACTGTTATTGCTGTTGTTGAGCTCTCTTTTCAGTGTGAAGTTGTTTTGGATTGATTGGGTCTTCAAGTGGAGAGCATTGAATAGGGGGTTTCTATTGAAAGTTCAACAAGAGGTAACTTCTTCAAATCTCTATGAAATTTCAATTAGTCTTCATGAATAGGAAGCCCTAAGGGTCCCCCTAGGGTCTGGATAGGATTCATGCATGGTGTCGGGGGTTTCGTGTCCGTTCTGGACACGTATCAGTAGTTAGGACAGGGTGTTCGACATAATGCCTCAAAGGGCATGTCGATCGAGTTGTCCAATATTTTTTGAATAGGAAATAGGGTTTTGTTCTTGCTTACTGTTTCCTGTTATTGTGTCTTAGTTTCGTGTCGTGGTGTGTCGGTTATGTGGTGTGGACACGCGCGTGCACATGCGCGCGCGCGGCTACAGGAATGCCCTGCCTATCGGGCTCTTTCCTGGACACGACACGCACTTGTTGGACACAAAATTTTGTGGGAGCCTCGGGGCACCCACTGACACGCCATGTGTCAAATTTCATGGGCCCACATGGCGTAACGAGGAAGAAATCCTCGACGCACGGGTTTCGCACTGTTCTGTGCAGTGTGGGGTTTTTGTCACTGATACGGTTTTATAAGTCAGACACGGCGACACGAGGACACTGTGCAGACACTTGGACATGGACACCTAGACCTATGCTAGGTGGGGACACGAGCACGTGGCCTAACACGTACTGTATCGTGTGTACGACACGCGTGCACACGTGCACGACACAGTGCACTGAAACAGTGCCTGTGTGCACTGTTTCGTGTCCTGTTTCATTTGTACACATTTGTGTCCTTTTGTTTGGACACAAATACCACATCTAGCATGTATGCATCATATATTTGTTTTACCAACTCTTTATTTTGATTCTTAACAATTTTTTATTAGTTAATTTCCAATTTCCAAATTTATGATACTAGGTGTCAAATTTCTGTTCCAGTTTTCAGAAATTGAGATTAGGCACCTATCTTAACCCATTATTTACTGCTTAAATATTGATCTGAGTCCTAGTTAGTGTTCTCCTATAGCTAACCTAGCTATGTGATGAAATTGGGTTTATTTGGTGTTCTTTTGGCTGTCATTGGGGATCAAATGGGAAAACTGGGATTTTAGTTCAGAAATCCTGAACTAGGTTTAAGTTTCAGTATTTCTTTTGTTGTTGTGTCTTGAATCCCTTTCCTTTCCCTTGCTGTAGGTTCTGAACACCTATGTGATTAGTCTCCCTTCTAGTTTTGTGAAATGTGTTTTGGTTGGGGGTTGTTTGATGAGATTTTGAGCTCAAACTAAGAATAGAAAGGAGGGGGACTGTCATTTGATTTTCAGAGTTTTTTTCGATATTGAAAACCTGTGTATGGACTGCCCCTATTGCTTCCCTATGTGTGATTCCCTGTTTATAGTCCAGTTTAGCTAATGATTTATCCCTCACCCTTTCACTCATGGCATGTAAACACATCACATACTCTTTTCCTTCTCTTTCACTGTTATTAAGTTCCTGCACACTGATTTACATGACACATACACACATATATCTCACACAGGCCCTCTTTATATTCAATGCATGTATGTACACACACTATCCTTGTAATGCCTGTTGTTCGTATTACGTATTTGGAATACGTATACGTATTTTATCTTGTATTTGCATATCTCCTTGGTTTAGCTCTCGGCTTGGTTTAACTCTCGGTTTGGGTTGGCTTGGTTCGGCCGGCCCAATGCTTGGTTCATCATGGGCCAAGGGTGGAACACCTTAGCCTATGCTTCTCCTTCATTTCCACCACAACCCCCCTACCTACCACCACCTTTGATATTTATTGCCATTTCTTCTTTCTCTCTCCCCATAATTCTCATTTACTTCTCTTTCCCCCACCATTACTCTTCTCCACCAACCAAGAACACCATAGGCAAGTGCAACTTGCTTCCACAAGAGAACTCCTTTTGATGGTTTCATTAGCTTCTCCTCATGATTCTAAACCACATTAGAACTTATCATTTTCCATTTTTAGGCTTTAATTCTTGTAGATCTAGAGTTTGCTATTTTCGGATTTTGGTGTTTTGATCTATCAAACTTCTTTGTTTTCAAGTTTTGATAGTTCCATATTGTAGAGCATTTCATTCTGTCCAATTTTGACCTTTGGAAAGTTGGATTCGGACTTGTTTTGACCAAGATATGGACAATTGAAGCTTAGATTCAACTTTAGAGTTCTTGCTGTTCTTGCCATTTGGAGAAGACAGTGAACAGTGAGCTAGCTTTTAGCTTATGCCGCTGAGCTATACGCTGCTCTTTAGCGAGCGTACGCTAGCCTTCGTACACTGCTCTTTAGTGAGCGTACGCTAGCCTTCGTACGCTGCTCTTTAGTGAGCGTACGCTAGCCTTCGTACGCTGCTCTTTAGCGAGCGTACGCTAGCCTTCGTACGCTGCTCTTTAGTGAGCGTACGTTAGCCTTCGTACGCTGCTCTTTAGTGAGCGTACGCTCACCTTGATACGCTGCCTGTTGGCAGCGTGTCTTGAGCGTACGCTAGCTTGAGCGTACGCGTGCCTTGGTACGCTAGCTTAAGCGAGCAAGGCGTACGCTGGCCCCTTTCGTACGCTAGCTCGAGCGAACGCAGTCTTGAGCGTACGCTAGCTTGAGCGTACGCTGACCTGTAGCTTGAGCGTGCCCTTGTGTACGCTGACCCTTGCATACGCTTCCCATTGGAAGTGTATGGATCATTTGGTACGCAGACCTGAGCGTACGCTAGCCTGAGCATAGCCTGGCTTGAGCGTAGCCTGATTACCCTTGATCTTCTATAGCCCTGTATATTAATATTTTATTAGATATTTAACGTCCATTTTATATCCTTACGCCTTTTGTCCTGAACTTGATAATCACGAATTTACTTAATATGTTTGGAATTGATAATTGAGCATGACACGATAGTGACCCGTAGTGGTGCACTCCTGACATGAGTAACCTGACATGACCTGATAGTGGCCCGTCGTGGCGCACTCCTGACTAATACACTTGACATGATAAACCTGACATGATATATCTGATAGCTGTTGCGACGGCTACCTGACATGACATGACCTGTATAATTAATTCTGGATACCGTGGGCGATTGTGCTTGTACAAATATTCCAGTCCTGTTTTGCATCATGTCTAGGACAGGGACTCCTAAGTACCACGGTCAGGAGTACCTACTAAAATGGACTAAGGTTAACAACTAGATTAATACATTAGTCATGAAGAGATCTCCCAGCTATAGGCAATCCCGTTACCTGGGCGCGTTTGGGATCTGTAGCCTGCCGTCGAGTAGGGCACATTTCCAGCACACTGTCATGTGTTGCACCCTTCAAGCTACTTAAGGTTACATGCGTTTCATGGATGATGTACCCACCTGAATTCAACCCTAATCTTTCGACCTGGGTGACCTGGATGGTCTGTAGGGCTTGTGGCTGTGGAATAATCTCACTGCATCTTGTTAGTAATTAGGCTTGTGATAACCCTAGTTAGTTAAAGTATCAAACCGTAATTCTTGCTTGGCCGAGAAGCGATTGGATGGAGTCTAACCAGTCTAGTCTTGCCCTGATCCTGTTCCACACAATTGAATGACCAGAATGCTTGTATTTACTTTACCGATAAATGGTGAGAAACCAAGCTCCGTTCAGACGAAGGGTTACAACCCCGGTCCTTGTTTGGTTTACGGGTTGTAACCTGGTTATCTGAATAGTTTCATGGTATTCTCGTCGTATATCATCCTGGTGTATTTTCTGTATTTCCAGTTCTTACTTTTATTTATATTCCTGTGCTAATTGCTGGTTTTAGTTCTTAAGTGAAGCCTCCTTTGTGGCACTTGCTCTTTCTGGGGTCTGACCCAGCTGGTTTTGTGTGGCCAGATTTCAGAGCAACTCCAGAGGATCTACCGACTTTCCAGCCAGATGGTGGCCACTAGACGAAACCCTGGCAACGAGTGGGTTATTTTTGGCTCTCCCGCTCTATTGTAAAAATATTCTTTTGAGGCGTCTAGCCGACGAGCACCTGTTTAGCTCGATTGTACTTATTTACTGTCTGCCTACGGGCCGTAACATGATTAACAGATCCTAGGGTTGATCATGTATGACTAAACTCTTGCTAGTCCTAACATTTTGTAACGACTAGCTTCATGATCAGCTAAATATGTAATATTTGGGACGCCTTATTATTGTATATTTGATGATCATACATCTTGTAACATCTATTTACTTGCTTGTGATTACGACACTAGGCTTGTTCATGACCATAGGAGACTGTTGGCTTGTAGTAAACCCTCATGTATCCTAGACAGCCGTGACCGTATAGCGAGATGGAATCCATTTCAATATACGTAGCTGGCTATGTCTGCCCCCGCTCTCCAGTATTCTGGTTCTGGGGCGTGACAATCCTTCACTGTTTAGTAGTTTTCTGCAAACACAGAGTACACACACACACACCCTGTTGAACACTTGCACTGTTTTCCAGATTTTAGTTGCTGTTACACATTAGCTTACACATGTATGCCTATACACACAATTCATGTGTCACACACAAGCACCTCTTTCCCATTCTCTATATTTCTAAGTTTTTACACATAAGCCTATGGTTGTATGTAGGTATATACAATGTATATGTGTGTAATTTATATGAGTGCATATATGTCTATATCTATACTTCTATGTTAGCTAATGATGTAGGTTTTTTATCTAGCCTAGATATGTGTAATATATTATGTGGTGCTAATCAATGGGTGTAATAGTGAGGTTGTAGACTTGTTAAGGTATTCTAGAATTAGCTAAGTTATATTGTGATATAGCTAGTATAGGCTTGCCTAGCCTTGTTAGGGCTTGTGCTAGCTAGTATAGATTAGAATAGCTTAGTTTAGACTTAATTAGACTTGGTTGACCTAGTTTGACTTCTAGGGTTGACCAGAGTTGACCAAGAGTTGACTTTGGCCTAGATTGACCTAGAATCATGTAGAATGCATAGTAGAACTCCATTTTACTATTCTGGACTTGTTGTGACTTGTGCTGTTCTGATTAGGAACCAGACACCACTCCTTGGACAGTACGTTTCATATTGGACACTCAGATACAGGCGAGTACATTCTCTGATCATTTCATATCCTGTTTAGAATTATTTCCTGCAGTAGACTACTTTACTTGTACTGTCACGATGGTCACACGGATTTGTTCTATATGGATCCTTTTCTTGAGATGTTATCCTTAGGGAGCATCAGGTACTACATGTTCTGTGTGTTTCACTTACATGGCGTATCATATGCTTCATTGGTTCTTTGATCACTTACGACATATACTCTTATGATCGTAGAGTCTTCCTAGAATCCTTATCCCATTTATGGGACTACTATGTATCACCTTCGGGGTCTATCACCATCGAGGTCTATCACCTTCGGGGTCTACTACCCTTCGGGGGCTGTTACATAGCATCATATAACGTAACCTGGTTGGATCCTTGTGTATTGATTGGGGGTACGGGGGAGTATAAGTGGACATGTGAATAATACACCAGTAGTGTAGCATCAGAATCATTCCATAGTATAGTATCAGAATCATCCCAGGCCATTTACATGTTCATGATTGTACTCTGACTCACTAGTCACTGCTAGTTCTCTATGTATAGTAGATATTTCTATTACAGTTCTCACTCTGTTTACATACTGCACTTCTTTCAGTACTTGTATCTTACTTTACTGCATGTTTATATTTTCTAACCTGCTATAATCTGTTGAGATATACTGTACTCGCTCCTGTCCTAACTGGACCTGTTGAAAATATTACAGAGGACGAGGAGGAGGCTTGCCTGGACACTTACTACGGGGCAGCCTTAGATGACACCTGCGAGCTGGACCCTCAGGAGGACCCAGCTCTAGTTGAGGAGATCACCCCGATTGCCTAGACTAGACTAGTTAGGCTCATCTTACTTTTGCTGTCTTGAGACATGTCTTAGTTAGACTTTATTTGGAGTTATGAGTTGTATATATTCTTTCATCTGAGACCTTGTACTGTTGGATATTGCTGGGATTATCTTAGACTGCTTCTATCTATTTTATTCCTTGAGTTCTATTTCATATCGTGCTATCTCTTCCTTAGTTGTGATTGAGTTACTATTGCTATGTCACCCCCATTCGGGGAGTATAAACTGTTTAGAGATATATTGTTAGATGTTGTGACCTAGGACAGCGTTCTACCGCCGACACTGCGGCGTAGGCTGGACGTACCCATGCCTCGTGCCCTTACTCTATGGTGCGGGTCGTGACAGATTCTTCAAATCTAGTCGTGGGGTTAGGCGAAGAGATCCTCTATCTTCCACCATCTTCATCATCACGACGGACGCTTTGAGCAGAAACCTTAATAAGATGGCGACCTCCCCCAACTTCCAGCACTGCCACACAGCCAGCGGATGCCCAATCATCACCCATCTAGCCTTCGCAGACGACATCCTTATATTCTCTTCCGTGGATGCTTGATCTGTGGACGTCATCCCCGGATCTGTGGATGTCATCCACAATACGCTACCACTACAACAAAAAAGTGTTTTAACGACACTCGAAAAGTGTCGTTAATGACTTTCCATGGCACTTTTTTGGTGCTGTCTAGAGGGGGTGTCATAGAAATTTTTTTTCTTTCAACAACACTACAAAAGTGTCATGTAATAATTTTATGACGACACTTTTTGAATGTCGTGTAATACTTATTTCACGGCACTTCATTGTTGTCTTCTTAACATCCTTCAGTAGCAGCTAATAATTGTCGTCAAAATTATGACACTTTATAAGTGTCATCTACAAGCATTAAATGACAGTTAATAAATGTCATGGATAAATTTTTATGGCACTTTTTTATGTCATCTAAAGTTTTTAGTGAGGGCACTTTACTAGTGTCATCTTAGAATGTACCGTCAAAATTACGATACCTTATAAATGTCATCTAAAATCACTCAATGACATTTAATAAATGTCATGAATATTATTCATTGCACTTTTTATGTATCATGTAGACCGAGTTCAACGAAAATTTTTAAACGCCTTCAAATCATCAATATATATATATATATATATATATGTATATATATATATATATATATATATATATATATATAGGGGTGTGCATATTTGGACCGAACCGACCAAGTCGAACCAAATCAAATCGAATCGGTCGATTTTTAACCGAACCGATAGTCCGGTCGGATTGGTTCGACTTGACCATTTAAAAAATCGTCCGACTTGGTTCGACTCACGGTTTGGTCATTCCAAAAATCGCTTAAACCGAGCCAAATCGAACGAAACCAAACCCAGTTAGTAACAATGTAAATTTAGGTTTATATCCGATCCAACTTATCCATCTCACTGTTTGGAGTCCTTGGACTTTGGAATATGAGGCGGTTGCTCATATTTTAAAATCTCTTACTCTTTCTCTCTCACTAACAGTGTAAACATATGTTACATGGAGTGACCGCTCCAAGTCTCTACCGGCCACTCTAGGTAACATAATATGTTTATTTTCCATTTTCAATTCATAGATCTATCGGGATTATGATTTATTTTCGAGAATCATTTTGGATTTGTGGAAGAAATTTATTATGCAAGTAATTTACTTAGTTGTCCATATTGATATATCATACAAACATCTTCCACACAGAAGATGGTTAAGATTTATTTTTGTGTGAATTTACTTTGTGAAATATTTTTATATACTTGAAATTTTTTGTCTGATCAAAACCGATCAGCCGAGCCGAACCAATCCGAACCAAGTCGGTCGGTTTTAAAATCGAACCGATCAATTAGTTGGTTTGGTTCGACTGCGATTATTTTCAAACCGATTAACTTCGGTTCGACTTCGGTTGTGACCAAATAGGTCGACTACCGACCGATGCACACCCCTATATATATATATATATATATATATATATATATATATATATATATATATATATATATATATATATATATAACCAAAATCGGCCATGATCACAAATAATTAACCAAAAGTAATATATTAAAAAACTTCAATCCATAAAAAATGTTAATAAAAAGTTACAAGAATATTCAACTTGTTTGAGACTAACAATGTCTATTACATAATATGTAAGAGTTCCACTAAAACTACTTCTTAGTCCTTATCCGAATTAGGATCATGCCTTAAGAATCACACTAAATGGACAAAAGTGGATTTCTGTCATGTGGAACCTGAAAAAAAAGAAAAGCTCAACTGATTAGTCGTTAGATGAAATTGCAAGGAATTAGAAAGAAAGCATCTTATATAACACAACACAATACATATGAATTAGCCGATACCAAAAACTGTGGTTTGGAGGGCTAACTCCAACAGCCCCCAACTTTATTTTCAAAAAAAAAAATACTCAAACTCGCCCTAAAAAGGTTAAGAGGATTTATGAGCAAGCTCAGACCTACCCTTTAATCTGCCATATGAGCTGCTAAGCAAAATAGTGTTCAAATAAAAAACACAATATAATACATAACATACATACATACTTTCTTTTCCCAAGTAGATTGACATGATGGCTTGCCATCAATACAGAACCACACAAAAAAGAAAAAGGATACAATATTGACTCTAAGTTGAAATAAATAAGTTTCAATTACCACCACATAGGATGACTCAAAGTTGTTAAATGCAAGGCATCTTAGTAATACGATTTATCATCAAGACAAGGCATCTTAGTAATATGATTCTGAAGAAAAAAGAATTGTAATATCATATGAAAGAAAGAAACTCTAACTACAGCAAACCAATGGAGGTAATGGAAAAACATTTCCAGGACTGCACACCCCCATCCATCCACCCACAATGTTTAGATTAGTTAGTTTGATATCGAGAAGAGGCTTAAAACCTAGAAGTCTACTATTGGTAACTCCCAAGACATCTATATTATCAGGAAACAGTTGGCCTGTACAGGAGAAGCTCCCAAGTCAATCCCCTGGATCACGACTTGATACAAGAGGAAGGAAACATCATCAGGCAGCTAGGTAAAGAAACCTTTGAAGAAGTACACCTTGTTCAGAGGGGCAAATGCCATTGGTTGACACAAGGGGACATATGCACAAAGTTTTATTATCGGTATATCAAATCCAGGAGGGCACACATAACTAATCTATGAGAAAGGAATCCAGGACCAGTCTACAGGAGGTTGCATATCATAGAGTGTTATATAATCAGGATGATCATATTTCTGAGTTCTTTGCTCTAACTCCTAGAAGAACCATGACTGAACACGCAAACAGAATGCTCCTAACAAATATGGCAGAAGTGGATCTGGAAAGCATAATCAAGGAAGCTGATGATAGAGGACCTGGCTCTTATGGCTTGCAAATTCTTCAAGCTACGTTGGCAGAGACTTTAGAGTTATATCATAAGGGCTGTAACAGACTTCTTTTTGAAAGGTAAGCTTCTAAAAGAAGTGAACCACAATTTTATCACCCTTATTCCCAAAGTGGAGAAGCCAAGAAACATTCAGGACTAAAGACGCATCTCTTGTTGAAATTTATCTATAAAGTAATAACAAGGATAATGTGCAAAAGGATGGATCGTATCATGAGGAAACTCATATCAGAGATCAATCTGCTTTTATCAAAGATAGATGCATCAGTGATAATATTAGCTAGGCCCAAGAAGTTATTAGAAGCTTTGAAAAGAAAGGCAATAGAAAGTGTGCTTCATATACCAGTGGTTAGCTTAACGAATAGGTGACCTCTCTTTGCAATATTATCTTGTATGTTCAGTTGCAGAAACATAGGACTGTCGTCATTAGTGAGAGTGCTAAACAAGTGGATGTACACCAATAAAAACTGAGTTATCTAGTGTGTGTTGCCAAAGCACCCATCAAGCTTGCAGTAAATTCTCTGGTTAGCAGTTGCTCGGTTATTCCATGACCATGTGTTGCCCCTTGATGGAAGCTTTGTAAGTCTTGAGGAATCAATACATCTATTGAATTCCTCGAGGATCCTCTCATGGACATGATTCCCTCCTACCTTTTCTAAATTGAATCTGATACTCTGTTCAAATCTCCTCCCACTAACCAAAAAGGAATATGGATAATCTATGCAAGTGCTTCAAGTTCTAGCCACAAGTCCACTCTTTTTGATGCTATGTTGGACCCAATATAACTGAGATACAAAATACTAGGCCCAACACTAAAATGTAACTGACTGTCGTGTAACATGGATACATTTTATTGTCCCAGCACAATCAAATTTTGCCTAAATTTTGATAATTATAAGCCCAAATGTGCTCCCATTGATTAGTTAACTAATCGGCATATTTAACCTATTTATGGTTTCTAAGTTGTGTCTCCAGAAGCACCAACTGATAGATCGTGTTTATGAATAAGCTATAATACAGTTGTCTAAGTATCAAGAGGAAAACAATTGTAAAAAAAGTTCTCATTACCAAATGAAAATATAGCCTAACTAGGCAAAGAATATAGCATAACTTTCGTCCAAAAAAAACTTCTCTGTAGGAGAAAATGCACAATAATTTTAATTATAATTCATTCCAATACCGCATCTGTATCAGAAAGCTAGGTACAGTCACAAATCCTTGTTTACTGAGCTCCCCGGGTGCATGTACTGCAGAAGAAATAGAACAGATTACATTTAAGGCTATGTATTTATGAGCTAGTTATATGTGTAACACTCCGCTTACAACTTGATAAACTCAATCTTTCCCAATTACAGGAGTTTAATGTTAAACTCAATTTAATCACCACACCTAGCAGTACAGTCAACTTGACTTGTTTACACCTGATTAATGGAATACCAATTATAATTAAACTTCAAACAGGTGTAATGTTGTTTAGCTTGCAACTTGAATATAATTACTCGGATAATTGTCACTAGAGCCAAAAGGGAAGCTTTATTTGCCTCTAACATTGTTGTTCTTTGAGCATTAATTGCCTCTAACATTGTTGTTGTTTGAGCTTTATTTGCCTCTATAATTAATCGAATAATTGCCACTGGAACCTTAGAACACACACACCCAGAATAAATATGTTGTTTGAGTATTACTTGCCTCTAAGATTGCTATTAACAGAGTATTCAGCTTTATTAGTTGTGTATGAATGACAATTAACAAGCTCAAACAAGTTTGGAGCATAAAAAAGGCTCAAATATTGGTAAACTTTAGCAATATGCAAAGAATATAAATCAGAAGATATACTTTGGCCTGTTCCTCCTCTATGAGTTCAAAATTTCTTTTAATGCTTGTTTTCTAGTGAATAGTCACCATGATACTAGCAAAACAGAAATAAAAATAAGATAGAATATGTTCTTTCAAACAAAAATAATAAAATATAGTTCACATTGTTCTTTCATGTATAAATAAAAATGGCTTTTCAACCTAATCTCTCCTCTATGAAATATAGGCAGGATACTCAAAGCTAGTAATATATTTATCCTCCATTATGAAATGTATTATGTTATTTAATGAACAGTGCCAACCATTCAAAGGAAATATCAACTAGTAGATCTATAATGGTCAACTGATTGAACAATAGAAATCCTAAATGCATCATTTTACATGTGATCTATATAACATACAACTAAGAGAAAGTGCGACGTATGTTTAATCTTCATGAACTTTTTATCAATATATGAGAAATATAGAACATCACCAGTTATTCAGGGAAGTTTAAAAACAAATCAAGAACAAGACAAATGTTCACATAAGTAGCAAGAAACTCTATGTGGAGAATAAGAAACTATAAAATTATTAAGTTGCTTTTTAGGAATGGGTACAACCTAACTAGAATTACATATGATATTACCTTTTATTAACTAATGATAGCTGGCTACTGATACCAATGGAAGCATCAGTACAAGTCGCTAAACTTGAAGAATGACAAGTTTGGAAGGAGTTGAACTTATGTTTTCCTTTCACATCCTTTTATTCCCATGCGTGATTTTGCTTACCTAAGCATTTTGTTAAGGAACAAGCAATCTAAAGGAGCCCCCTAGTGCCATAAGGCTCCTGCCAATAAAGGCAGCCAAACGCAACTAATAACCTAGTTTATGGAGAGGATACTTGCGAGACCTGAACCTGCATCTTCTAAGATGCAAGCCATGCCTAATGTCACGCCAAGTAATGCTCTCACAGAATTAGCAGTATCAACAGACATATAGTAAAGACACCTTAAGCACAATTTTTTTGGGGAAAGGATCCTCCAGGCGCATGGGCTTCCCAGACAATGAGTGTAAAAAGGTCCTTTACAGATGCCTTTTAGCTTCAACTGAGCAGGCCACATCCTACAATATGAAAAATAATAACTCTATGATGTCTGAAAAAGGGGTAATAACAATGAGAAACAAAATTATCACAATCTTCAATATGTTAAGAAAATTATAAGTTACAGTTTTTCAATTAGAATCACAGTTATCCCATGAAAATATTAGCGACTTGTAACAAAAAATAGTATTTATCTCCTGACAGGAGTATATGATTTAGATTTAATCCAATTGTTGATCTATGGTGGTGCTACTCCAGGTGTAACCTTGAGCTGACAGGAGAAAATTATGATAATTTAATCAAACAAAAAAAATACAACTCGAAGGTTTACAAGACAAACAAGTATCTGCTAGTGTAGGTATTCTAAGGTATTCTATGTGAAGAGGAAGCAGTAAAGTAGTCATCCGATTGGTATTTCGAAAAGTATGGCAGGAAGGAACTGGAGAAAGAAGAGGTTGTGGCAGAAGCAGTAGGTTGTGAAAAGTTGGATTCAGGAATAAAATCCACATCGGATCTAGGATCATGGGTTTCAAACTCAAAAAAATAAAATTTAGATGAACTAACATGCGGGTTGGGAAATGTGGCCTGATCTTTTGAAAGCTGGGTTAAGACAACTTAGAAGAACATGATGCAAATTTTGGACAACTGGAGATGGATGATATTTAGACAGTTAAAATTAGCCAGCCAAGCTGAGTAATATCATAACGGTGAAGAACCAAAATATCAGATATCAAACACACATGCCATCTATTAAGTCCATCTGATATCAAGTGAGTTGGAGCCAAGATCCTAACAAAGGCAATCGAGCCAACAGGTCTATTGTTATAGCATCAGAAGCACTAACTCGTTGATGGTTATTATCTAACCACATATTGAAATGATGACCATGCCTCCCATTCAGAGTCCAAAGCATCCAATCATGCAGAATTACTTTCATGGTGCCTATTTGAGAAGGCCATATCAACTATATTCCTTTGGGACATAAAATCATGAAGCAGAAAAACACTAGATGTGAGCATAATATTTTCGAAACCTTTTTGTATAAACAAATTCTCTTAAATTATGAACTTTAAATTGTATTTCGAGAAAAATATAAGTCACATTATGTTATCACTACTCATGTTCAAAGATTAAATTGCACGCAAAAAAGATGTTCCATTTCAAAATTTACGACACTTACCAGACTCTCTGATGAAATAAGTGCCAAAGGGATGAGGGATCCTCCAAAAGGGGGTGTTCAAGATGACCACCATGATCACCAGCTCTACCAAGAAGATTGTAAATAGATGTGGTACGCCCTTGGCATCTTGATCCAAATAAACTAAGATGCATAACACGCAGATTGTCACCGACAGTATTGTTGGTATTAAAAACCTCAATGTGGTCAAATATATTTCCATTAATACCCTCCTCTAGACAGAGAACAACACCTTCGCCATCCTCATCCTCATATTCTAATTATCCTCCTATGACTCATATAACTTCTCCAAATAAAGCCACTAGAAAAAAAAATAAGGAAAATATGAGATAAGCAATTAGTTGAACACCTTATATACAGAAATAAATAGATGTTTAAGGAACCATTCAGCTGAAGTAAAGAACTTACGTACTGTTCATTTTATTGAACAATTTGACTGTAAGAGAGAGGTCAGAACCTGTTTGGAAATTGTTTAGAGTTCATTGAGGGGATCATTGTTATTCAAACCTTTCCTTATACTATTGCTTATGTCAGTTGCTATTGCATGAATGAACAATTGAACAATTAATAGTCGAGAATCAATTACGGAATGAAGTAGACTTTAAGCCGCAGTGTAGAATCGGGAAGGACTCATCAAAGCAGAAGTACCACACCCTCACCCTCTTCAGTCATAGGTATTCGTTCTCCGAAGCGAACTCCATCAAGTAGACGTCATGTCGGTTGACGACCTTGACGCAACAGAGGGCCTCGTCATCCTTCTCCTTCTTGGACATTGACCGCAAGCCTACGAAGACCATGATCCTGCTCCCGATCCCATTCTCTAGCATCATTTTGACTTTTCCAATCACCTTCTTCCCCTTTATTGCTTGTCCCTCTGATAATGGTTTCATCCTGCCCATCGAGAGACTCATCGTGGAGATTGTCACTTTCTTAGGGCAGGAGTAGGCCTCGATCGGCACCGGGATTGTCTTCTTGATTCTCCTTCGCTCGGTCCTTGGGAACGCTACCAACTTCTTCGTGAAAACCCTCGGCACCGTGAAGGTGGATAGAGAGGATTTGGGATTGGTAATAAAATAAAAATGGAAATGGCAAGGGTGGATGGAGAGGAGGAAGCTGTTTCTATTTTATGGGATTTGGGATTGGAAAAAAAATGAACGGGCATATTCCCGCCTTCTGGAAAGAATAATATCAAGATGACACTTTAAATATGTGTCCTCATTATCATTTAATATTATAGGACATTTTAATAATGTCGTTAAAACCTATGTCTACGACACTAGTGTCATAAATGTTAATAAATATTCTATTACCATGACACATTTTGGGTGAGTGTCGTGATAAAATAAATTTAATGACACTTATTTGAGAAGTGTCGTCATTAAAGTGTTGTTATTAAGCAATTTTGTTATAGTGTACAGAGATACGAAAGGTGCTCAGGGCAGAAGATCAACCCGGATAAAAGTGTTATCTACACTCACCTTAAAATCAAGAGAGACCAAGCGGCGAGCATCACCACCACCACATCATTCCCCATCTAGCACCCTTCATTCCACTACCTGGGGTGTCCACTCATCTACGGCAGATCTAACGCTGGGATCTTCGAAAACCTGATCACTCGCATTAGGAAGAAGCTCGAGGGATGGCACAATGCCACGCTCTCCCCTAGAGGAAAGATGATCCTCATCAAACACGTTCTCACTTCCATCTCCATCTACACCCTAGTTGCCTGCTCCCCTCCCAAGAAAGTTCTATCATACATCGAGAGCATCTTCAACAACTTTCTCTGAGGACACAGTGTAGGCCAAGACAAGCACCATTGGGCCAGCTGGGATACCATAGCTCGTACTACTGAGGAATGGGGACTAGGATTTACTAAACTTTTCCATATCGTTAACACCTTCTCAATAAAATTGTAGTGGACGATTTGCACGAGTAACAACTTATGGTCCAGGTTCATGAAGGCCATATATTTTAAACACATCCACCCCTCGATGGCCATCACGAACAGCAGATCCTCAGCGGCCTGGCATCGCATTCTCATCGGACGGTCCCTAGCCGAACCAGAGATTTGCCTTATGGTGGGGGCACGACGAAGCTTCGCCATTCCTGGAGCGCTGGGTCGGTGATACCTTGCTACACAACATTTATGTTGCCCCAGGAACAGCACTATCAAGGACTTGTAGGACCTTCCTAATAACACCTGGAATTGGACCAAAGTCCGGGCTTGGGCTGGGTCAGAGGCGGCCGATTACATTCGTCGTAGCAGTGTCCAGATCGGACCCGACGCTGATAAGCTCGAGTGGTCGCCCGACGTTAACGGAGCATTCTCGGTCAAGTCGGCTAGAAGAGTCATCCTAGGCAATGCGGCCCCACCTCCTACTATTGCCGCCTTCTGGCAGCCCTGTATCCCAAAGATATGGTCCTTTCTCATCTGGAGAGCCCTCCGCAACATCCTTCCCACTGATGACACTCTCAATACTATCGGGTTCAACCATACTTCTGCTTGTACTTGCTGCACAGATCATCAATCGGAAACTCTCAACCACATCCTCAGTCAAGGGGATCTCCCGATCAAGGTCTAGAGAGCTCTCGCCCAGCGATGCCAGGAGTCTCATGGGGGCAAGAACTTTTACCACCTAATGGCAACCTGGGCATTGGCGACATATGGCCACCAGATCGCTGCTGCGGCCGCCACGTGGGTTCTCTGAAAAAATTAGAACAAGGCTAGATATGAATGCCGCCAATACAACGCAGACCAACTAATCTGGGAGACCATTCGTCAGTGCCGCAAACGGAGATCCCTCTGCCATCATGGACAGGTGGTATTCTGGAACTCTCTTCTTTCCTCGGATTAGCCGGGTTGATTCTTCTTTTGCTTGTTTTCCTCTTCTTTTGTCAGTATACGTGTATAGGCATCGGCATTTTGCGCCACATGGTATACTTGTAAAGGTGCGGCCTTTCAGCCCTCATAAATAAAAAGGGATTTTTTGTTTTATATATATATATATATATATATATATATATATATATATATATATATATTTATATATATATATATATGCAAGACTATTTCCATGCCTAGGAATGCAACAATAGAGTATAACCCCTATATATATATTCTAGCACTATTCCTATTCATATTCATGCATGTAATAGTAAGGATACATAAATGTATCAACACCTTGCACACACACACTTTTCATTTACATATATGACTTTTCCTATGCATGCAAGTACCAGTAGGGTATCAACCCTTTCCTTTATAAATCCTATACTCAATACTTATTTCACTAAGGAATCTATGTATGAATTGATAGCTCAAGTATATGTGTAGAGATTTCATGTGTTAACATGAAGTTACACACACATTTTACTACCACCAGACCCTTGACACACTTGAGGGTATCATAACAACTTGTATTGCTAGGTTGATGGGAGCACATTATATAGATTAATCACGACGCACGTATTCATCCTAATCTAAGAATATGTAGTTGCTTGACTTATAGGGCCTCATGATCAAGTCATGATCATGAGGGTTTACTTAACGTATCGTAAACCATGATTGTTGTATTTGTAGGTCTTCGTGACGACACGATCGAAACAGGAGGGACTGTAGCTTTGCTTGCACATTTCAGAGTTGCAGGCAAGTATACCTTGCCATGTATTACTGGTTTAAACATATTTGCTTGTACTCTTGCTTGTGTGGACTTAGTTAGATGAGCCCGGGAATTGCCTCGGGTATAGTCGATGATGGCATCGACACCATGATATATATACTCGACTTAGATCTAGGTGACGTACCCTCAACTGCGGAGTTGTTATTATGACTCTCATAACCGTGACACACTTTACGACAAGGCACCGAGTGAGATCAAGTCATGGCACAAGCTGACGCTTTCGATTGGCCATCGGTGCGAGTAGCACGTGTAACGACATATATATAGTAGTGATGGTTCTAGCTAGCTGACTTTGCATTGAGAGTAGATGTTTAGGTCGTGGATACGACTTGTACATTTTCTGGGCGGAAAAGTCAACCAGTAGGTGTATGGGACAGACAGTTACATTACTTTAGCCTCAGGGGAACCCGGTTATGGGCGTGGTTACCCGGTTATGGGCCATACATACACTAGATATATGTCCGGCATCGGCCACTAGCTACACGCTAGGTACGGTCGGGAGGTATACTAGTGCATGTATGTTTACATCGGCTCGTGATCCGACATCGGCCCGTGACTCGATGCCATTTCCTTATCTACCTACCCATACGTTCCAAAGTTGTTTTCATATGCATTCACTTAGACTGGTTAGCTCACCATTTATGTTTATATCAGTATTTACTTTATGGCATGTTCCTTTTTGTATCTTTCTATGTCCCTTGAAGACCTGGTTTCTTTTCAGATCCCGACGAGCACCTGTACTCGACGATATACGGATCAGGAGTGGAGACAGGATACATAACAGAGGATTACGAGGTGCTTGCTGAGGAGTTTCCTTGATTCAAGGTATACAGCTAGTTTGGTTGAGAGCTTCATTATCTAGTTATACATTACTCTTGGCTAGTTATCTTTTCATTTCATGTGTTTTCATTTTGTTTGTACTATGGGTTTGTTCCCACCAGACTCTAGATTTATTTTGTTGTACTATGGATATTCAGACTACTCTACATTTATTTTAGTATTTTCCTTTACTATTTCTGTGGATGAGATTTAGATGATTGTCTGATATTTGCTAGTATAGCTACATTTACAGCATAGTACACCTATGTGAGTCCATTAAATTGGGCAACTCACTCTAGGCTGTATCAGCTAGCCAGGTTATGCCCAAATCCTACATATTTTTCGAGGAGGATCCTGTCACATCTGCCATAATGATAACTGTCAGTTACTCTACGCTATTTATCAATGGCGCGAAGTGACTAACTCCTCACGGACTCAATGCTTGACGGATTTCACAATTGGCGCCAATCAACAGGATGTGCCATTTATTTACTGGCATTAATCAATCAATCATCATCCAGAAGTGGTTACAAATGACGTGGCTCTCATGCCACTAATCTCGAAGAACGTACACGTGACATTGCCCATCACTAGCATATTTCTCTCACAGAATGCCATGCTTCCCATGCTGTTATGCTAACCTTTCTCGCGAATGGGTGAAATAGAACATGATGCGCAAAATAATGTGCAAATTAGTGGATTTTATACTATACGCCAACCATTGTAACTGTCTGGCAGTTATCTCAAAACTCTATAAAAGGAGTTCCAAATCACTTCTCAAGGCATCATTAATAATTATAGTCTTCTGACAAGAGTTCTCAGCACTTCTCCATCACTTCTGCAGCACGTTCAAGAGCTTTTCTCCTCCAACTTCACATCGTCAAAGGGATAAAGTGATCGTCTTCTGATCAGATTCCTACAGCTGTACTTGTCCAGAATTAAATTGTATTCTCTGTACTTTTTTTTCTTAGTTTGTACTTAAGTTTTCTCGAAAAACTTTTGTTTTTGCAAATAAAATGGCGATTCTGCTGGGGACGACTTTCTCCACTGACGAGAAGGTGACACCTCAATGTGATGTTGTGTCGGTCGGCACGACGTAGGAGACTTTGGTCGTCGAATTCGACCAAATAGCTTACGAAGAACTGATTAGTGCTGGGGGTGCCAAGTACGCCACTGTTACTGCCAAGTGCACCACTGTTATTGCCAAGAGTGCCACCACTGCTACTGCCAAGAACAAGGCACGCGCTATCTGGACACTGAAGTCCCCACTCTTCTCCAGTCCTTGACTTGGTGGAAGATTCACTCAATTGTTCCTTTGCGCCAAAGTGCCAGAACATATCTGAACAAGAACTCTACTTCTTTTGGCAGAGAATGAAAAAACTATGCCAAGAAAATAAGTTATGTTCAAAGTTCACTTCCTTCTGTCCATAGGCGCCATGCCAAATACGCTGTGCCAGTGTACGCAGAACACCAAGGCATCCTACCTACTCCACGCCAAACTGATTTGTGCCAGGCTGCTCTGCGCCAATCAGGCCAGTGCCATGATCTTCCTACTCTGCACATATCAAAAAAAGAATATAGAAGACTGAAGGTGTCATAGACTGACAACCAAGTGGCTCCAGGTACTGATATGCGCGCCTATCTCAATAGGCACAGAACAGATGTTCTTCAATCAAGTCATATGGCACACCAAAAGGCCTTGATGCAGTCTGTACCAACTACCATTTCATGCATTGTGAGGGCTTTTAAGATCCAGAACCCACTCACCTATGCCAATGAGCTCAGTACTGCCCTGTAAACGTAGGGAACACAAAATTTAAGAATGGGCATCATATTCCTAATGTAATCAGGCAGAGTCTGCATCCTTCTTCTTTTTCTTCTTCTTTTCCTTCTACTGTATCCGATCTCCGTGAACTCATTTTACAAGCGAAAGACCACGAGTTCATCTCGTGCATCGATGACTCCACAACACGAACATCACTGTAATCAGTATCATGAGATAGTAATCAAGTGCTGCTGTAAGACAACCAAACGGTCCGTGTTCGATCGCTTGAATTACCCTCGCTCTCCTAATGTTATCCTGATAGATGAAGATAACTCGTCTCATGCATCAGCGAATGTAAACAACAAACGTCACTGTAATTCGCATGAAGTTGAATTCAAGTGCTGCTGCAAGCCAGCAAAACTGTCTGTATTTAACCGTTTGAATCACTCTCGATCTCCCAATGTGATCCTGGTCGATGAGGACGAATTGTTGTTTGCTTCTGTCAATATGACATCTCGTAGTACTGGGGGTAGGAGACGCCCGAGGCGTAAATCATCACAACTTTTGAGCCAACAATTTTCCAATCAAGGTCTTGACTCCTCTGAATGAGTCTACCAAAACACACGATTAAAAAGTCGAGATTTCCTCGGTCAAAAGAATCTTCCCGATTCCAACCCTGAGGGCAGCAGTCTACAAGACTTCGATGCCGATAGCAAACACTCTGATCGGACTATCCTATCTACCAGCTCATCCTCCGTATCGAGAAAAGTGACTGCTTAGATGACAAACAAAGAGCAAGACACTTCCAGTTCTGCTAGCCAAGAGCAAAGAATCGCTGCCTTGGAGGCTAATCTGAAGGCCATGGCTGACATGGTTATAACCATGCACACAGTAATCATGACACAACATGCTGTTCCACCAGTTGTAAACCCAGTTCCAACTCAAAAACATACAGCAAATTTTGTGCCTATCAACACTGGCCCTAGAGTATAACCTCCGTTAAATACCATCGTCCCAGATTTATACACCTTCAAGTATAGGCTACTCTAAGTCACTCTGGTGCTGGTGGTGGTACTTACCATGCGGTTCCACATCCCAATCCTTTAAATCAATATGCTGCTCCTAAAATAATGGGAAACCCTCTCAAAGTAGTCAAGCTTCTACGAAATCAGTTTGAAGCTTTTAAGCAAAAGGAGGGATTACAACAGTTAGGGATCAAACAACCCTATCCTATAGAGTGGAAGGAGGTCTTGTTTCCACCAAAATATAAGTCGTCGACCATAATGTTATTCGACGGCAGCACATCGTCGAGTCAGTATATCAATCACTTCGAGATGATGACTGATCATCTCTAATAGAACAATGCTCTACTTACTAGAGTATTCGTCGGATGTTTAGCGGGTGTTGTCTATGACTGGTATCGAAGCTTACCGGATGGATGCATAACATCCTTCACAACATTAAAACAGATGTTCCTGGAATGATTCTATGAAGGGACCCACGACATGACTATGTCCACCCTCACCAAAATCAAACAGAAGCTAAATGAGACAGCCAAACATTTTATCGAGCGCTTTCAACGAGAGGCACTAAAAATGCCTCTAGGTACCCCTAACGCATTGACTATAGATACTTGCAAATTAAACTTGTTACCTATAGTCAACATATGGACGGGACCTACACAGTTTCAAGATTGGGGTTCCTTCATTGTAAATGTCAGAGCAGCTAAAGCCAGATCTGAGAAATATAAGCAACATGGTATCCCGATGCCAAATCTCGATAAAGATAAGCATCCTGCTACCAGCAGCGGTAGTCACCAAAGTAATCATAAAGGCAAAGAAGCCTTAGCCATCAATTTAGGTCAGCCATCACCTACGACAACAGCACCTCCACAGAGGGCAACACCACGACCCAAGGAAGTGTAATCCTTCGACGACAATGACGTCATAAGCATCTTTGATTACTTAATCAAAAGCAATAAGCTTGAACTTCCAGAGATCAAACAGCTAGACGAAGTAGGTAAGACTGATAATCCTAAGTATTGTATGTATCACAGGATTTTGGGTTATCCAACCAGGGCATGCTACGTACTCAAAGGAAAGATCCAGGAATTAATCAATACCAAACCAATCACTCCCCGAAAGGACGAGAAAACGGTAACAGCCAACGTCGTCTCTCTACAATTTAGAGACTTTCCTCCTTAGCTAGTCCCTGATGGTGTTGTCCCGATACCTAAGGCAATTATGGAGATCATCAACCTTCCGCCGGCACGAAGTGAAGGTTTAGTGCCACTGTCAACAGCCAAAGGCAAAATCATATGGGTTCATCTAGACCTCGCCACCGAATTCGAACATAAAGCAACTGTCTCTTCAGGCAAGTCGAAAAAGCTGGCCAAGTACAAATCATGCAACATAACTTCAAGTGAGCGTTCTTCACTTGATGGCCGTGTTCCTTCTTTGGAATCTACTTTTATTTCAGTAGGATCCACGTCTTCCTCTTCAGAGACTGCCCCGAGGATGTCAAAAGTCAACTACCAACCTGAATTACATCGATATTGTCAGCAATCTCGTGAGCTGATGATAAAGATGGGATATGATTTTCAGAAAGCACCATGTTTGAATAATAGAAAGGGGTCTCCGATACCTCTATCTCTACAACTTCAAGACAACAGGTCTCGGGTCGGCCTAGGATTTGGGATAGATCACATGTTCCCTCATCAAAAAAAGAAGTCCTCCAAAGGCAAGGCACGAGTGAAGACCTGTAACATGGTTTCCCTCTCACCTGCTTCATAAGAAGAAGTCTTGACCGATACTAGATCCGGGAGAATCTACCTCAGAGACTTCCCAGATGGTCAAGATAATGTCACGACCCGCACCCACTGTGAGGGTACGAGAACGTAATAACGCCTAGCCTACGCCGCAGTGTCGGCGGTAGAACGCTGTCCTAGGTCAATCATCTAACAATATAAAGGTACCTGTACAGTATATACACTCCGAATGGAGGTGACATAACAATATACAGTCTCAATCACATCTAAGGCAGAATGATGAAAATAAAAGATGGATAGATACTTGAATAAAAAGATCCACAGGATACAATCAGAGAGAGACTAAGTGTCTGCTGCCATACAAAACAGAACATCCAACTCAAATACAAGTCTTTAATACTGAAAAAGAAAGAATATATACAATCAGATCTCAGAAGACAGAAATAGTAAACCTAGACTAGGGAGCCTCAGTCTCTAAACTAGTGGATCAGGTTGGAAATCTGGGTCACACATGTCATCTACAGCTGTCCCATAGTAAGTGTCTACGCAGGCCTCATCCTCATCCTCTGTAATATTTTCAACAAGTCCAGTCAGGACGGGAGCGAGCACAAAATATCTCACGCAGTTCATATCGAGTTAGGAAATATAAAGCATGCAATAGAGTAAAGTACATAAAATGCTGAAAGAAGAAGATATATAAAAAATAGTAGAGATTTGATAACCGGAAATATCTAAATATGATAAGTAAGAACTGTAAGGAACATGTGATTTTAGAGTACAATCTGGTTATGTAAACGGGCTAGGAAATGCAATGGTAACTCCATTGTACGTGGGTGTACAATAGACATATACAATAGTTATACAATGTTGTACAATAGGATTTGAGTACACAACCAATTCTACTCCCCCTCCCCAATCAATACACAAGGATCTACTCCAGTTACGTTATCTTATACAATAGTGTACAATATTATACAATGGATGTACAATGTTATACAATAGTGTACAATGGTCTATCCCTGGGGCTCATGTGATAATGAGAGTACAATATGCACAATGAGTATACAAGGATATGGGTATTCAATAAATACAATATGGAAGTGAAACGTACATCACAATATATATTTAGTGAATACAAGGAGATAACATCTCAAAAGAAGATCCATATAGTACCAATCCGTAATAACAGTCGTGTCAGCATCAAGTACAGTAATCTAGAGCAAGAATGTAAATCCATACAAGTATGAAACGATCAGAGAATGTACTCGCCTGATAGCCTGAGTGTCTGAAGAGAATATACTATCCGAGGAGGGGTATCTGTCTCCTATAGAATAGTACAAGTCACAACAAGTCTAAAATGATAAAATGAAGCTCTACTATGCATTCTACATGAAACTAGGTCAATCTAGGCCAAAGTCAACTCTTGGTCAACTCTGGAAGTCAACTAGGTCAGTTCTAGTCTAAATAAGTCAAACTAGGTCAAGCGAGGTTAAACTAGCCAAACTAGGTCTAAACAAGTTAATCTAGGCTCATCAAGTCTAAACGAGTCTATCTAGTCCAATCTAGACTCAACCAAGTCTTGCCTTGCTAGCACTCACAACTCAATAACAATAAGTCAAAAACAAGTCTAGCTAGCTAGTGCACAAGGACCATGGGCCATACACCTAGGCCATAGGCCAAAACAATAGGCAACTGAAATCTCTATTTTATACTACACTATCACACTACACATTTTACACACACACACACATATATATATATATATATATATATATATATATATATATATATATATATACATATATATTTATATATTACACATAGGTATAGAGAGATTCATGTGTGCTCTAGGAAATGTGTCTGTGACAGAGTGTGTGAGTGTAAAGTGTCATAGAGTGTGGCATGTGTCCAACATGTGTGTGTGTGGGATATGTGAGGGGAAAAATATGAGGGTGTGACAGCTCATGTGTGTGTGTGTGTGTATGAGGGTTGTGTAATAGGGTTATGTGTGTCATTTAGAAAACTAGGCATGTGTGTAAGAGTGTGAGAAATGTGTGTGTGTGTGTAAATGCCCTTGTGTAGAGAGGAGGGTGATGTGTATGAACATGCTTGTGTGTGTGTGTGGGGTATGTGAAATGTGAGTGATGAGTGAGAGATGTGTGTGTGTGTAACTGTCATTTACAGGTTTAGGAGTGTGTGGTTATGATATAGTGTGTTAGAGATATACATGAGAGTGTGATATGTTTTCTGAAAACAGTGTGGTAGTAAAGGCAAAACAGTGAAGGAAAAAGAGGGAAACCAATTCAACAATTCCAAAAAAACAGAAACTTAAAATCAGTTGGCAGTTGCAAATTAATTCAACCCAAGTTCATAAACAACACTCACATAAGTTCAGTTTTAACAAATCAGTCCTCAAACCTAAACATTCTCAGATTTGTAAATCAGTGAAGGCATTTCAATTCCAGGTTAGTACAATATAGGAGGCATTGAAATCAACTGTTGACAGGGATTAATGGTGTAAAGGGAATACATGTTCAGGCCCCATTTAATTTCAGAAAATTGTGAAAACTGAACTAATTCAGTTTTCCCCCCAAACATCAACCCATTTGAAATCAATATCCAACCAAAACACACCAAATTCGAACCAATGATAGAATACAAGTAGGAGGTCTATTCCAGGGACTAAAATCATGCTAATCACAACAATTAAGAGATTAATAAGGCTATCAAGTTCAAAAATGAAAACAGAAAAATACAGGGAAAATCATGTTTCAGAAATTAGGGAAAAAAATGAGAAAATGAATTCGAACTTGATTAATTTGCAAAGTTAATGGTTGGTAAAAATTAAACTTAATGTACACAAGCTATTTAATGTGTTTGTGTCCACAAAAGTGGACACAAACGTGTCCATTCAAAACGAGACACCAAACAGTACAAAACAGGCCAGTTCAGTGCACTGCATCGTGCACGTGTGCACGCGTGTCGTGCATCCTACACGACACGAACTAGGACATGTGGTTGTGTACATACCTAGGTTAGGTCTAGGTGCACGTGTCCATTCGCCTGTATCGAGTCCAAAGTGTCGCGTGTCCGACTTATGAAGCCGTGTCAGTGGCTAAAAGTCACAGTACACAGAACAGTGTAAGGACAGTGCACAATCGATTTCTCCTTAACCAGTGCACGAGATTCGATGGAATTTTGGGGGCATGATGTCAGTGCATGCCCCCTCGACCCCACAAAATTTTGTGTCAAAACATGGCGTGTCGTGTCCTACACAGCCCCCGAACAGCAGGGCACGCGCACAGCCCCGCGCGCGCGCTCCCGCGTGTGCACGTGTCGAATTCGACTCGACACGACACAAGGACACCCCCAGTCCAACAGAAATGCATAAGCGACCTCAAAAACTAATTTCCTATTCAAATAGATTTCGAAAATAACACAAAAACTTTCTTTGTGGCATTTTCACAAACACAAGCATAGGGACACTGATACGTGTTCAAATAGGACACGAAATGGACCCAAATTTTAGGGTTTCCTATTCCTATAGTTGGGTTAGGCTTAGGGTTCCCTAAAAATGCAATAAAACTAGAATTTCATGGTGAAAATAGGAAGTTACCTCTATGTATCAAAATCTCCAAAAAGCTCTAAAGAGAGAGGTTCCTCTTGAGAGTCAAACTCCTTCAAATTGATTTGAATCTGAGAATAAAATGTAACAACAGCAAGAATACTAAAATTAAAACCTATTGCAATTTGTTTGGGGGAAAAAGGAGCTAAAATGGATTTTTTAGAGATTTTTGAAGTAGGGACATTACCTCTTCCTAAAGCTTGTTCTTCCTTAGAGGCTAGCCCTAATTCTAAGAGAATATTTATAAGGGGGGAATCCCAAGGATGGGTTAAGTGGCTGGCAAAATGTTAGGGTTAGGGTTAGGCACTTGACTAATGGGCTTTGGGTCTAGTCATAAAACAAATGACTTAAAAATCACAAGTCATGACTTGTGGTCAAATCTTTCTATTCAAAACTCAATATTCTTAATTGTTTTCACTAACTAGAGTATGGTTAACCTAACTTAACCTAGGGTCTCATAACTAGCCAAGTCCAACTCAACTAGGGTTAGGTCACAAAGTCAAAGCTAGTTAAAGTCAACCTAGTCAACCCTCATTCAAACAATTCCAAAATAAATTCTAAAAATTCCCAAAAATTCCAATAAATCCTAAAATGACCAAAATATCCTCTAGGCTAAAATGTACTAATCAAATATCCCAATCACATGGCTAGGCTCTAGGTCAACAGTCTCCAAGGTTCACTAGTCAACACCAAAATCATAAGTCATGATTTAAATAGTTTAAAATAATAAAAAATTTACCAAAAATTATATCATTAATTAAATATCATAATTAAATAAATTAAAATACAAAATTTCAAAATTACCCTCATTTTAGAAAACTGGGTGTTACAAGTCTACCCACCTTAGAAAAATTTCGTCCTCGAAATTTAAAATGGCAGTAGTCCTTCTAGGTCAAACACCCCACAATCAGAGTCTCAAACATACCGTCAGATAATCATATGCGTCTGTCCAAAACTATGATACTCAGAATCTCTGTCATGCCAGTGAGCAAGGCTACGATAATCACAGAGTCCTCAACTATGGTACATACCTCTAGAACTATGGTATTTAAAATTTTTGCATTGCCGCGCGCTTGGCAGCAAAAACCTTAAATTCCCATACCCGAGAAATACGTCCATAGTCCGACTATATGTCCTCACTATGCCTGCTAGCATGACCCTAGAGGATTCTAAAATCTCATAATTGAGGCGACCTAGCCCATATGACTTATCTCAGAAGAAAATTAAAACATAATGAAACACCAGATCAAACTTATCAACAATAAAGAAACAGATAGGAATAGATGGAACTGAATTTTCAAGGCAGGAATTGCAGAATTGAATCAAAAGAACGGAACCTGCGACTAGATCTCCAACGGCCTGAGCATCCTCGGCTGTCATGGCGAAAGCTCGCCCTGGCTGGCCTCCCCTGGCCTGCTGCTGATGCTGGATGAACCTCTGCTGCTGAGTCTGCAATGGTGGTCCCCTCTGCTGTCCTGTCGGAGCCCTAGCTCCTGGTGCTACCTGAGCCAATATTGTCGGGTTCTTGGGACACTCTCTACACTGATGCTCCACTGATCCGCAAAGCAAACACATGCCCAGCCTCTTCCTACAGTCGTCCCACCCATGGCCATGCTTCTTACAGAAGTTGCACACAGTGTTCTGCTGCTGCATGGGTGCCTGCTGATACTGCACCTGTTTCTGTCCCTGATACTGAACAGGCCTCTGCTGCTGCTGGAAATGGGCCATCGGCTGCTGATACTGCTGCTAAAACTCATGCTGAACGTGCGGCTTTTTGGCCGGTCCTCCGCTGCTGCTGTCCCCAACTGGGTCTCGCCCCCTCTTAAGCCTAAGCTCAAGATCATCCTCCGCCAATAAGGCTCCCGTCAAAATCTCCTCAAAAGTAGCATCTTTGTTCCCCTTGGTCAGGGACTTGACCTCCTTGACCAGACCCTTCCGGAACCTCTGGGCCTTCGCCGTCTCGCTCAACCCCTCAACAAACCTGCCAAGACGGCCAAACTCTCCTGCATACTCCTCTACTGAGAGGCTCCACTGAACCAAGCTCTCAAACTGCGTCTCCAAGGCTCTGACTACTGAATCTGGAAAGAACTTCTTCTTGAAGAAGCCCCTGAACTGCTCCCAAGTCTGCCCTGGTACCTCCATCCTGGGGTCCGACTGATACCAGGTGCGAGCAAGATCTCGCATCCGGCTAGCTGCTGCCTCGATCTGAAGGTCTGCTGGAATCCTGGCCAAGCGGAAGATCTCCTCCATATGCTCGATCTACTCGTCGGCATAAAGGATCCCCTCTGTCCCCATGAAGTCTCTGGGGCTCATCTTCTGAAACTGCTCGATCCTCGGTGTCCTCTGCTGCTGTACCACTGGTCGAGCTGCGGCTGTCGTGACGGCCAACTCCATGCCTCTGTCCTGCCGAGCCTGCTGTCGGTCCATGAACTGCTGGAAATACACGAACATCTGAGCTGCGTCCACATGTCCTGGAGGCGATAGCGGCTGGAAAGGATCCTCTGGAATGACTGGGTCCTGCCTCCGAACTGGTGAAGGCATACCCTCAGCTACTGCTGCTGCTGAAGTCCCAATATGAGCAGAGGTGGCAGGAGCTGTAGCCTTCCGACCCTGCTGAACTGGCTGAGAGGTAGCAGTCCCCTCTACAGTATCTCCATGAATGGCATGCTGTAATCGCGTCTCCACCATCCTGAAGACAGATCAAACAAACAATTGCTGAGAATGAGTCAAAATAGCAAAGGAGGACAGTTATATTCAAGGAGAACAATATCAGCAAGAACTGAGATGGTATGAATTTGATATAAGTTTTTCCTAGTGTGATTGAGTACCTTTAAAATATCCTAATCCTATTGCAGGCTGTAGTGATACTCTAGTTCGAATACCACTACATAAACTCGACCTGCATGGGCCACCACTAAAAATGTGTCACGACCCGCACCCACTGTGAGGGTACGAGAACATAACAACGTCCAGCCTACGCCGCAGTGTCGGCGGTAGAACGCTGCCCTAGGTCAATCATCTAACAATATAAAGGTACCTGTACAGTATATACACTCCGAATGGAGGTGACATAACAATATACAGTCTCAATCACATCTAAGGCAGAATGATGAAAATAAAAGATAGATAGATACTGGAATAAAAAGATCCATAAGATACAATCAGAGAGAGACTAAGTGTCTGCTGCCATACAAAACAGAACATCCAACTCAAATACAAGTCTCTAATACTGAAAAAGAAAGAATATATACAATCAGATCTCAGAAGACAGAAATAGTAAACCTAGACTAGGGAGCCTCAGTCTCTAAGCTAGTGGATCAGGCTGGAAATATGGGTCACACATGTCATCTACAGCTGTCCCATAGTAAGTGTCTACGCAGGCCTCATCCTCATCCTCTGTAATATTTTCAACAGGTCCAGTCAGGACGGGAGCGAGCACAAAACATCTCACGCAGTTCATATCGAGTTAGGAAATATAAAGCATGCAATAGAGTAAAGTACATGAAACACTGAAAGCAGAAGATATATGAAAAACAGTAGAGATTTGATAACAGGAAATATCTAAATATGATAAGTAAGAACTGTAAGGAACATGTGATTTTAGAGTACAATCTGGTTATGTAAACGGGCTAGGAAAATACAATGGTAACTCCATTGTACGTGGGTGTACAATAGACATATACAATAGTTATACAATATTGTATAATAGGATTTGAGTACATAACCAATTCTACTCCCCCTCCCCAATCAATACACAAGGATCTACTCCAGTTACGTTATCTTATACAATAGTGTACAATGTTATACAATAGATGTACAATGTTATACAATAGTGTACAATGGTCTATCCCTGGGGCTCATGTGATAATGAGAGTACAATATGCACAATGAGTATACAAGGATATGGGTATTCAATAAATACAATATGGAAGTGAAACGCACATCACAATATGTATTTAGTGAATACAAGGAGATAACATCTCAAAAGAAGATCCATATAGTACCAATCCGTGATAACAGTCATGTCAGCATCAAGTACAGTAATCTAGAGCAAGAATGTAAATCCATACAAGTATGAAACGGTCAGAGAATGTACTCGCCTGATAGCCTGAGTGTCTGAAGAGAATATACTGTCCGAGGAGGGGTGTCTGTCTCCTATAGAACAGTACAAGTCACAACAAGTCTAAAATGATAAAATGAAGCTCTACTATGCATTCTACATGAAACTAGGTCAATCTAGGCCAAAGTCAACTCTTGGTCAACTCTGGAAGTCAACTAGGTCAGTTCTAGTCTAAATAAGTCAAACTAGGTCAAGCGAGGTTAAACTAGCCAAACTAGGTCTAAACAAGTTAATCTAGGCTCATCAAGTCTAAACGAGTCTATCTAGTCCAATCTAGACTCAACCAAGTCTAGCCTTGCTAGCACTCACAACTCAATAACAACAAGTCAAAAACAAGTCTAGTTAGCTAGTGCACAAGGACCATGGGCCATACACCTAGGCCATAGGCTAAAACAATAGGCAACTGAAATCTCTATTTCATACTACACTATCACACTACACATTTCACACACATATATATATATATATATATATTACACATAGGTATAGAGAGATTCATGTGTGCTCTAGGAAATGTGTCTGTGACAGAGTGTGTGAGTGTAAAGTGTTATAGAGTGTGGGCATGTGTCCAACATGTGTGTGTGGGATATGTGAGGGGAAAAATGTGAGGGTGTGACAGCTCATGTGTGTGTGTGTATGAGGGTTGTGTAATAGGGTTATGTGTGTGTGTCATTTCGAAAACTAGGCATGTGTGTGAGAGTGTGAGAAATGTGTGTGTGTGTAAATGCCCTTGTGTAGAGAGGAGGGTGATGTGTATGAACATGCTTGTGTGTGTGTGTGGGGTGTGTAAAATGTGAGTGATGAGTGAGAGATATGTGTGTGTAACTGTCATTTACAGGTTTAGGAGTGTGTGGTTATGATATAGTGTGTTAGAGATATACATGAGAGTGTGATATGTTTCCTGAAAACAGTGTGGCAGTAAAGGCAAAACAGTGAAGGAAAAAGAAGGAAACCAATTCAACAATTCCAAAAAAACAGAAACTTAAAATCAGTTGGCAGTTGCAAATTGATTCAACCCAAGTTCATAAACAACACTCACATAAGTTCAGTTTTAACAAATCAGTCCTCAAACCTAAACATTCTCAGATTTGTAAATCAGTGAAGGCATTTCAATTCCAGGTTAGTACAATATAGGAGGCATTGAAATCAACTGTTTACAGGGCTTAATGGTGTAAAGGGAATACAAGTTCAGGCCCCACTTAATTTCAGAAAACTGTGAAAACTGAACTAATTCAGTTTTCCCCCCAAATATCAACCCATTTGAAATCAATATCCAACCAAAACACACCAAATTCGAACCAATGATAGAATACAAGTAGGAGGTCTATACCAGGGACTAAAATCATGCTAATAACAACAATTAAGAGATTAATTAGGCTGTCAAGTTCAAAAATTAAAACTAAAAAATACAGGAAAAGTCATGTTTCAGAAATTAGGGAAAAAAAATGATAAAATGAATTCGAACTTGATTAATTTGGAAAGTTAATGGTTGGTAATAATTAAACTTAATGTACACAAGCTATTTAATGTGTTTGTGTCCACAAAAGTGGACACAAACGTGTCCATTCAAACGAGACACCAAACAGTACAAAACATGCCAGTTCAGTGTACTGCATCATGCACGCGTGTCGTGCACCCTACACGATACGAACTAGGACACGTGGTTGTGCACATACCTAGGTTAGGTCTAGGTGCACGTGTCCATTCGCCTGTATCGAGTCCAAAGTTTTGCGTGTCCGACTTATGAAGCCGTGTCAGTGGCTAAAAGTCACAGTGTACAGAACAGTGTAAGGACAGTGCACGATCGATTTCTCCTTAACCAGTGTACGAGATTCGATAGAATTTTGGGGGCATGATGTCAGCGCTTGCCCCCTCGACCCCACAAAATTTCGTGTCGAAACATGGCGTGTCGTGTCCTGCACAGCCCCCGAACAGCAGGGCACGCGCACAGCCCCGTACGCGCGCGCACGCGCACCCGCGTGTGCACGTGTCAAATTCGACTCGACACGACACAAGGACACCCCCAGTCCAACAGAAATGCATAAGCGACCTCAAAAACTAATTTCCTATTCAAATAGATTTCGAAAATAACACAAAAACTTTCTTTATGGCATTTTCACAAACACAAGCATAGGGACACTGATACGTGTCCAAATAGGACACGAAATGGACCCAAATTTTAGGGTTTCCTATTCCTACAGTTGGGTTAGGCCTAGGGTTCCCTAAAAATGCAATAAAACTAGAATTTCATGGTGAAAATAGGAAGTTACCTCTATGTATCAAAATCTCCAAAAAGCTCTAAAGAGAGAGGTTCCTCTTGAGAGTCAAACTCCTTCAAATTGATTTGAATCTGAGAATAAAATGTAACAACAGCAAGAATACTAAAATTAAAAGCTATTGTAATTTGTTTGTCGGAAAAAGGAGCTAAAATGGATTTTCTAGAGATTTTTGAAGTAGGGACATTACCTCTTCCTAAAGCTTGTTCTTCCTTAGAGGCTAGCCCTAATTCTAAGAGAATATTTATAAGGGGGGAATCCCAAGGATGGGTTAAGTGGCTGGACAAAATATTAGGGTTAGGGTTAGGCACTTGACTAATGGGCTTTGGGCCTAGTCATAAAACAAATGACTTAAAAATCACAAGTCATGACTTGTGGTCAAATCTTTCTATTCAAAACTCAATATTCTTAATTGTTTTCACTAACTAGAGTATGGTTAACCTAACTTAACCTAGGGTCTCATAACTAGCCAAGTCCAACTCAACTAGGGTTAGGTCACAAAGTCAAAGCTACTCAAAGTCAACCTAGTCAACCCTCATTCAAACAATTCCAAAATAAATTCTAAAAATTCTCAAAAATTCCAATAAATCCTAAAATGACCAAAATATCCTCTAGGCTAAAATGTACTAATCAAACATCCCAATCACATGGCTAGGCTCTAGGTCAACAGTCTCCAAGGTTCACTAGTCAATACCAAAATCATAAGTCATGATTTAAATAGTTTAAAATAATAAAAAATTTACCAAAAATCATATCATTAATTAAATATCATAATTAAATAAATTAAAATACAAAATTTCAAATTTACCCTCATTTTAGAAAACTGGGTGTTACAGATAATAGTGTTGTCAATCCTCCTCCTGCTCCTGATGCTCTTCCAACATCAGCTCCACCAGCTGATTCGGGTCCTTCTAAATCAACAACAGCTGATAAAGGCAAGAATCTTCATTTTAACAAGAACCTGAAGAAGGCTCCACTGCAAGGTCTTCAAAAGCCATATAACTTTGACAAACTGGCTCAATTAGCTAACACTCCTGCAAGATTATCAATCTTCGAGCTTTTTCGTCTCTCTAAGGAAACTCGAGAAACATTAAGCGAAGCTCTGATGCAAGCCGATGCTTGCTTTGCATATCTTAAGAAGTCAGATGAAGAGCCTGTGGTATGCCCTTAATTTCATAGTTTGATGGAAATAACGCTAAACATCACCTTCACCCAAGATAACATGCTACTGGAAGACAATCACCACAACCGACCTCTTTACTTTACTGGGTATGTTGATACAATGAAGGTAGATCGCATTCTTGTCGATCCTGGGTCTGTACTCAGCATAATCCCAAAAACTTTGCTGGATTCCCTGAAGATCCCAGCCTATAGCCTCTCAGCGATAGTGACAACTATTCTCGGGTTCAATTCTGGAAAAAGTAAACTGCTGGAAAAGATTTGCTTGAGGTTCCAAATTAGCAATCTCTTAACGAAAGCCACCTGCTATGCGATTGACAATCACGTCTCCTATAACTTACTATTTGGATGGTCGTGGTTGCATGTCACGTCCCGCACCCTGTTTAGGGGCACCAGGACGTAGGTACGTCCAGCCTACTCTGTAGTGTCGGCGGTAGAACGTTGTATAGGTCGTCTATAGTTTCTATCATCTAACAATATGAGTCATAAACATGTCATCTCTGTACGGAGGAAAATTATGACTTATAAAATATATAATCTCAATCACAATCTAAGGAAGATAGAGCACAATATTGGAATAGAAGAAGATTAAACTGAAATAATAGCAGAGTCATCACACACATGGGTTTAGGTATCTAAAACAAAAAATAAATATCTTGAATATAATAATAAGTCTCAATCCCATATTTGGAACAATCCGATACAAAAGAAATACTAGAACACTAAACTACTTCTAGGGCACTCTCTACCGAGCAGAATCCTCCTCGGACTCCTGTGTGCATCCCGCGTATACCCTCTGCTCATAGTAGCTAGGATAACCATCTAAACCATTTGAAAAATATTATCCAGTCAGGATTGGAGCGAAGTACATCTCAAATAGCAGTTCCAGTTAATTGACAAGCACTATGAAAGTGTAGATAATAATGCAATACTTGATGAACAGTTGATAAGAGATAATGTACAATGGAAGAGAGTGGATATAAAGTACTAGATGTATAGGAAGAACATTTGAAATATAAGAGCAGATAGATATGTAATAAAGGGGAAACCTGTCATACAAGGTGTACAACAAACAAGTCTAGAATATCTATGTCTAATACAGTGTTTTGAAATACCATGTTGACATATGAATGGCTAGAGTGTAATATCCGACAAACCATACACATCCGTGTGTAGCCATTATTATTCCAGTAATATCATGGGGTAGAAAGGATATGTTCACATATCTCCTAGGTATTTCCCCGCTCGACTAGTACACATTGATCCAGGTCTCGACACGTATCTCAATAATCCAGAAATAGATACATTAGTCCAATAAAAATCATTAGGCATGAAACTACGTATCTCAAGTCAAGGAATCCATACAATACCAATCCGTGAGTCCATCGTGTTGGAATCAAGATAGAACACTAGTATAAACATGCATCATAGGAAATATCAAATAATAAAAACTATCAGAGAATGTACTCGACTGTCATCCTGAGCTGTAAATATGATTCGAGGCCCAAAGTGGAGTCACAGGAACCTAGATATGAGATGTCAGAGTTAAAAGGTGTTTAAGTGAGTGTTAAACATGGTTTCTAGTGTAATATATGCAATCTAAGTCAATTTTAGGTCAATGAGTCAACTAGGTCAATACTAGGTCAACTAGCCATTCTAAGTTGTATGAATTCAATGCCCAAGCTATTGGGCATATACCTTGCTCATCTAGGCTATACTAGTTATTACCCTATGATAGAATACCTTAGCCTCTATACTCAAACTCTTATGCAATTTCCTATACCCTATGGTACAACACCTGGCCTATTATCCTAATCTAATCCATATGTCAATATTACTTTATCCTATATCACATTCCTACCCCACAATACTAATACACATGGGCCTAATCAAGTTTATATAAATACTCATGAGCCTTTACCTATTATACTATTCCCATATTCTATACACTCACGTACCAATATCCATATATTTATAAATATCAAAATCCCTATATACCCATGATACCAATAACACATATTTATATTATGCAATTTAGGTTACACGGTACCTACCAACCTGTGCCCTTGTAAGGTGCACTTATATACCTCTATATGTGAGATCACACACACAAGATACACACTCATATACCCATGTATATAGGTGTCCACCACACTCATACTGCCACTGCCTAGACAGAGCCAAGCAAGGCCAAATCCAACTGCTCATGCCACCAAATACCCTACTCTTAACTAGGACTTAACCTCTCATCAGAAGGATGTAGGGAAAACCTACTTGGTCTGAACAATCCCAAGTGATATAGGGACTGATCAAGTAGGTAAACTGGAACCCAACTGATATGGACACAAGTCTCCATGCTACTCCCTACTGCTGCCATGGCCAAGCAAGGCAAGACCCATACCATTGCTGCCTGTAATGCATATGCTTCTGCTGCAATGCAATATAGCCTGTAATGCATATGTTGTTGTTGCCAATGCATTGCAGCCTGCAATGCATATGTTGCTGCTGCCAATGTAATACAGCCTCCTTCCTTCACTTGTCTTGCACCCAAGGAACCCAATCCCCTCTCATATTTGATACTAAATGGTAAGCCTAATGCTATACCTCATATATATATAGAATATATACCATCTATATATGTTCACTTATAAAATATACATTACATATAATCCAATTTACTTATACATTATGTATACTCTAAATTAGATACTTGAATCACCTTTCCCTCTACCAATTGATACTAAAACCCTTCTCCTTCCTATCAACTGGTACTTGATTTCCTGCTATTTCTCCTTATCACTGAAAGTATGTGAGGCTCTCCCTCTCTATGTACATTTACATATCCTATTTTAACACTTGTATGTATGCTATCTATATAACTCATAAAAACTGATACAAAAGGACTCATGCTCCTAAAACAGACCTACAGGAACCACTCGAGTTCCTGAACACTCAAAGGTGATAACCCCCTCTCGAGTTCCCAAATGCCTACAGGCTAACCGCAACTCATATTCTAACTGTTACACTCGAGCACAAATTGGCACTTACTCTCAAGGAGAGTTCTGATAACCCCACATGGAAACCTGACTAGGTTATCCCTGAACCATATATGTTTGATACTCAAAGTATTAGACCACACAGACACCAACTGATGGCTCTCTCTCTCTCTCCTCTATTGCCTAGCCCACTCACAACACCATATTGAGCCCTCATCATATAAAGACACTCACATATACACTAATCACTCAAGACACTCATCCGGATAGGCATTTCCCCCCACAACACTCATCCAAATCCTTACCATCTTACACTAAGTATCAGTCCAGACTTGACATTTGAAACTTGCTAACACCCTGGCCAACATAGGCTATGCCCAGTGCCACCAACCTGGGCATTCCCTATCTTAGGAAGCCCCTGGGTGTGGCTTGAACATGATAGACTCTATCCAGTGCCTATTGCACTCTCCAAACCCTTGTCTACTACTAACCTTCTTCTACCCGAGCCCTCTAATATGTGCATAGCACTGACCATCACTCAAGACACCTAAAGACACTTAGGCAACACTAAACTTAACTGTTACTCACTAAACTAACACCAATATGGTGATATATCTCACATATATTTGTATTTCCTAATGTTAGACTTTCATGAAGCAAATCCCCACTAAAACAAGGCAGTAGCCCTTAATTGCTACTCCCTTGGCTCATGTACATAGGATACATTAATATACAGTCACATGTGTCTATACATATATATACACACATTTCTAAATCTATAGACACACAGGGACACCCTCATATGTCCTGCCACTACCATGCCAAGGCAGTACCTCACATTGCCTGTATACTCTAGTGCACAGTTTACACTAATATATACCTATTACCTCATCTCTATGCTCCTATAAGCAGCCATTGCCTATCCCCATGAGACATATAAAACTATAGGGTATATGGTCACAAATACATGTCCTAGTATAATGCTCACATGCCCTACTGCCATGGGGTTCCCAATTACCTGGGCAAGAGGCCCCTCATACTGCCTCTAATCTTACTCTATCATATTGATACTTGATATTTCCTAAATAGGACAGGTGGCCTAAACCCGAGTCCTCTATTCACATGTGGTCACATATTCACTTAATTGTCCCAAGATCAGTCCACAAATGTATATAAGAATACTGACACATAATAAACACAGGGGATACTCAAAAACTCACTAATCTGAACCCTCCCTCTCAAACACCAATTGTCATTAGGAAGATAACAGCTTACATAGTAAAACAGGACACTCACTATTACTATGCCCATATGCAATCACATGTACATTTCCATTACATACCAATTCACACACTTATTCATATAGACACTTAGGACTCCTACACGCCTACTTTAATGGGTAAATCAACTATTTATGAGAATAAAAACTGAAAATAGGAACTAAGTAGCCATTGTGTTATTTTAACAAATATTTGGTAGGCAAAACTTGTTGTCTACCTCAAATGGTCACTAAACCCTATGTAGCCATCACAATAGGACTCGTTAGGACCTCAACCTTCTTCCTATTAGTCATGGGAGGGGTCTCCTACATGAATGCATAAAATTTGACTATGGAAATGAAAGTTTAATAGGTTATACCTATGTAGAATGAAGCCTACACCAAGCTCCACGAATTTGGAAAAGATGGATGAACAAGGGGCTCTTAAATCCTTGCTAGAGCCTCCACCAAGCCTTCTTGAGCTCCCTCAAGACTTAGCACAACAAAGGGAAGAAGGAGGAGACAATTTGAAAGTATTTAGAATAAAGAAAGTGTGTGGAAACCCTAGAAAGGAATGGTGGTTGCCATTTGGGTTTATGGGGGTATAAATAGAGTCTTGTCATGCCCTAAACTCTTTATTACACTTAGTATTAGGAAGGTCCTTAAGGGGGCTAAGTGGTTTGGCTCTAATTAATGCTTGAACTGAACCTAGCCATGACTAGAGTCTAATTAATCAAACCTATTGGTCAAGTCAAATTAAATGGGGTCCACCATGTTTAAAGAATAAGCTAGTCTAATAATAAATACAACCATCATATTAAATAAAACAATATACACAAAATATGAAATGACAAAAATACCTTTGTTCTAGAAAAGTGGTAGTGACATTGCATGAACATAATATTGTGCCATCCACTCTCCACCAGTGCTTTAAGTACGTAGACGACAATGGAAAAATCAAGAAAGACGTTGTTGAACTCTATCCTTTTCGAGGTGTCGAGGTCTATTATACGGACTCCAAGATGTACAAAGAGGAGTACAAGAAGGTCGTATTGGCTATGGACATGAAGGAAGACCAGAAAGATAACCCAGATGAAGTCTTGGTGATCCCAGTCAAAGGACGTACTTCTCGTTCTTCATCTTCTCAGATGCTAACCATTAATCTCTCCCCTTCTACTGAAAAAGTAGAGCAAAGGGAGCTCACCTCTTTTGAGCCCCTTGTTGTCGACCTTTATCGTAACAAGCCTACTACTTCTCTTTCTCCTCCTCTTATCATCGACCTGGTAATATCTTCAGCCAAGGTCAAAAATGTTGTTGTAACTGTTGAAGCAGTAAAAGATATCAACAAAGCAATATCTCCTTCGCAGTATACTGATGTCGCTTTTTACGCACAATATTACTTAGAAATTTTGGATAATTTCGAACCTCTCACCTGAGAGCAATTCAGCATTTCTAGGATGAGATATCATTTGAACTAGTACAGAATTCGTTCTTCGATGTTCCTCTTCGGATAGATGATGAGTATCCAATTCTCTTCAGCAAAGGATGTAACCAAAAGACTATACTCGACAATGATTCTGAAAATGACAACCTTGGAAGAATGCAACTACGTTATTATAGTCAACAATCCAAGAATATCATCCAAAAAATGGATTACAATTTCAGGTCTGGACTTAATGGAGGTAAAGGTAGATGAACTCCTATTCGATTACCTGCCCCAAAAGGAAATTCATCACAATATTACAATAAGACTAGACATGGGTTAGGCTACTCTACACCGATTACAACCCCATACAGATCTGAATCAGACAAAGAGATATGATCTTATTCTTCTAATTCCTCCTTATGGGACTCAGATACCAGCAAAGAAGATGTCTATCGACTGACTCTATCTGTCAGTATGGTGACGACTGAACTTCCAGAAGACGATGATGGCTTTATCGAGACTTACGAGAATGAGCTTTGGGTACAAAAGATAGATACTCAATGGGAACTTCACTTCAAACAGCGGGAAACACCCACTAAGGACGAGTTAATCCAAATCGATGTCGCAGACGAAGGTTCTTCATGGACAATCTTTATCAGTAAGAGCCTTCCTGAAGCAGACAAAGAGGAATTGATCCAGATCATTAAAGAGTATATTGACGTATTCACCTGGAGTTACGAAGGCATGCCCAGACTAGATATTCAGATCACTACTCGTAAACACAATATTTTGCCAAACTCTAAGCCTGTTAAACAGCAACATCAATAATTTCGACCTGATATAATTGACACTATAGAAGCTGAAGTCAAGAAGATCAATGCCTACAACTTTGTTAGGGAGGAACAACATTCCAACTGGGTTGCCAATGTCATCCTGGTTATAAAGAAAATAGAAAACGTTTGAGTCTGCATCAACTTCAGATACTTCAATACAGCTTATCCTAAAGACAAGTTTTCTCTTTCAATCACTAAAGTCATGATCGATAACACATGCAGGTTCGAACGAATATCTTTTATGGACGAATTCTCTGGTTATAATCAGATCAAGATGAATCCTGAAGATGAAAAGCATACGTACTTTTATACTCCTCTGGGAGTTTACTGCTACAAAGTCATGCCGTTCGGTCTCAAGAATACTGGTGCCACCTATCAGCAGGCCATGAGAACTATTTTACGTGAACATTTGTGGAAAATAGTCGAATGATGTCGACGATATTGCTGTTAAAAGTTATTTTATCTTTGATCTAATACGTCAACATCAACTCAAGTTGAATTCCACCAAGTCATTCTTAGGTGTCTTTGTCACGACCCGTACCCAGTGTAAGGGTACGAGAAGTGGGTATGTCCAGCCTACGCCATAATGTCGGCGGTAGAACGCTGTCCTAGGTCACAACATCTAACAATATAACTGTACCTGTACAATAATATATTCTTCCAAAGGTGGACAATATATAAAGTACAACTCAATCATAAAATCTAAGATGGAATGAAAAGTTAAAAGATGGATAAAATCTCAACAGAGAACTAAAACTGAAAGTTAATAAGTTTGGATGTTTAAACAACATAAAAATCCAAAATCTGAAGTAAATCTCAAAGACAACCATCTAATACGATAACTAGTCTAGAATCTAAACTAGACAATGGGCAAGTCCTCAGCAACTGTTGGATCCTCCTGAGGGTCCAAGTCACCGGTGTCATCTAAGCTAGTGCCATAATATGTAGGGCAGAACTCCACCTTATCACCTGTAATATTTTCAATAGTCCAAACAGGATGAGAACGAGCACAATACATCTCACGCAGTTCATATCATGACAGTAAATATAAAGCATGCGATAGAATAAGATACGTGAAACGCTGTAAGAAATAAGCATGAAAGAAAAAGAGAAACTAATAGACAAAAGCTATCTATATATGATAATAGAGAACTGTAAGTGACTATATGATTTAGAGTATAAGATAGTTATGTGAACGGCTTAAGTTTGTACATGATTACACTACATAGTTTATACATGATTACACTACTTTGGAATTATTCACATGACTACTTCTACTCCCCCGTACCCTAATCAATACACAAAGATCTAGACATGTTATGTTATTGTACATGAAAGTTTATACATGAAGCTCATAAGATCATGAGAGTACATGAGAGCACATGAGTGTACATGAATAATAAAAGTCCATAAAATATATAATGTTCGTAAAAAGCACATGACATGATGTATTCGATGCACCCGAGGGGGATAACATCTCATGTAAAGATCCATATAGTACTAATTCGTGATAACATCGTGTGAGCATCAAGAAAATTAGTCTATAACAAGAATATAATTCCTAGCATGTATAAAACGGTCAGAGAATGTACTCGCCTGATATCCCAAATGTTTGATGAGAATTTGAGTCCGAACCGGAGTATCTGAGTCCTATTTAGAGCAACCACAGGTTACAAAGTGTCCAACATGAATTTAGATAAATTTACAATGCATTCTAAATGATTCTAGGTCATTCTGGGTCAAAGTCAACCCTTGGTCAACTCTGGTCAACCCTGATCAACCATTATGGTCAAACTAGATCAACCCTAAGTCAACTAGTCAATTAGTCTATGTTTAAGTCAAACTTAAGTTATCTAACCATTTCAAGTCCGTTTGAGTCAGTTTTGATCAAGTTTGACCCAAAGCTGACTTTTGTCAACTTGGTCAACTTGGTAGTCAACAAGGCCATGCTAGGCCCATTGGGTCAATCCTAAACTGACTCACAAACCTATAGGCTAATATTCTATAGCAACAATGATATTTATACACATTTACATTCAAAATATTTACATTTGGATACACACACACACACACACACACACACACACACACATATATATATATATATATATATATATATATATATATATAATACAAAGATAGAAGAAAGCATGTGTGTGTATACTGTGTGGAAGGAAAACCACCCAATCTCAGTAAAGCTGAGATTCTAACTCAACCAAAACAAAATCAGAATTAAAAAGGAAAAAGGATACACCCATAAACATATATATTAGCTATATAAAAATATATTTGGAGAGGTATATACATAAAGGGAAAAAGGAAAGGTGAAATGGCAAGTGTGGTTGTACTGCTAGTAGGGGCGTGAAAGGTGGACCTAATCTCAAAAATTTTAGATCAACCCATATTTATCCATACAATATATATATATATATATATATATATATATATATATATATATATATATATTGTATGGATAAATATGGGTTGATCTAAAATTTTTGAGATTAGGTCCACCTTTCACGCCCCTACTAGTAGTACATCCACACTTGCCACCGGCGGGTATTGGTCTTGGGTCCCTCTGGTCGGGAGCCACCCTCCCGCTCCCGAGCGGTGGCCGGTCGTGTTGGCCCATTGGTCATATGGTCAACCTGATTTTAATAATTGATCAAACTCTGTCTCGATATGTGAAGCTAGTCAGGATGTATCGGCTCTTGGACATGAACAAGAACAGCTATCTACACAGTTCAAGACCGAAGCTATATTTGCCTGCTCGAGTCTGTATTTCCTTTAAGCAATATATTTTTTATTTTATTGAGTCTAGGAATACGTTGTACACCGAGTCGTACTGGCAAATATGCTATTCCAAAATGTTTTCAAAATATCCTTTGTTTTGAAAAACATTCTTTTAAACAAAAGCTTTAAAAAGGTTTTCAAAAAGGTTTTCAAAAATCCTCAAAAATTGTTTTTAAAACCCTGACCTAACCCTGACAGAACTCGGCCAGAGTTCGGCCAGAGTTCGGTTGGTGGCCGTTTGATTTTTGAATTCTCTGGAACTTGGTCCTCCTGCAGTTGCAGATTTGACCGAGATTTCCTCATAGAGTTCTGTCCGAATTCTGCCCGAATTCTGCCAGAAGTCTGTCTTTGGAACTCCTATAAATAGAGAAGGATTTCGATCATTTCAACTCACTCATTCACTTTCAATCTTCTCTCTATCTAAAGCTTTCAATCTTCCAAAGATTTTTCTTGAGCTTTAACTTTCAGATCCCAAGCCAATTACAATCCTCTAGTCGATTTGCCAGTGCGGTACGGTCTAGAAGTTTCTGAGAGATTGTAATCAGAAGGCTTGATTGAAGAATACCTCTTCATATTTGAAGTTGGACGAGTTCTTCGTATCAAAGCTCGCGTTGTAGAAGTTGCAAGGACTTCGTAAGAAAACTTACGGTTTACCAATAGTGGATTCAACTGGTAGCAAGAGTTCTATCGACTGGATTAGTCCTCAACAGAGGGAAACGAGTATACATCGCTCTCTTTGCGTTTGCTTTCTTATCTCTGCCTTTACTTTACTTAGTTGTGATTATTATTCTGTGATCTTGCTGCTAACATTTTTAATTAGCATTATTCTGCTGCCTACTCTATTCACCCCCCTCTAGAGTATTGTGCTTTACGATTTTGTTCCTACAATTGGTATCAGAGCGGGTGTTACAGGTAAAGCAAAGGTAACAGTACAATTATTTATTCATTTTAATTAACTGTTATATAGATCACATCACAACACATGGCAACTGTGAAATTCACAAGTGAAGGCCAGGCCACAAACAGACCTCCACTGTTTGATGGTACGAACTTTACCTATTGGAAAACACGGATGAGTTTCTTCTTGAAATCTCTTGACTTTGATTTATGGTCTATTGTTATTGATGGCTATCAAAAGCCACCTCGTATAAATGTTGATGGAGTTTTAGTTAAAAAATCCCATAGCAGATATACAGAGAAGGAAAAGAAAAAGGCCAGTCTTGACGCACGTGGTATTAATGCTCTATTTTGTGCCTTAGACAGAACTGAATTTAACAGGGTGTCTATCTGCACAACGGCTAATGAAGTGTGGAAGCTACTTGAAGTCACACATGAAGGCACGACTCAAGTCAAAGAATCTAAAGTCAGCAGACTTACTCAAGAGTATGAGGTGTTCAAAATGAAGTCTAACGAAACAGTTACTCAGATGTTCAAAAGATTCTTGGATATTGTAAATCCTTTGTCCTCCCTAGGCAAAGAGTACAGTAACCATGAAAAGATTCACAAACTCCTGCGAGCACTTACCAAGAACTGGATTCCAAAGGCTACTGCAATCATTGAAGAGAACGACCTCACAACTATGTCCCTCGAGGTACTCATGGGTAAGCTACTCACTCATGAACTGGAGCTACAAGATTTTGAAGAGCCTGCACCAAAGGAGAAGACGATCGCTTTCAAGGCTCAGCACAGAAAAGCTGCTGAAGGTGACTCAGACAACAATGAATCTGATGCTGAAGATCAAGCACTCCTAGCAAGAAAATTCAAGAGATTCATGAGACATGAGAAGAGAGCAAAAAAAAACAACAGTAACAACTGGTATCAAGATGATGCTGTCTGCTATGGCTGCAAAAAGAAGGGACACATGAAGAAAGATTGTCCTACAAACTCATCATCAAGCAAGAAGAGCAACAAGTACGAAAAAGGGAACCTGAAAAGATCAATATCACGGAAGTATGCCAACACCAGCATATGGCATGAATGTGAAGCCAGCGACTCAGAAGACGAACAATCAGAAGATGCTGCAAACGTATGCTTTATGGCATCCGATCAGGTACCTACTGAACCTGTAGTTGATACTTATGATGACTTCATCTTTGAGCAATTAGGAGATGCCTTCAGTGAACTGATGACTGATTACAGGAAACTGCGTAGCAAGTATCAGACCTCTAAGAAGGTACTCAAAGAGTACAAAGGTGAAATAGATAGACTTACCGACCTACTAGCTGAGGTTAGAAATAATGTTAGTGAGTCTGGTGAGCTTTCTTCAATAAAGCTCTTATTACACGAGACTACCAAGTCATCTGAAGAGAAAGACAAAGTTATTGACCAACTCAAGGAAGAACTTTCTAAAGAGAAAAAAAGTCTTCAAAGTGCACAAATCAGAATGGAAACACTCACTTCTGATTATACTAAGTTGTATGACACTTCCAAAAGATTGGAAATCAGGTTAGGAAAACAGCCTGAGACTGCTGCTTCCTTCCCTAACACGTGTCACTTACCGAGAAATCGGAACATTCCCAAGCCAAACACTGTCAGACCTAACCCTATCAAACCTTTACCCCAAAAGGTTAAGCCCAAACAGGATTATAGGTATGCTTTCTTCTATACTAGAAAACCTAAACCTACCAACCATGCACACCACTCAGCTTTCAACACTCGACATGCAAAATGTTATTACTGTGGCCTCATTGGTCATATTTTATCTACATGTAGAATCAGAAAGCTTGTTGAATTAAATATTTATGCTTGGATACCAAAGGCTAACATTTCAGGACCCTACAAGAAATGGGTACCAAAAGTTTCATCTGTAAACTGTTTTGTACGTAGAACACCTTTTACATGCTAGAAGCAAATAGATCCTCGACAGCGGTTGCTCACAACATATGACCGGTGACGCTACACTATTTGTAACACTGTCAAAGAAAAAGAAGGAAGGCTATGTTTCCTTCGGTAATAACTTGAAAGGGTATATTATTGGTATCGGTGATATTGGTAAGTCTTCCTATCCTGTGATTAAGGATGTCTGTCTGGTTACCGAGTTGAAACATAATCTACTCAGCATCAGTCATTTGGCTGATCATGGTTATGGCATCAACTTTGGCAAAGACAAATGTATTATAGTTGATAGCTCAACTGGTAATACTATCTTTGAAGGTATCAGGGAAGACAACATATATGTTTTCTATTTGTTGGAAGAAACTAACATTTCAGGTAGATGCTTAATGGCTAAAAGCGATGAGAGTCATCTATGGCATATAAGACTCGGCCACACAAATATGGATACAAAATCAAGATTATCCACAAAGAAGCTAGTACGCGGTTTACCGGACATTACATTCAAGAAGGATTCAGTATGCAGTCAATGTGAAAAAAACAAAGCTATCAGATCCACATTCAAATCAGTAAATGCAGTATGTACTACTAGACCTCTACAATTGTTTCATATGGACTTATTTGGTCCTAGCAGAATTGCCAGCCTCGGAGGTAAGCTTTATGCTTTCGTAATTTAGATGATTTTTCTAGATACACGTGGGTATACTTCTTGACACGCAAGAATGATGCATTATCCGAATTTGTCGCCTTTTGTAAGAAAGTACAGAATGAAAAAGGTTACATGATCACTCGCATAAGAAGCGATCATGGTGGCGAATTTAAGCATGCAGAATTTGAGCAATTTTGTGACACACACGATTTTGTACACGAGTTCTCCTTCCTTAGGACTCCACAACAAAATGGAGTTATGGAAAGTAATAACAGAACTCTATCCGAAATGGCCAGAGTGATGTTAACCAGTTTAGTCTACCCAAATATTTCTGGGCTGAAGCTGTTAATACAGCTTGCTTTGTTCTCAATAGAGTTCTAATTCGACCCAAATCGAAGAAGACTCCATTTGAGTTATGGTTTGATAGAATTCCATCTTTTTTATATTTTAGAATATTTGGCTGTAAATGTTTTATTCTTAATACAAAAGACAATTTGGAAAAGTTTGACGAAAAGGCCGATGAAGGTATATTTTTAGGTTATGCGGCCAAGAGCAAAGGATAAAGAGTCTTCAACAAACGAACCATGATCATCGAAGAGTCAATCAACGTCACTTTTGATAAACTAAATCAAATGACTATCGATGACAATGACGAAGATCCATCTGTACCAAGCTCAACAACAGCTGATTCTCAACCAAGCTCGGCACTAGCTGATCCTCCTAGAGAAGATCCAAGAACCAGCTACCTTCAGAGTCTACCGAAAAGATTAAAATTTACGGCTGATCATCCAAAGGATTTGGTAATTGGTGACATTACCAAAGGTGTAAGTACTCGTACATCCAGTAGAGATATTATTTCTAGTGTTGCATTTATTTCACAGCTAGAATCAAAAACTATTGATGAAGCATGTAGTGATAGCTTTTGGATAGATGCTATGCAAGAGGAATTAAACCAATTTGAACGGAATCAAGTTTGGGAACTTGTTCCCAAGCCTATTGATCGTCCGGTCATTGGCACCCGTTGGGTATTCCGAAATAAACTGAATGAGAATGGTTTAGTGACTCGTAATAAGGCTCGACTCGTAGCTCAAGGATACAATCAAGAAGAAGGTATCGACTACGATGAGACTTATGCCCCAGTTGCGAGATTAGAATCCATTCGCATGTTATGTGCATTTGCATGTTTTCATAATTTTAAACTTTTTCAAATGGATGTCAAGAGTGCATTTTTAAATGGTTTTATTAAAGAAGAAGTTTTTGTAGCGCAACCTCCAGGTTTCACAAAAACCCTGATCATGTTTTCAAGTTGAAGAAAGCTTTGTACGGTTTGAAACAAGCCCCTCGTGCTTGGTATGATCGTCTAAGCTCTTTTCTACTTGACAACGGTTTTTTAAAAGGCAAGGTTGACACTACACTTTTCATTAAGTGCTTCAATAGTAAGCTTCTTTTAATACAAGTCTATGTAGATGATATCATATTTGGATCTACTGATGAATCTCTGTGTCAAGAATTTTCTAAGTGTATGCAGAATGAGTTTGAGATGAGCATGATGGGAGAGCTGAAATTCTTTCTCGGATTGCAAATCAAACAAACATATCGAGATTAGACATCATTTTCTTAGAGATCATCATCAAAATGGAGATATTGACCTTGTATATATAGATACTGAGAATCAATTAGCTGACATTTTCATAAAACCTCTAGCAGAAGATCGTTTCAATTATTTACGTCGAAAATTAGGAATTTTGGACGTCAATAATATTAATTAATTTTGTTTTATGATTTTATTTCAATATGCAAAAACTGTGTTAGAGACAAGCCAATAAAGAGTCTGTCTCTCACCACAACTACGGTTGAAGCGAAGCGGTACTTAAGAGTTCCCCGGTGAACCTCCGCCAGCTGGGACAGTACTCCTACAGCTAATCTGAAACAGTCGCTGTGTAATGATATTTAATCTATAAAATAATATTAATTATATTAATTAAAGGTTGAAATTACTAATCTTTGAATTAAATATTTGAAATAAACCAATAAAAAAGAAAGTATTTCAAACCAAACCCAGGCGAATTCGGCCAGACTTCGGACCGAATTCGGCCCGAGTTCGGTTGAGGGTGTCAGGTTATATATACCAGAACCCGAGAGCCTTTCTTCCTCATTGCTTCTAAACTACATTATAACCAGCAACAGCAACCGCGAAGGAGCCCCGAACCCTAGTTCTTCACCACCCCCTTTTTTCTAATCCAAGTGGTAAAATCAATCCAAACTTTGGATTCGTGCGGAGTTCGTCGTTCTCTTCGACATACTTTAATTTTGGGAGGTATAACTCCATCTTTCTCCACTTTTCAATTAGTGCATATTTACTTCTATTTGCACAAATGGCACCTAAGGGATTCAACCCCTTTAAGAGGAAGTAGACAACCAACCTAAGTGAGGAAGGTTCATCTTCGGATCCACCCTCTAATTCCCTATTTTTGCCAGTCCAATCTAGCGACGGCACGTTCGACGGGTTTTACTTTCAAACCCTAGACCAAGTCTTACTGTGGTATGGAGACTTCTCCATGAGATCCATATGCACAGGCGTACCCATCAAATGGACTGTATTTCCTGATCATCGCCATTTCTTTGAGGCATTAGGGTTACAACATTTTGTTAAACTCTGTTTTCCCGTAGCAACTAATGCCACTAGACTGTTTTACTGCAATATCATATTAAACACTTTTGATGTAAGCACACGTGTTGGAGGATTAGATATCAATTTCAATGATGTTCTCTTAGCGAAGATCCTTGGTATTTCCAACGAAGGTGAACCGTTTGTTGACATCACTGAGTTTGATTTCCCCGAAGGCACGACACTTACAAGTTTCAAAGCTGAACTTTGTGCACCTGAGAGAGTTCACTCTGAAAAGTTCAAGGCAAACAACCTGAACTTGTTTAATTATGAATTGCACCGTATCATTTATTCTACTCTCCTTCCAAAGTCTACTTCGAAGGATGATGTCACGTCTCTTAAATTATCTGCTATGTATCACATTCTTAAGGGGATTCCTTTTTCTGCCCCTAAGACCAATATTCAGATGATGGGATATTGTCGTGCAAGAGATAGAAATCTCCCTTATGCGATGATTCTTCCACGCATCTTCCAGCGTTTCGACATTGACTTATCTACTTGTGCTCAAGACCCTGAGCCCAAGGTTCTTAAGTTATCTCGTCGCAGTATGACTGCATCTGCTCCTCCTACTGCTCCTGCTACTGCTCCACCTCCTCCACCTCCTCAGCAGTGTGCTATGAAATTTGAGGGCATACACCAGAACCTTTCAGATTTGCACGTCTCGATGACGGACATGGCCCGCGAACGTGAGTTCCGCGACGTCACCCGTTATCAGGCGATTGCAAATTCCTTAGCTGATCTTCGTTTCGCCCAGACTGGACATTCAGCCGGTTCCATTCCTAGAGATCCAGCTTTCTCTGGTTACCGCTGTGAGGATGAGGCTGTTCATGCCTACTTCCAGCCCGGTAATGCATATGATTGGTACCGTTCTGACCGTGCTCCTCCTCGTGATTATGTTGGTGAGTTTTACACTGGCGCTCCTTCTCACCCTTCTGGCGCGGGTACCTCTGGAGCTAGTCCTTCTGGACATGCTGGTCATCATACTGATGATGATGATGATGATGAGGAGTTATGATATGTTAGTTGATATGAGACTTAGACATTATCTACTGTATACTTGGAAATGCTCCAACATTCCAAGTTTTTCTATTTTCAGACTTTATTATCCGTATTTTTTGAGGACTTGTACTGGATTGGTTTTATTTGATGTCATCTGAACATCTTTATCTGCATCTTTGTTGGTTTATGATTCACATTAGTTTATTTACTTAGCATTTATTTATCTGCTTCTCTACTATAAACTGCCTGTGATATAATTTTTGTTTATTATAAATTGCCTACGTACAAATACATGCCTGTAATGTTATTCAAATGCTTTATTATTTCTATCATTTATCATGTTTATTTTCTTGTGTTTCTTCACTGCTTGTTATTTATGCATTGATTGCGGGAGAGTTTTTTACTCTTTTGCAATTATTTTGCTAAGTGACAACGGGGGAGAAAAATAAAAAGATCTAACATTCTTTTAAGAAAATGCAGGACATGTACAATTTTCAGATTTTATTTTCAAGCTTTAATGTTATATCATTCATAGTTTGTCAATTATCAAAATGGGAGAGATTGTTGGCCCATTGGTCATATGGTCAACCTGATTTTAATAATTGATCAAACTCTGTCTTGATATGTGAAGCTTGTCAGGATGTATCGAACTCTTGGACATGAACAAGAACAGCTATCTACACAGTTCAAGACCGAAGCTATGTTTGCCTGCTCGAGTCTGTATTTCCTTTGAGCAATGTATTTTTTATTTTATTGAGTCTAGGAATATGTTGTACACCGGGTCGTACTGGCAAATAGGCTATTCCAAAATGTTTTCAAAATATCCTCTGTTTTGACAAACATTCTTTTAAACAAAAGCTTTAAAAAGGTTTTCAAAAAGGTTTTCAAAAATCCCCAAAAATAGTTTTTAAAACCCTGACCTAACCCTGACAGAACTCGGCCAGAGTTCGGCCAGAGTTTGGCCAGAGTTCGGTTGGTGGCCGTTTGATTTTTGAATTCTCTGAAACTTGGTCCTCCTGCAGTTGCGAATTTGACCGAGATTTCCTCATAAAGTTCTGTCAGAATTCTGCCCGAATTCTGTCAGAAGTCTGTCTTTGGAACTCCTATAAATTGAGAAGGATTTCGATCATTTTAACTCACTCATTCACTTTCAATCTTCTCTCTATCTAAAGCTTTCAATCTTTCAAAGAGTTTTCTTGAGCTTTAAATTTCAGATCCCAAGCCAATTACAATCCTCTAGTCGATTTGCCAGTACGGTACGGTTTAGAAGATTCTGAGAGATTGTAATCAGAAGGATTGATTGAAGAATACCTCTTCATATTTGAAGTTGGACGAGTTCTTCGTATCAAAGCTCGCGTTGTAGAAGTTGCAAGGACTTCGTAAGAAAACTTGCGGTTAACCAATAGTGGATTCAACTGGTAGCAAGAGTTCTACCGACTGGATTAGTGCTCAATAGAGGGAAACCAGTATACATCGCTGTCTTTGTGTTTGCTTTCTTATCTCTGCCTTTACTTTACTTAGTTGTGATTATTATTCTGTGATCTTGCTGCTAACATTTTTAATTAGCATTATTCCGCTGCCTACTCTATTCACCCTCCCTCTAGAGTATTATGCTTTACGATTTCGTTCATACAGGTCGCCCCCCGGCGACCCCTGCCTCGCCGTGAGGCCTCCTACCCCTCCGGCCTCCCCGGCCTTGGCGGCTGGCCGGGCCTCCACCGACCGATCATTCCGTGGGGGGGCCCTGCTCTCGGCTGCTGCCCATGGTGCGGTAGCCCCCACCCCTCATCCCCCGTCCGCGGAGCTACCGACGGCCTCGGCGACGTAGGCGTCGCCGGTCTCGGATCCCCAAGCCCCTTCAGCCCCTTCTATCCTTGGTCCAGCACCGAAGCCCCCGATTGGTCCAGCCGCCGTCTCCACCGCAACGCTCCACCCTTCGGCCGCTATTTCTCCCCCCGCCCCAGATCCCCTTCTTCCTCCCCTGGCGATCGGCTTCCCGCTGCCCTCCGCCGTCCTGCTGGCTTCGCCACCCCCGTCTCCCTCGGCTCGGTCCTCCGTCGCCCCTGCGGTGACACCCCCCATCGATTCCTCTCGCCGCACCCCCACCATTGCCCCACCGGCGCCACCCCTCACCCCGGTCCCTCCTACAGTTGTCCTACCCGCCTCGCAGCCCATCCCGGAGGACCACCTCACCCTTCCTGCCGCCCCGCTAGCCCCCGCGCAGCCCTCCTCGGCAGCATCCCTCCCAGAACCACCCTCCGCCGCGTATTCGCCCTCATCGGTCGCAGACCCCCCTCACACTCCCGTCGTCCAGCCCGCCGTAGAGCTCCCCTCCCCGATGGTGGTTCTGGGTCTCCCAGGATCCCTCTTCCCTTCGGTGGCTCTGGCCCCCGCTCCAAGCCCAGCCGGCCGCGCCTCAGTGGCATGCCTCCGCCCTCGGCGGAGCCAATCTCTCCTCCGCGCCGGCGTGGGGGCAGCATTTCCTCTACTAGGGCATCGCCTAGGGCTTTCGGCCGGTGCGCCCCGCCCCCTGGTCTCTTTCCACCGATCTCCCCTTCGCCCTCGCGTCGCTCGATCCGGCAGAGACATCTACTCTCCGGATGCCTCCGGTGTCCCCCCTCCTCCCCTGTATCGGCTCCCCTCCCGGTGAGACCCTCCCCCTTGACGCTGCTCCTTTCCTCCCTTCTTCCTCCATGTTGCCATCCCCGGTGGCCCTCTTTTCCCCCTGGCGGATCTCTCCCTCTCTCCGGCGGATCCTCCTCATCCTTCGCCGCGGAGGGTAGCGCTCATCCCCTTCCTTCTCTCTCCTCCGCCCGGGATGAACGCCTGATCCCGGCCCCCTCCCCCTCCCGGAGGATCCCTACCCTGGCGGCCCCTCTCCGCCGTCCCCCCCTCCGTCCCTCCACCCGTGGCTCCGCTCCGCCGTGGGTCGATGTCGTTCCCCCCGCCGGAGATGACCTCCCCCTGTCGTCTCCCCTGTGGACGGACCCCCACCCCCCGGAGCTCCTGTTCTCTCCGCCGGAGTCCCCGTTGCCTAGCGATGCTCTCCCGGCCAGCGCTCCGGCGTCCCGAGGCGCCTTCTCGGGACCAGCGCCCCCTCGGGCCCCGTCCCTGACCCCTCGGGCTCCGCTCTCCTGCTTCGGGCCTAGCGCTGGAGCAGACCCCCTCGTATCGTGCACTGGCCCGCCACGTGTCCTTCTAGCTGGCGGATTTCGAATTTCAAATTTGCGTTTGGTTTTCGTGCTGGGCTGCGTTTTGTTTCTTGTGGTGGCCCGGTTCGGGTCTGTTGTTCGGTGTAGCCTAATCTGTTATTCAATAAATTTTTCTTTAAAAAAAAGAAATAAAGAAATATATATATATATATATATATATATATATATATTTTATATATATATATATATATATATATATGTATATATATTTATATATATATATATATATATATATATATATATATATATATATATATATATATATATATATATATATATATATATATATATATATATATATATATATACAAAGAAAGCTATAACATATAGATTATAATCATTTGAATGTAAACATTAGATCAATATACAAAATGAAACTCATAAACTAAACTAAAACCAATATCAAACTCAAAAATATAAGTTTAAATCTCAAAAATCCGATTTCGAACCAAAAACTCAATTCAAAATAACCCAACCAAAACCTGAAAACCAACTCGACACCCAAAATGCAAAATACACAACTAGAACTCACAAAACTTGGCAAACACGAAGGTTTATATGTGTGTGACATGCTCGAATAATCACAGGGTGGAACCCATTTCCGTATCGTGTCCACGAAGTGCGTATCGCATGGGCACGTACGCGTATATACGGTATCAGTCGAATCAGTGCAGATGCGATAACTTTGCGAATACTCAACAAAATATCATAAAATTTCACAAGCAGAGGTTGCCCCCATGTGTCCATAAAATTTCATGCCAAACTGTCTCGTATCCATCGAGTTACGATACTCAGACTGCAGGGGCTGTACGTAAGCGCACGCGCGGCCTCGTGGGCACGTGTCGACGACCGTAGCTCGTGACACGAGCCACGTCGTGCCACGTGGTCAAGTCCCTGGGTAGATTAGGTCTAGGGATTCATGTCTATGCTCCTGGAACGAGTCTTCGTCGTGTCGTATCCACGAACGAAGGCCGTATCAGGGACAATTTCTCACGCGCAAAAACGGTTCAGCCGGCCAGTGCGTGTTGTATTTCTCCGCGTACGCTCCACGAAATGCCGTAAAATTTTAGGAGCACATGGGCAGAGGTTACCCCCATGTGTCCATAAAATTTTATGTGAAACTGTGTCCTGTTCGTCGAGTTATGACACTCGAACAGCAGGGCATGCACAGGGCTGTGCACGGGCCTCGTGCACTCGTGTCTGTGTCCGATTCGGACACCAAAAACCAACCAAAACGAGATCTGTCTCTACGAAAGTTGTTTCAAATATACACAGCAACAAATTTGTGAGAACGAATCGAAAAATATGAACTTTTATTTCTAAGTGGCATTCCGACGAACATGTGTTCCAATAAACCGACACGTGTCCGATACACCTATCAAACGGATACAAAATCCTAGCAAACTTCATGTATAGGTCCGGGGTACCTATATGAATGCATCTATAAAGAAAAATTAGAGTTTACACGTGTTTAGAGGGGTTTACCTATTGAGAGTCAATATCTCAATGAAACGAGGCTCCAAATGCGTCGATACTGATTTCCTCCGGTCCAACGCCTTCGATTCCTTGTTAGCAAGTCTCCAGTAGGTTCCTCTCTACCGAACAATCACAATGCACTTTGTTTGGATTGAATTGGATGAGAAATGAGAAAGTTGGACTTTTGGAGGAGAAGGAGAATTCTAGGGTTTGTGAAACTTGACGGCTACAAGTTTTTCACATAAAAGAGGGAGCTGCTGTTTGGCAGGCCATAGGAGTTAGATAGGGTTAGGTTAGGGTTTAGGATGGGTCACCATGCAATTAAAACCCATGTGAAGCCCATTAGCAAAAAGGCTAAAAAGTCACAAGTAAAAATAGCCAAAAATTGATTTAATTTGTTTCCTATTGTGGACTAAAGCTCTAATGTAAAATCTAGTTAGCTAAAAAGGATTCTAATCAGATGGTTAGTCTTCTAATCAAGGTTGACTAAGGTTAACCCATTTGCTACTACCAAAAACACCAATCAAAGCTACACGCCAATCAATTTAATAATAAAAATAATAAAATTCAAATTTCACACAATTACTAAAATACCCCTAATTAGAAAAGTGGGAGTGACAAATCTAGCCTCCTTAAAATAATTTTGTCCTCGAAATTAAGGACAAAACTGAATAGATGAGAAGGATAGAAAGATCATACCTCAAGACTGAAAAAGATAAGGGTATTGCTAGCGCATCTCATCCTTCCTCTCCTAAGTAGACTCACCTAGAGAGTGATGCCTCCATGAGACCCGAACCAAGGGTATCATCTAGTTCCTCAACACCTTCTTTCGTCGATCCATAATCTCCATAGGCTATTTTGGATAACTAAAAGTAGGGCCCACCGCAATCTCGAAATGATCTAGTACATGGCTGGGATCTGCTACATACCGTCTCAATTGCGATATATGAAATACGTTGTGGACTCCCTCTAATACAGGTGGCAAGTCCAGTATGTATGACACATCACCGACTCTTCCACTGATAATGAAAGGTCCGATGAAGCGAGGGCTAAGGTTTCTACCTCCACCGAAGAGAATAGTGCATCGTGTCGAAGATATCCTCAGGAACACCAGATCACCAACCTAGCACAAACATGGTCTCAACTTAACTATAACAATAACATGATCAAACAAAATCACAAAACAAACAAAATCCTAAGTCTAAGTTATACCTCAAACTCCAGAGGTATTCGGTGGCTATCGGCCCAATGCCGTTGTCTATCTTGTGCCACGTGAAGTCGATCTCTGATGAGCTTCACCTTCTCAGCTGCGTCAACAACCATCTCAGGTCCCAATAAAGCTTGCTCTCTAATGTCATCCCAAGACAAGGGAGTACAACATCTACGCTCGTACAATGCCTCGAATGGTGATATCTTAATGCTGGCCTGGAAACTGTTATTGTATGCAAACTCCACTAAGTGTAAATAATCCTCCCAGGAACCTCTAAAATCTAGGACACAAGTCCGCAGCATGTCTTCGAGTGTCTGAATAGTCCTCTCTGACTGTCCGTCCGTCTGAGGGTGGTATGCAGTACTAAACTTGAGCTGAGTGCCCAAACTAGTATACAGACTCCGCAAGAAATGGAAAGTAAAGCGACTATCTCGATCCGAGACAATGCTCATCGGAACTCCATGAAGTCTGACAAAATGACGCACGTACATCTCTGCTAGATTCTCTGTAGACAAACCCATTTTGAATGGCAAGAAATGGGCTAGTTTGGTCAACCTGTCTACAATGACCCAAATCGTGTCTTTCCCTCCTGATGTATGTGGCAATCCTGAAACAAAGTTATCACGACCCGCACCCTGAAAAGGGGCACGAGCACATGGTTACATCCAGCCTACGTCGCAGTATCGGCAGTAGAACGCTGTATATAGGGTCTGTAAATACTACGACTAAAATAGATAAATGTACCTGTACAGTATATATACTCCGAATGGAGGTGACATAGCAATACAGTCTCAATCACATATATCAAACTAAGGTAGATAGCATGGAAAAGAGATATGAAAGATAAAACAGGAAACGAATCCAAAATCCACAAGTCAGAGCTAAACACAAATATCCAGAGTCTAAGAAAATATAAGTATAAAGATACTACAAACTAAAATGTACTAGCTGGCTCGCAGGCCAGACAAACCTAACTAAACTATGCTACTCAAGGTGAGCAAAGTCCAGTGGCTCTACCAATAAGCCACGGTCTAAATCTAGTCCATCAGACTCAACCCCATAGTAGGTCGGGCAATCAGTCTCAGAGTCATTTGTAAAATTTGTCAACAGTATCCTGTCAAAAAAATGAGCAAGTATAAAACACCAATAGCAGTTCCATATGAATTGAGAAATACTATAAGAGACAGCAATAATGAAATACAAGACAAAGATATAGACGACTTGGGAACCATTTGAAAGTCGAGTTACAACCTTTGAACCAAACAAGGACCGGAGTTGTAACCCTTCTTTCAAACAGAACTTAGTCTCAAATCATGGCACAGTATAAAGACAGATAGAGCATGTGAGAAATAAAAATCATAGCATGGTAAGAAGTACAGAAAATAAAGCTGAAACTAGAATATAAGATACACTAATAAATGTAAAAGGTGATTTGAACTATTAGAGAGATATGTGATCGGCTAGGGAAGTAAGAGATGGTTATCCACTTGGCCCGACAATCCGCGGTGTCCTCAACGGAGAGTCATGCCGTCCAACCTGGATAACTGGTAATGGGGTGTCTGCTACACCCTACGTGAGGTGAGGGGGGCGCTAGCAAAATATAGTTACTGAAAGGCTTTGATCACATAACCCCTAATAATTCCCCCATCCCCGAATAGTATCACGAATCCGGACATGGCACATCATGACACAGGGTTCGAGAGCAGGGGGCCAGCCCATTCGCAAATCAGTGTCGATATAAGTACAGAAACACAGAAATATCACATAATCATATACCAAGGGAGTCTAGGAATAACATCTCATAACAGGATCCGACATATACTAGTCCGTGAACCGTCGTGTCGGAAATCATGTAAAATACTACAACTGAATCGGATATAGTAGATATCAAGACAATGAAAACTATCAGCGAATATACTCGCCTATGGTCCTGAGCTGATAAGGTGAACAGACGCTCAGAGTGATCACAGACCTAAAATAAGATACTATGAGTCAAACAAGGCTTAAAACTGAGAAAAAAAACTAATATAAGCCATGAATGCAAGTCTAAGTCAAAACTAGGTCAATCTAGGTCAAACTGAGTCATACTAGGTCATACTGATTCATACTAGGTCATACTAGGTCACTGGAAGTCAATCCAAGTCAAACTAGGTCAATCGGGGTCAAAGGTTGACTTACAGTTGACTTTTAGTCAAAAAGTCAACTCTAGTCAACTCTAGGTCAACCCTAGGTTAAACTAGTCTAATGTTGACCAACTGTTGACTTTCAGTCAACTGGTCAACTCTGGTTTGGTTTCGGTCAAATCGGGTCGCTTAAAGACTACGTTTGACTCTCGGTTGACTTTTGTTGACTTTTGGTCAAAAAGGTCAACCGACGTCAAAACTAGTCTATGAGCACCATAGTTGATCATTACCAACCACGGGAATCAAGTTCTAACTCTATCTTAGACTTCTAACACAAATACCCTATTCCTAGGCAAAACTAGCATTTACCCTACCAAGGTAAATCCCGATACCTTGCCCAATCCCAAGGAAACCCCGCTAATACCCAAGATACTAGCCTAGGCTCCTTAGGTTAGCTAGATATCAACCTATCTAAGGTTTACCTACCAAGGAAAATAGGTATCCTAGGTATCTAGGCTATGTTAGGACACATTGGTATTGGTTTACCCTATTCCTAATCCCATATCATGAATTTACCCTCAACTCTAATCACTCACCCATACCACTCACTCACACACAACACTCACATATATTTCTCACACTCATAGGCTTCTCCTATAGGTTTCCTGTTGGTTTAGACATAGGCTAACCTATGGGCCACTTAACTACACTCATTGGCTCTCACACCCTCACTCACAAAATCGCACAAATACATACACACACAAGGCTATATGCATGGACTGATATGTGGCATGTTTGTGGACTGAAATTGGATTAACAGGACAGCCATCTATGGGGTTTTGTAGGGACAGCAAGGTGGGTAATTGGGGGACTGAAAAATAGGCTAAGTGTTGGTTGTTTGTGGAGTTTATGGGACTGTCATGTGGACAGCCAAAGGGGTGAACTGGAGGGCTGTTTTGAGTGTCCAAGGGGACTGAAATATAGGTGTAAATACATAGACTGTTTTGGGGTTAGGAAAGACTAAAATGTAGCTTTTCAGGACAGTAAGCAAGGAGGAAAAACTGGGCTTATGAAGTGGTTTTGTGGTCATATGGGGGCTGCCATGTGTGGGAAATTCTGGACAGATTTTGGGTTATTTGGGGACAGCCCAGTGCTGTCCCATATGGACAAAAATAATAGGCAAAAGGGGACAGCCATCTAGGTTATGTCTAGGCAGGAAAATGGGAGAGCAATGACAGGTTTTTATGGGCTGTAAAGGGTGAAGAATTATGGACTGGTGGAGGACTGTTGGGCTGTCCTTGGACAGTCCAAGGGGACAGGTTTGAGGCTTGCACTGCTCCTATATAGGGACAACAAGGATGGGTTCCCCCCTTCCTAACACTCCACTCATCTCTATCTATATCCTCTATCTAACACTTATCACACTCTACCAATTTTCTTCACTAACCACTCTTCACATTTTCCCCTCTCAAACATTAACTCAAACACTACCACTACACTAACAACCACACACACACATATCCACCTTGGCCGACCACTGTAGCCCCCTCCCAACACAATGTACACACCACATTCCCAAATATATCCACATATATAAACCACCATATATATATATATATATATATATATATATATATATATATATATTTTTTATATATATATATATATATATATAATGATATGTATATATATAACCATATATATACATATACATAGATAATGATAATATGATACATTAAGATACATTGGCAAACATTTTCCTAAACACATGGAAAAATCTGGAATAATATTAGAACACACCAAAATAAATGCACGAACAAAATACATGTGTCCAAATAGGGGGTTTTCCCATTAGGACACGATCCTACATATTGGACACCTCTACAAATGTCCAAATGGACACGAAATGGACACCAATGGGCACCAAACCAAGGGGGTCATTCCTATAGGTCAAAATGAATCTAATGCATGAGAGAAATGAGAGAGGGAAAGGATTTATACCTCCCGGTGATTCGATTCGATCCCGAAACGCCACCGACACGTAGGAATCCCAAACGGACACGAACAAGCTCCGAATCCTCTTAAACTTGAGGAGCTCCTTCCTTGGATAGAATGGGGAAGGAAGGATGAAGGTTTGGTAAAGAAATGGAAGGATTTAGGGATGATTTTTTTAGGGTTTGCTCTCAAATCAATTTGGGGAAGAACAAGAGAGAGAAATAAAAGAGGAAAATGATGAAGTGATGGGATCTTATCCCTACATGGGTGGCCGGCCACTAGAGGGCTTTTGTCCTATATGGAAAAGTCCAAGAAAGTCCCTCTTAAGTCTATTTGCTAATACAATGGTAAGGGGTTAAGTCGGGGGTAGTTTAGTCAATCCTAAACCACTAAACCAAATTAATACTAACCAAAAATAATTACTCTAGTCACTAACTAAAATACTAACATGTGGGCCATGGCTAACTACTGTGTGGGCCCGCTAAGGTCAACACTACCCCGGGTCCCCGAAACAAGTCAAAACAAGTCGGAATGAGTTGAAATTCGAACCCGACTCAAACAACCCAAAAAATAATACAATAAATAAATAAATAATTCTAAAATAATTTTAAAGTGGAAAATTACCAAAATATCCCTGTTTATGAAAACTGGAGGTGACAAATCTATCCACCTTAAAAAAAATTTGTCCTCAAAATTAAAACAAACATACGCTGAATCACATGCATAAACAAAAATATACCTCAGGGCTCGAAGAGATAAGGGAAACGCTCCTGCATGTCCTCATCTCTCTCCCAGGTAGACTCACCTGGAGAGTGATGTCTCCATGCAACACGAACCAAGGGTATAACCTGCTTCCGGAGCACCTTCTCCCTACGATCCAGAATCTCCACTGGCTGCTCTGGATAGTGAAGAGTTGGCCCCACCTCGATCGCTGAATGATCCAATACATGGCTGGGGTCCGCCACGTACCGTCTCAGCTGCGACACATGGAACACGTTGTGTACCCCCTCTAGCGTAGGCGGCAAGTCTAGCCGGTAAGCCACTGCACCGACCCTCTCAAGGATGGTGAAAGGTCCGATGTAGCGCGGACTGAGCTTCCCGCCTCCGCCAAAGTGAATCGTGCCCCATGTCGAAGAAATCTTCAGGAACACCAAAGCACCAGCCTAGACATAAAATAAACTCATAACACAGGACAGACAAATCACAAATAATCACAAACAGGAACTGAAACTAACCTCGAACTCTAATGGTCTCCGGAGGCTATCGGCCCAATGCCGCTGCCTATCCTAAGCCACCCGAAGTCTGTCTCTAATCAACCTGACCTTCTCAGTTGCGTCCACTACCATCTCCGGACCAAGCAGCACCCTCTTGCCAACATCGTGCCATGATAAGGGAGTACGGCATCTCCGTCCATATAGAGCCTCGAATGGCGACATCTCTATACTGGCCTGGTAGCTGTTGTTGTAAGCAAACTCTGCCAGGTGAAGATGATCCTCCCAAGAACCCCCAAGATCTAGCACACATGTACGAAGCATATCCTCCAAGGTTAGGATAGTCCTCTCCGACTGCCCGTCTGTCTGGGGGTGATAAGCAGTACTGAACTTGAGCGAGGTGCCCAAGCTAGCCTGTAAACTCCTCCAGAAGTGGAAAGTGAAACGGCTATCTCGATATGAAACTATGCTCACAGGAACCCCATACAATCGTACGATCTGACGAACATACAGCTCTGCCAACCTCTCCGTAGACAATCCCACCTTGAAAGGCAAAAAGTGGGCCGATTTGGTCAATCTATCAACTATGACCCAAATCGCATCTTTCCCTCCTGGAGATCGTGGAAGTCCGGATACAAAGTCCATGGTGATGTGCTCCCACTTCCACTCATGAATGGGTAGTGGCTGTAGAAACCCACCAGGCCTCTGCCTCTCGGCCTTCACCTGCTGACAAACCAAACAGCGAGATACAAACTGAGCTACCTCGCGCTTCATGCCGTACCACCAAACGTGCTCTCTCAGATCTCTGTACATCTTGTTGGCACCAGGATGCATAGAGTACTGAGAGCGATGAGCCTCCTGAAGAACCTTCTTCCGAAGCTCCCCACTCGAAACGTACAGTCTAGCACCGTGCCGCAGCGACCCATCTTCGGCAATAGAGAAATCATCAAGTAGCCCTGCCTGTACCTGCTTCCTGATGTACCTCAGGGCAACATCATCATACTGCGCTGATCTGACCCTGTCCATCAACTTAGACTAAATCTGTAAACCCTATATCTGTACCTCCATGCCCGAAATAATCATCTCGATTCCGAAACTGTCCAGGTCGGCCAAAAGATGACGGTCTGATGTCAGATACATAGCCACTGGATACCTACTCAAGGAATCTGCAACTACGTTGGCCTTCCCTGGATGGTACTACAAAGCGATATCAAAATCCTTCATCAGCTCAAGCCAATGTCTCTGCCTCATGTTCAGCTCCTTCTGAGTGAACACGTACTTCAAGCTCTTATGATCAGTAAAGATCTCAAACCGCTCTCCGTACAGATAGTGTTTCCACAACTTCAGGGCAAAGATGACAGCGGCTAACTCCAGATCGTGAGTCGGGTAGTTCTTTTCATGATGACGTAACTTCCTAGATGCATAGGCAATCACCTTCTCGTGCTGCTGAAGTACACAACCCAGACCCCGGCCAGAAGTGTCACTGTAAATCGAGAAACCACCGGTCCCAAACAGCAATGTCAAGATAGGAGCTGATGTCAACCTCTTGTTCAGCTCATCGAAGGCGGCCTGACATTCCTTAGTCCAGACGAACTCCACGTCCTTCCTGGTGAGTCTAGTCATCGGCTCCGCGATCCGCGAGAAATACTGGACGAACTTCCGATAGTAGCCCACCAATCCCAGAAAGCTCCAAATCTTGGCAACTGTACTGGGCGTAGACCAAGACTCTACCGCAGCAATCTTCCTCTGGCCTACTGAGATCCCGTGCTCTGTCACAACATGACCCAAGAACTCGACCTGGTCCAGGAAGAACTCACACTTCGACAACTTCCCATACAACTGCTCCTTTCTCAGGATCTCGAGCACAATCCTCAGATGCTCCTCGTGCTTCTCCGGCGTCTTCGAGTAAACCAGGATGTCGTCTATGAAGACCACTACGAACTTGTCAAGGTACTGATGGAATACCTTGTTCATCAAGTTCATGAACACAGCTGGGGCGTTGGTCAACCCAAATGGCATCACTGTGAACTCGTACTAGCCGTACCGAGTCCGAAAAGCTGTCTTCGAGACGTCTTCCTTCTTCACCTTCAGCTGATGATAGCCGGATCTCAGATCTATCTTCGAAAACACCTTGGCGCCGCTCAACTGATCGAACAAGTCGTCCATCCTCGGCAATAGGTACTTATTCTTGATAGTAAGGTTGTTGAGTGCCCTGTAATCGATACACATACGTATCGTACCATCCTTCTTCGGCACAAACAGGACTGGCGCTCTCCAAGGCGATGAACTGGATCTAATGAATCCTTTGTCCTGTAGCTCGTCGACCTGCTTCTTCAGTTCCGCCAATTCGCTGTTGTTGACCCTATAGACGTGCTGCGAGATAGGCTCAGCATGGCACTAAGTCTATAGAAAACTCAACGTCTCTATCCGGCGGCATCCCAGGCAACTCCTCGGGAAAAATATCCATGAAGTCAGCTATCAATGGATGCGGCAATGCCTGCCCCGCCAGTAAATCTCCGCAGAACCCATCTACCGGCTCAGCTGCTCCTCTGGAAAACACAATCTCTGGCTCTCTCTGCAGCCTAAACAAAATCCTACCTCCTCTACAATCTATAGTAGCATGGTGCATGCTCAACCAATCCATTCTGAGTACCACATCCTACCTCGGAAGGGGCATTACGAACAAGCATGCACCCAAAACTCGGCCTCCTACAGTAACTCTATGCCCTTTCCAGATATTGTTGACCAGGATGATGCCTCCCCCGGTCAATATCTTGCATGTCCTACCCAAGGGTTCAGCAATAATATTGTGTCTCAGAGCAAAGGAGACAGACACAAAGCTATGAGAGGCACCAGAATCAAACAAGGTAAATGCAGGAAATGAATCAAGAAGAACGTGACCTACCACTACATCGCCTACTGGCTCTGCCTCCTCCTCTGCTGTCAGGGTAAACACTCTGCCCACAGGGGCTCCCCTCTGGTGCTGCACAAAATGCTGCTGCTGCGTCTGAAGCGGAGGACCTCTCTGCTGAGCTGCTGGTCCTCTAGTCGGCTGTGCTCTGTCCTGAACTACTCGGACTCCTCGAATACGGCAGTCCTTCAGCTGGTTATCAGGCGCCCCACAGTATAAGCAGACGCCCAATCTCTTCATGTACACCTCTCTAGTGTGCCCTGGCTTCCCGCAGAAGTTATACTGTGTAGCTGGCCTCTGTCCCTGACCCTGACCCTGATGCTGCTGGGCACGCGCCGGTGCCTGCTGGAACTGCAACTGAGGCAGCTGTTATTGGAATTATTTCTGCTAGAAGTGTGGGTGCTTCGCTGGCCCTGCACTCGAACTGGCTCCCAGAACGTCACTGCTCCTCTTCGGCTTGAGGCCGAAGTCCTCCTCTGCAATCTGAGCCTCCATCAAGATCTGCTCAAAGGTCGCATCTCGTCGCCCAGATGTGCGAGTGCGTACTGCATGAATGAGACCCCTCTGAACTTTCGGGCCTTGCACCCCTCATCCTGAACCAAACTAGGTGCAAACCTGCTCAAACGGAAGAACTCTGCTGCGTACTCGTCCACCGACGAGTTCCTCTGCACCAGACTGGCAAACTGTCCCTCCAAAGCCGTCAAGGCTACATCTGGGTAGAACTTCTCCTTAAAGAGTTTCCTGAAGTCCTCCCAAGATATACCTCTCACTAACGCACGCGGATCCGTGCGGTACCAAGTCAGCATAATGTCAAAGAACTGGCTCGCTGCAGAAGTCACCCACAGACCTCTCGGGACCTCTGCCAACTCCAGACTCCAATGGATATCCTCTAGCCAGTCGTCCGCGTATAGTATACCCTCGGTACCCTTGAACTTCTACGGGTTCATCTTCCTGAAGTCGAGATGTGTACCGGGCCTCCCCAGGCCCTGCTGCTGTGCTGGTGCTCCCTGAACTGTAGCCGGTGCACCTCTCTCCACTGCTGCCATAGCTAACTGATACGAGTTCTCCATGGTCTGTCGCAACACCTTTGTTTGACGGTGTTGTGCCTCTGCCTGTGCTCTTTGTGTCTGCAGCATCTGCTGCAGAAGGGCCATCATCCCCTGAGCATCTGTCGGTATCGGAGGCGGCGGTGGAAGAATGTCAGGAATGACCAGGGACGGTCCCGCTGCTGGAGGTAGAAGACCTCCTGGAACCGTCTCTATTGCTGCTCCCGCCGAAAGGGCAGGAACTGAGGGGGCAGCTCCCTCAAGTGCAGCTCCCGTAGCCGAAGGTGGAAGACCAGCCAGATCGGGCCTCTCTGGAACAGCGCTAGAACCCGCTGCCTGAGAGCGAGTGATCGTCATCCTGAGGATAGAGTAAAACATGGAATCAATATGGCACATGATAGGAATATCAAAGAAGGACAATTAAATTCAATGCAAGAGAATTTGTCATGGTAATCAAAAGATCAGAAATTCCTAACATGTGATTGAGTAACTCCTATCATACCCTAGATCCTATGTCCTAATTGCAGGCTTGTAATTAGTACTCTAAGTCGAGCACCATTACGAGTTCGCACTAGTTGCGATACTGACCTGCATGGGCCACCACAAAAATGTGTCACGACCCGCACCCTGAAGAGGGGCACGAGCACGTGGTTACGTCCAGCCTACGCTGCAGTATCGGCAGTAGAATGCTGTATATAGGGTCTATAAATACTACGAATAAAACAAATAAATATACCTGTACAGTATATACACTCCGAATGGAGGTGACATAGCAACACAGTCTCAATCACATATATCAAACTAAGGTAGATAGCATGGAAAAGAGATGATAGATAAAACAGGAAACGAGTCCAAAATCTACAAGTTAGAGCTAAACACAAATATCCAGAGTCTCAGAAATATAAGTATAAAGATACTACAAACTGAAATGTACTAGCTGGCTCGCAGGCCAGGCAAACCTAACTAAACTATGCTATTCAGGGTGAGCAAAGTACAGTGGCTCTACCAATAAGCCACGGTCTAAATCTAGTCCATCAGACTCAACCCCATAGTAGGTCGGGCAATCAGTATCAGAGTCATCTGTAAAATTTGTCAACGGTATCCTGTCAGGAAAATGAGCAAGTACAAAACACCAACAACAGTTCTATATGAATTGAGTAATACTATAAGAGACAGCAATAATGAAATACAAGACAAAGATATAGGCAACTTGGGAACCATTTGAAAGCCGAGTTACAACCCTTGAACCAAACAAGGACCGGAGTTGTAACCCTTCTTTCAAACAGAACTTAGTCTCAAATCATGGCACAGTATAAAGACAGATAGAGCATGTGAGAAATAGAAATCATAGCATGGTGAGAAGTACAGAAAATAAAGCTGAAACTGGAATATAAGATACACTAATAAATGTAAAAGGTGATTTGAATTGTTAGAGCGATATGTGATCGGCTAGGAAAGCAAGAGATGGTTATCCACTTGGCCCGACAATCTGCGGTGTCCTCAACGGAGAGTCATGCCGTCCAACCTGGATAACTGGCAATAGGGTGTCTGCTACACCCTACGTGAGGTGAGGGTGGAGCTAGCAAAATATAGTTACAGGAAGGCTTTGATCATATAAACCCTAATAATTCCCCCATCCCCGAATAGTATCACGAATCCGGACATGGCACGTCATGACACGGGGTTCGAGAGCAGGGGGCCAGCCCACTCCTAAATCAGTGTCTATATAAGTACAGGAACACAAAAATATCACATACTCATATACCAAGGGACTCTAGGAATAACATCTCATGACAGGATCCGACGTATACTAGTCCGTGAACCTCGTGTCGGGAATCATATAAAATACAACAACTGAATCAGATATAGTAGATATCAAGATAATAAAAACTATCAGTGAATGTACTCGTCTGTGGTCCTGAGATGATAAGGTGAACAGACGCTCAGAGTGATCACAGACCTAAAATAAGATACTATGAGTCAAACAGGGCTTAAAACTGAGAAAGAAAACTAATATAAGCCATGAATACAAGTCTAAGTCAAAACTAGGTCAATCTAGGTCAAACTGAGTAATACTAGGTCATACTGGTTCATACTAGGTCATACTAGATCACTGGAAGTCAATCCAAGTCAAACTAGGTCAATCGGGGTCAAAGGTTGACTTACAGTTGACTTTTAGTCAAAAAGTCAACTCTGGTCAACTCTAGGTCAACCGTAGGTCAAACTAGTCTAATGTTGACCAACTGTTGACTTTCAGTCAACTGGTCAACTCTGGTTTGGTTTCGGTCAAATCGGGTCGCTTAAAGACTACGTTTGACTCTCGGTTGACTTTTGTTGACTTTTGTTCAAAAAGGTCAACCGACGTCAAAACTAGTCTATGAGCACCATATTTGATCATTACCAACCACGAAAATCAAGTTCTAACTCTATCTTAGACTTCTAACACAAATACCCTATTCCTAGGCAAAACTAGCATTTACCCTACCAAGGTAAATCCCGATACCTTGCCCAATCCCAAGAAAACCCCGCTAATACCCAAGATACTAGCCTATGCTCTTTAGGTTAGCTAGATATCAACCTATCTAAGGATTACCTACCAAGGAAAATAGGTATCCTAGGTATCTAGGCTATGTTAGGACACATAGGTATTGGTTTACCCTATTCCTAATCCCATATCATGAATTTACCCTCAACTCTAATCACTCACCCATACCACTCACTCACACACAACACTCACATATATTTCTCACACTCATAGGCTTCTCCTATAGGTTTCCTATTGGTTTAGACATAGGCTAACCTATGGGCCACTTAACTACACTCATTGGCTCTCACATCCTCACTCACAAAACCTCACAAATACACACACACACACAAGGCTATATGCATGGACTGATATGTGGCATGTTTGTGGACTGAAATTGGGTTAACAGGACAGCCATCTATGGGGTTTTGTAGGGACAGCAAGGTGGGTAATTGGGGGACTGAAAAATACGCTAAGTATTGGCTGTTTGTGGGGTTTATGGGACTGTCATGTGGACAGCGAAAGGGGTGAACTGGAGGGCTGTTTTGAGTGTCCAAGGGGACTGAAATATAGGTATAAATACATGGACTATTTTGGGCTTAGGAAAGACTGAAATGTAGCTTTTCAGGACAGCAAGCAAAGGGGGAAAACTGGGCTTATGAAGTGGTTTTGTGGTCATATGGGGGCTGCCACGTGTGGAAAATTCTGGACAGATTTGTGGCTATTTGGGGACAGCCCAATGCTGTCCCATATAGACAGAAATAATAGGCAAAAGGGGACAGCCATCTAGGTTATGTCTAGGCAGAAAAATGGGAGGGCAATGACAGGTTTTTAAGGGCTGTGAAGGGTGAAGAATTATGGACTGATGGGGGACTGTTGGGCTATCCTTGGACAGTCCAAGGGGACAGGTTTGAGGCTTACACTGTTGCTGTATAGGGACAGCAATGATGGGTTCCCCCCTTCCTAACACTCCACTTATCTCTCTCTATATCCTCTATCTAACACTTATTACACTCTACCAATTTCCTTCACTAACCACTCTTCACATTTCCCCCTCTCAAACATTAACTCAAACACCACCACTACACTAACAACCACACACACACACACACATATCCACCTTGGCCGACCACTGTAGCCCCCTTCCAACACAATTTACACACCACATTCCCAAATATATCCACATATATAAACCACCATATATATATACATATATATATATAATGATATGTATATATATAACCATATATATACATATACATAGATAATGATAATATGATACATTAAGATACATTGGCAAACACATTCCTAAACACATGGAAAAATCAGGAATAATATTAGAACACACCAAAATAAATGGACAAACAAAATACATGTGTCCAAATAGGGGGTTTTCCCATTAGGACACGATCCTACATATTGGACACCTCTACAAATGTCCAAATGGACACGAAATGGACACCAATGGGCACCAAACCAAGGGGGTCATTCCTATAGGTCAAAATGAATCTAATGCATGAGAGAAATGAGAGAGGGAAATGATTTATACCTCCCGGTGATTCGATTCGATCCCAAAATGCTACCGACACGTAGGAATCCCAAACAGACACGAACAAGCTCCGAATCCTCTCAAATTTGAGGAGCTCCTTCCTTGGATAGAATGGAGAAGGAAGGATGAAGGTTTTATGAAGAAATAGAAGGATTTGGGGATGATTTGAATAGGGTTTGCTCTCAAATCAATTTGGGAAAGAACAAGAGAGAGAAATGAAAGAGGGAAATGATGAAGTGATGGGACCTTATCCCTACTTGGGTGGCCGGCCACTAGAAGGCTTTTGTCCTATATAGGAAAGTCCAAGAAAGCCCCTTTTAATTCTATTTGCTAATACAATGGTAAGGGGTTAAGTCGGGGGTAGTTTACTCAATCCTAAACCACTAAACCAAATTAATACTAACCAAAAATAATTAGTCTAGTCACTAACTAAAATACTAATATGTGGGCCATGGCTAACTAGTGTGTAGGCCCGCTAAGGTCAACACTACCCCGGGTCCCCGAAACAAGTCGAAACAAGTCGGAATGAGTTGAAATTCGAACCCGACTCAAACAACCCCAAAAATAATACAATAAATAAATAAATAATTCCAAAATAATTTTAAAGTGGAAATTACCAAAATACCCCTATTCATGAAAATTGGGGTGACAAAAGTCCATCGTAATGTGCTCTCACTTCCAGTCCGGAATGGGCAATGGCTGTAACAGTCCTCCAGGGCTCTGCCTCTCTGCCTTAACCTGCTGACAGACTAAACATCTAGCTACGAAGCGTGCTACCTCCCATTTCATCCTATACCACCATACATGCTCCTTCAGATTTCTATACATCTTATTGGCATACGGATGCATAGACTCCTGAGAACGGTGGGCCTCCTGCATAACCTGCTTCCGAAGGTCTCCACTAGGCATACAGTATGGAACTGTGCCGTAATGCGCCATCCTCTATAATGATAAACTCATCCGCAAGTCCCGCTCAAACCTGCTCTCGGATAAACCGTAGAGCAACATCGTCGAAATGAGTCAACTTGATCCTCTTCATCAAGTCTGACTGAATCTGCAGTCCCCACATCTGTATCTCAACTCTCAGCACTATCATCTCAATCCCCAAGCTCTCCAGATCTGCTAATAAGTGATGATCCATCATCAAACACATAGCTATCGGATACCTACTCAAGGCATCGACAACCACTTTGTCCCTTCCTGGATGATACTGCAACGAAATGTCAAAGTCCTTTATCAACTCCAACCATCTCCTCTGCCTCATGTTGAGCTCCTTCTATGTAAACACATACTTCAAGCTCTTATGGTCTGTGAAGATCTCTACACACTCTCCGTATAGATAGTGCTTCCACAACTTAAGAGCAAAGATAACTGCCGCCAACTCCAAGTCATGGGTAGGGTAGTTTTTCTCATGCAGACATAATTATCTAAATGTATAGGCGATCACCTTCCCATACTGCTACAAGACACAACCTAGACCCTTTCCTGAGGCGTCACTGTAGATAGTGAACCCACCTGATCCTGATGGCAATGTCAAAATTGGGGTTGTCGTCAGCCACTTCTTCAACTCATCATAAGCGACCTACCACTCCTCTGACCAGATAAACTCTATGTCCTTTCGGGTTAGCCTAGTCAATGGCTCTGCAACCTGGGAAAAATCCTGAACGAACCTCCTGTAGTAGCCTACCAATCCCAGGAAACTCCTGATCTCTGCAACTGAACTCGAAGCGGTCCACGCCTCAACTGCTCTGATCTTCTTCGGGTCGACTAAGATCCCATCCCCGGTTACAATATGACCTAGGAAATCAACTCGATCCATAAAGAACTCACACTTCGAGAGCATACCATAAAGCTACTCCTTCCTGAGAGTCTCCAGAACTACTCTCAAGTGCTCCTCGTGCTCCTGTGGGGTCTTCGAGTACACCAAGATGTTGTTGATGAACACCACTACGAGCTTGTCTAAGTACTGGTGGAATACCTTGTTCATCAGGTTCATGAATACCGTCGGGGCGTTAGTTAACCCAAACGGCATGACCATGAACTCAAACTGGCCATACTATATCCAGAATGCTGTCTTCGAAATGTCCTTCTTCTTTACCTTCACTTGATGGTAACCTGACCTCAGATCAATTTTGAAAAATACCTTCGCTTCGCTCAACTGATCGAACAGATCATCGATCCTCGGTAGCAGGTACTTGTTCTTGATCGTGAGGCTGTTGAGAGCCCTGTAGTCGATACACATCCGTACCGACCCATCCTTCTTTGGTAGAAATAGGACTAGTGCACCCCACGGTGAAGAACTCGATCGGATGAAACCTTTGACTTGCAACTCATCCACCTGCTTCTTCAACTCCACCAGCTCGTTGTTGTTCACTCTTTAGACGTACTGAGATATCGACTTTGTGCCGGGTACCAAGTCTATAGAGAACTCCACATCTCTGTCTGGAGGTAACCCTGGTAACACATCTGGAAATACATCCATAAACTCAGCAATCAATAGATGTGGCACGCTCTACTCCTCTACTGAAACTCTGCAGAAGACTCTGCTGCTTTGCTCCACCTCCCGTCTGGTGAACTCAAACTCTGGCTCTTTTGGCACTCTGAAAAGAACTGTACCACCGCAATAATCTATACTGACATGGTGCCCAATCCATCCCAAGTACAATGTCCTAGTTCGGTAATGGCATTACGAGAAAACTCACATCCAGTTCTAAGCCTCGTAACACTACTCTCCGATCCTTACAAATATTACTAACGAGGATGATACCACCTCTAGTCGTGATCTTGCAAGTCCTAGATAATGATTCAGAAGATAGATGTTGTCTCATAGCAAATGATACCGACACAAAGCTATGGGAAGCCCCTGAATCAAGCAAAGCGAATACAGGAAAAGAGTCAAGAAAAATAGAAACTGCTATCAGACCTTCTATTGCCTCTGCATCTTCAGCTGACATGGCAAAAGCTCTGCCCTGCTGACCTCCTCTGGTCTGTTGCTAGTGCTGAATAAACTTCTGATGCTGAGTCACAATGGTCCCTTCTGCTGACCTGCTGGATCCTTGGCTCCTGCTCCCTGAGTTGTACGTCCCGAAGGTATGGGACAGTCCCTCAGCTGGTGCTCCGCTGAACCACAAAGTAGGTACTTGCCTAGCCTCTTCCTATAGTCGTTCCACCCATGCCTTGGCTTCTTACAGAAGGTACAACTGATGACTTGCTGCTGTCTAGGTGTCTGTTGTATCTGCCTCTGCTGAAAAGGCGCACGATCCTGACTCTGGAACTGCTGCTGCTGGAACGGCTTCTGCTGATATTGCTGCTAAAAATCGGGCCTCTTGGTTGGGCCTCCACTGTCGCCGACTCCATGTGAATCACGACCTCTCTTCAGCTTCAGTTCGAGGTCGTCCTCCGCTGCCATAGCTCTCGACAGAATCTCCTTAAAGGTAGCATTTATGTCACTCTTGGTAAAGAACTTGACTTCCTTGACCAAGCCCTTCCTGAACCTTATAGACTTCGTCGTCTCGCTAAGGCCCTCAACGAATCTGCCGAGGAGGCAAAACTCTCCGGCATACTCCTCTACTGTCTGGTTCCCTTGAACCAGGTTCTCGAACTGCGTCTCCAAGGCACAAAGTGTTGTGTCAGAAAAGAACTTCTCCTTGAAGAGCTTCTTGAAAGCCTCCCATGTCTGCCCCTCTGTACCAACCCTGGGGTTGGTCTGGTACCATGAGCGATCAAGGTCCTGCATCGTGCTGTCCACTGCCTCTATCTGAAGTCTAGCTGGTATCTCTGCGAGGCAAAAGATCTCATCTATATCCTCGATCCAGTCGTCGGCATATAGGATACCCTCAGTACCCTTAAAGTCTCACGGCCACATCTTCTAAAAGTCCTGAATGCCCGGGGTCCTTGGCTGGTACGGCTGTATCTACCCTCTCTACGGATGGGCAGTCACCTTATCCACTTCTACCATAGCTAGCTGATGGGCATTGTCAATGCCCTACCTTATATCCGCCGACTGGCGCCGCTGAGCCTCCATCATCTGCTGGAAGAAGGAAAAGAACTGCGCCATATCAACTGTCTCTTGAGACGGTAGCAGTAGCATCTCCTGAATCCCCGAGGTAGTCATCGAAATCGGTGAAGGAGCACCCCCAAAAGCTGTAGATGCTCCTACCTGAGCAGGAATGAGAGGTGTTATGGTCCCAGGGTCCTGCTGAGTCAGGCAAGAAGTGGTAGACCTCTCAGTGGCATCCCTTAGGCCAAAACGATGCGATCGTGTCTCCACTATCCTGAAGACAGATCAAACAAAGAATCAATTACTGAGAAGGAAGCGATATAATCAAAGGAGGACAATTTATTTTAAAGGAAGGCAATTAGCAGCAAGAATTGTATAAGAGTTTTTTCTAATGTGATTGAGTACCTTAAGCTTATATCCTATATCCTACTGCAGGCTATAATAATACTCTAGTTCGAGCACCACTACAAAAGCGTACTAGTTGCGACTCTGGACTAAAATAACGTATAGGCAACTCTAGAGGGGGTGAATAGAGTTTGTGTCGTTAATCACCAAATAAAAATTACCTCTATATCACCTCCACAAAACAACTATCAAGATAGTAAATAAATCAGAGAGAAATGCGGAAGTAAATAAAGATCAGAAGAGCATTCGCAGACACAGCAGTTTTAACCTAGTTTTTCTCGTAGAGGACTAGTCCAGGCCTGAGAACTCTTGCTTAGGATTGAAATCTACTATTTGTGAAATAGTAGTTACACAACGTGCCTTTACTCAGAAGAGCATGTCAACTTCTTACAAAGATCGCTGGGGCGACACTTGAAATTTTCCAAGCAACTTTATCTGACTCTTGCACAAACTTCTAACTGAATAGTACTGATCACTTTTAGGCTTAGGAATCTTGGCTAGTAGATGGAAAGGTTTTGGCTTGTATGAGGCTATAGGAGAAGAGAAGATGAGATGATGAGATGAATTAAAAATGGTTGAAATCATGCCCTATATATACTAGTCTGGAAGGCAGAATTCGGCCAGAATTCTGTCCTCAAAATTCAAAAATATGGTTGTTGTACCAGTTAGCAATTGGTAACCATAAAAATCAGTTCCTGGAAATTAGGGGACATAGTTCGGCCTGAACTCTGAGTGGGGGCAAAGTTTGGCCCAAACTCTGCCTCCTAGGTGGCAGAATGGCCTTTGGGCTTAGTTTGGCTTGGTTAAGGAATTGGTCTGTTTGTATGGTAGAGCTTAGAGAGATATCTAGGGGTTGAGATGACATAGTACGACTCAACATACACATTCTTCTAGACTCAATAAATTAAAGATTACAGACTTGGAATAAATAGGAAAATCGAGATCCCTTTTGATGACGCCTTTCTTCTGATATTTGAGCAGACCTGAAGAGTCTTTTTCGGATTTTCCTTGACAGCAGTCGTCCAAATATAAATAGATCTAGAAATCTGAATACCTTTCGGGGGCTTCTCCTCCGAACCCCTGATGCGAGGCCTCGGATAGGTCACTAGGCAGTTTAGAGAAATCTTTTTGTATGATGCCGTCTTTCGTCCATCATTAATTCTTTATTGCCAATGTCCGGGTTTGATCATACTTTCTGCATGTCTACAAATACATGTTAGGCGAGCAATATATGTTGCAGTATGATACAGGCATGGCAATAGGACAATTAGGACAATGTTAAGTTTAAATAGCAATATGATAGTGAGTATATGAATATTAGTGACATCATTATGTTAAACTTAATTGATTAGCCATATTCAAAAACATGATGTAATCATTGGGCTAACATGGACCTGCATGGGCTACTACTAAAAATGTGTCACGGCCCGCACCTAGTATAATGGCATGAGAAGTGGGTGCGTCCAGCTTACGTCGTAGTATCGGTGGTAGAATGTTGTCCTAGGTCACAACATCTAACAATATAATTGTACCTGTATAATGATATACTCTTCCAAAGGAGGACAACATATAAAGTACAACTCAATCATAAAATCTAAGATGGAATGAAGAGATAAAAGATGGATAAAATCTCAACAGAGAACTACAACTGAAAGTTAATAAGTTTGGATGTTTAAACAACATCAAAATCCAAAATCTGAAGTACATCTCAAAGACAAACATCTAAATAAGATAACTAGTCTAGAATCTAAACCAGACAATGGGCAAGTCCTCAGCAACTGTTAGATCCTTCTGAGGGTCCAAGTCACCGGTGTCATCTAAGCTAGTACCACAATAGGTAGGGCAGAACACCTCCTCATCACCTGTAATATTTTCAACAGTCCAATCAGGACGGGAACGAGAACAATACATCTTACACAGTTCATATCATGACAGAAAATATAAAGCATGCGATAGAATAAGATACGTAAAACACTGTAAGAAATAAGCATAAAAGAAAGAAAGAAACTAATAAACAAAAGCTATCTATATGATAATAGAGAACTGTAAGTGACTATGTGATTTAGAGTATAAAATAGCTATGTGAACGGCTTGAGTTTATACATGATTATACTACAGAGTTTATACATGATTACACTACTTTGGAATTGTTCACATGACTACTTCTACTCCCCCATACCCCAATCAATATACAAGGATCTAGACAGGTTATGTTGTTGTACATAAAAGTTTATACATAAAGCTCATGAGATCATGAGAGTACATGATAGCACATGAGTGTACATGAATAATAAGAGTCCATGAAATACATGATGTTCGTGAAAAGCACATGACATCATGTATTTGATGCACCCCAGGGGATAACATCTCATGTAAAAATCCATATAGTACTAATATATGATAATATCGTGTCAGCATCAAGTAAATTAGTCTATAACAAGAATATAATTCCTAGCATGTATAAAATAGTTACTCGCCTGATATCCCGAATGTCCGATGAGAATATGAGTCCAAACCGGAGTATCTGAGTCCTATTTAGAGCAACCACAGGTTACAAAGTGTCCAACATGAATTTAGAGAAATTTACAATGCATTCTAAATGATTCTAGGTCATTCTGGGTCAAAGTCAACCCTTGGTCAACTCTGGTCAACCTTGGTCAACCATTCTGGTCAAACTAGGTCAACCCTATGTCAACTAGTCAATTAGTCTAAGTTTAAGTCAAACTAAAGTATCTAACCATTTCAAGTCCGTTTGAGTCAATTTGGATCAAGTTTGACCTAAAGTTATCTTTTGTCAACTTGGTCACTTGCTAGTCAACTAGGCCAAGTTAGGCCCATTAGGTCAATCCTAAACTGACTCACAAATCTATAGGCTAACATCCGTGTCCGATTCGGGCAACGAAAACAAACCAAAATGAGATCTGTCTTCATGAAAGTTGTTTCAAATATACACAACAACAAATTCGTGAAAACGGAATCGAAAAATATGAACTTTCAATTCTAAGCAGCATTCCGTCGAACACATGTTCCAATAAACAGACACGTATCCGATACACCTATCAAACGGATATGAAATCCTACCAAACTTTATGTACAGGTCCGGGGTACCTATATGGATGCATCTACGAAGAAAAATCAAAATTTACTGGTGTTTAGAGTTGTTTACCTATTGAGAGTCAATATCTTAATGAAACGAGCCTCCAAATACGTCGATGCTGATTTCCTCCAGTCCAACGCCTCTGATTCCTTGCTAGAAAGTCTTCAACAGTTTTCTCTCCTCCCAATGATCGCAATGCACTTCATTTGGATGGATTTGGATGAGAAATAAGAAAGTTGGACTTTTGGAAGAGAAGGAGAATTCTAGGGTTTGTGAAACTTGACGGCTACAAATTTTTCACATAAAAGAGGGGGGCTACTATTTTGCCGGCCATAGGGGTTAGCTAGGGTTAGGTTAGGGTTTAGGATGGGCCACCATGCAATTAAAACCTATGTGAAGCCCATTAGCAAAAAGGCCAAAAAGCCACATGTAAAAATAGCTAAAAATTGATTTAATTTGTTTCCTAATGTGGACTAAAGCTCTAATTTAAAATCTAGTTAGCTAAAAAGGATTCTAATCACATGGTTAGTCTTCTAATCAAGGTTGACTATGGTTAAACCATTTGTTACTACCAAAAATACCAATCAAAGCTACACACCAATCAATTTAATAATAAAAAATAATAAAAATTCAAATTTCACACAATTACTAAAATACCCCTAATTAAAAAGTGAGAGTGACAGTCTTTAGTGGAAAATTTCTCGGGTTTGTTATTACGTCTAAGGGTATACACGTTGACCCGATAAAGTCAAAGCCATTCAAGAGATGCGTCATCCACGCAATCTAAAAGAGCTACGAGGATTCCAAGGACGACTTGCCTATATCAGAAGCTTCATCTCAAATATCTCTGGATGCTGCAGACCGTTCACTCAATTAATGAAGAAAGGTGTATTTTTCATTTGGATTGATGAATATCAACAAGCATTTGAGGACATTAAGCGATACTTGATGAATCCTCCGGTCCTACTTCTTCCGATTATAGGAATACCCTTCATGATGTACGTTCGAGCAATGGATCATTCTTTCAGTGCCCTCTTAGCCCAAAAGAAAAATGAGGGCCATGAGCATGCAATCTACTACCTTAGCCGCACGATGATCAGTACTGAACACCGATACAGTCTTGTAGAAATAGAGTGCCTAGCCTTGATGTTTTCTGTCCAGAAGATGCGCCATTACATTACAGGACAAACCATCCATATCATCTCTAGAGTCAATCCTCTGCGAGTACTGATAAAAAAGCCTAGTACACTTAATTCTAGACTTGCTACCTGGGTGATGCTGTTAGTGCAATATGATATGGTCTATGTCCCACAGAAGTCATTCAAGGGTCAAGCCCTAGCTGACTTCTTGGCTGCTCATCCAATTCCTGAAACTTCAAAACTCTATGATGAGATTCCAAATGAAACTCTAGAGTCTAACACGACTTCGGAAGGAATACTCGCTTGGCGTCTATTCTTTGATGGTTCATCTATAATCTGACCCAACGGTATCATCATCGCAGGAGTAGGGATTATCCTTGTATCCCCAGAAGAGCTAGCCATTCAAAGAGCCTATTCTCTGGATGAGCCATGTTCTAATAATGTTGCCGAATATAATGCTTTACTCATCGGTCTCCAGTTAGCTAAACAGCTGGATATCAATTATCTTAAGGTTTAAGGAAATTCTAATCTTTTTGTCAATCAGGCTAGAGGTACGTATGAGGTCCGACACCAAGATCTCATCTCCTACCAAGAAGCAGCAGTAAAACTTGCAATATCATTCAAAGTTTTCTTTATTAAGCATGTATGTCGAGCATGCAATACGAAAGCCAATGCACTCTCAAACCTAGCAGCAGTACTAGTTGTTCCTATGAAGAGACAACAATTAATCGTCATTGCTAATCAAGAATTATTCTATATTGAGAATAATTTGAATATTAAATTCAGTAATGTGGTTGATATTTGTACTACTAGTGAAGATTGGAGGACCCCCTTCATCGACTTTGCAGTACATGACATCTTGTCAGAAGATCCTAAAGAAGCAATGACAATTTATCGTCGATCACTCCGATTCTATTACAATCACTCGTCTAAGACACTCTACCGTCGATCTTCTTATGGTATGCTCCAGTGCTATCTTGCGGGTGATGAGGTAAAACAGATATTATGTTAAGCTCACGATGTTGTCGGCGGTGCACATCACCCTGGTCCTAAGCTACAAGACCGTATTAGACGCATAGGATACTATTGGCCCACCATGGTGGCGGATGTAATTGAATATGCAAAAAATGCAGAACATGTCAAATCCATGCAGAGTTCATCCACCAACCGTCAGAATTCTTACATCCAACTGCAGCATCGTGGCCCTTCAAAGCTTGGGACATGGATTTCATTGGTCCTATCAATCCACCATCATCCGGAGGACATCGGTTCGTCCTGGCTATAATCGATTATTTTTAAAATGGGCAGAAGCTATTCCCCTTGTTGAAGTCAAGACAAGCAGTGCCATCAACTTTATCAGGCATCATGTAATTTATCAATTTAGAATTCCTCGAAGAATCATTCATGACAACGGACCTCAGTTTGTAAGTTAAGCATTCACTCGATTCTGTAATGACACTCGAATCAACAATATTACTTCTACAGCTTATAATCTTACAGCCAGTGGTTTAGCAGAAGCATGCAACAAAACAATCATCAAGCTTCTCAAAAAGTTCATTTCTGCCAATAAACACAATTGGAGCAAAAAGCTTGGAGAATGCCTATAGGAGTATCATACTATTGTATGTACCCCAACTGGCTGTACGGGTGCGAAGCTGTCTTACCATTGAAGATTCAAATTCTATCCCTGAGGATAGCTATCGCCAATAAACTAATAGTAGAAAATAATGATCGTCTTCAACTTCAGGAGCTTGAAGCACTCGATGAGAAGCGGCTACTAGCTCAACAGCATATTGAGTTATATCAAGCCCGCATCTCGAAAGCTTTCAATCGTAAAGTCAAAGTATAGACTTTTCAAAAAGGCGAGCTAGTCCTTACTGTCAGACGTCCAATGACTATGACTCACATCAGCAAAGGCAAGTTCGAACCAATGTGGGAAGGTCCCTACGTCATAAGCAAAATCTTCTCTAACGAAGCTTACCAGCTGACCGGGATGGATGGTCGAATAGCTATGATGCCTATCAATGGCAAATTTCTGAAGAAATATCATATTTAAAAGTATGTATTATATTTTCTAGCAAAATATTGTACATATACAAATCTTCGAATTATTATAATAAGTCCTCAAAAATTTCCAGTGGAGTCTAACCTAGATCTTATGGTACATCCACAAAAGGTTAACCCATATCATCCACTACAACATGTCATCACAACGTCGTCTTTTGAAACCCAACCATTTTTATTCTTGAGCCCCAGTTGGTTTAAGGATAATCAACAGATATACGAATTCACGTCCAAACTACCTCTAAATTCCATTGTTTGTATCAATATCTTGTCACATCCATATTACCTCTGATAACGTCATCCAAAATAATATCAAATCATTATATCCTGTCACATCCAAGATCTCTGAACAGATATAATTAGTAATGCTATTTTCAAAAAATATGTCACGTCTAGCAACTTTGAATGTATTTCTACACATCTATCTATTGCTTGTGTCTCAAACAGATACATAAAGTAATATAATCACAAAACAATAGCTTTTTCATTTTATTTCAATCTCAAGAACATAAACTATTACACTGCTTCAAATGCGAGAAAAATGTTCAAAAAAAATATTATTACATTTTTTATTAGGAGGCAGAGTACTTAGATCAAGAATCATCTTTTTAAAGCTTCGGCGCACTCCACTTGAGTAGCATGAACCCTCTCTCTCGCTAAATTCCTCCAGAATTTTGGCGTTAGTGGCTGCTAAATTCTTGCCTTTGAGCCTCCTGATATGAAGTGGCTGCTCCCAGCCTCTGAGCCAGCATGGTTGCCTCTAGCCCCTAATTCAACTTGGCCTGCCTGGGCTTCCAATTTTGCCCTCTCTACTTCAAAGACGTGTTCGATAGGGGCCCTGAATCCCCTCAGCATCAGCACCAGAGTCTTCATCAGCCTCGAAGCCTTTAAGACCTTCAGCGAGCCCACAAGACCCTCACCTTCGTCATCTGGGCTTTCGTCGCCCTCAATTTCAGCATCAAAGTTCTCATCGCCGTGTAGTTCATTGAAACCCTGATCATCTTCGCTAGGGCTTTGGTTGCCCTCATCTTCAATAGGGTGCTCATCACCCTCAGTTGTAATCTGACCATCTTTGGTCGCCAAATCCTGACCCTCCTGGGTCGCTATTTGATCTTGTCTTAATTTGGCCTTTTCAAGAATTGAGGCAGCATCAACAGGGTCCTCCTCGATTGGCTCATCCCTATAATCAAAGTCCTACAGCGCCCCTATAACCTCTTTATCATTTTGAGAAGGTACCTTGTGCAGGATAGGGGCTACAGGAGTTTGGATTATAAAAGGAGTTGGAACTTCCGGAGCAGTCTCCTTTGAAACTGACGCCTCCCAAGGATTAGTGACTCTAGAAGCATCCTCTGAAGCTGACGGAGACATCAGACCAGACGAGATAAGCACTGTGAGTGCCCTCGAAGACAGGGGAAAATCGGCCTCAATAATCACTGACTCTGAAACAGTAATCGAGGGGCGTCCACTGTAGTAGCTGAAGCCGATTCGCTAATCGGTGGAAGTTCTGGAGACGAAGAAAGGTCAGTACAATTGCTAAAGGGTTAACATCTTGTAGCTCTTATTGAACTGAGAGAGTAAATATATCACCTTGTGGAGAGGACCTGCCCCCAAGCGACGGTGGCAATGGCTCTTGACCAGGGGACTGCCTTGGCGAGGAAGGAACAGTAGAAGCTGCTGTCTTTGTCTTCACAGCTCTCGGTACCACCAATTTTCTCCTGGCTGCGTGCTTGATTAATGGTTAAAGAGAAACGGCAGTATTTGGTTGACCTTCAGGAGCATCCCGCTTTTTACTTGTCTCTTCCACCCTACTCTCCTTTGGGCAGGGGATGGGGTTGTTCCTCTAAAAGAAGATGTTCTTCCAGGTGAAAGCCCCATATCTAATTATCGTGTTTGAAGCCTTGTCCATGCCACGGGTTTCTCGACGACAGTTGTTTCTTCTTTTTTTCCTTCCTTTCCCCTTAGCAGGAGAAAGAAGTTCATCATGAGCTGATTGGGAGGATGAAGTCCCAGTCTTCTACTTCTAACTACCTTCCTTCACGGGTGATTTTTCTTTTCGCTTCTTTAGAGTGATGCGCCATGCACCGTGCACCTCGTCGTGGAAACCAATACGTACAACCTCTAAAGGATCGTCAGCGAGAACATTCTCCTCGCCTTTTGTAAATTCTACGGCAGCTGCGGTCCCTTCTCGTGACCTTCTCACGCCAACAAAGCTATCTAATATGGAATAACCTTCGAAGAAGGTGTTAATTGAGGTATACAAATTTGTATATATATTGAACATACGCAGGCCCGTCTCAAAAGTAGTGGAGGGTATGGTAAATACAGCTTTAGTGCCTCTCGTACTGTAGTATCTCCATCCTCGAGCCCCGTCGATCAAATGCCCAAAGGCTTGAAGGCAGGTGGTCGTATTCCCAACATGTATCTGGTCGTAGACGAACTAACGAACGAATCGGCTAGGCAAGTATGGTTCTAGATAGCACTCATTCTCGAACCTATACACCAGATAGGAAGGTCTAATCACCTTCAACCAAGAGAAGGCTGCTGGTGGTAGACGGGTACCAATTGGCCCTAGATCCATGAGAGGAGCCGGGAAGGTCTCATATCCGGGTGGAGGAGAGATGCAAAAGAACTTCCAGCTGGAGCCCATATTCAGCGCCTTTCTGCAGTAAAAAAGTGAGTCCACCTTCCAACGATATATGGCATATCTATCGATAAAGTCTCCTCCAGTAGCACCAAGGGCTGGATCCATCAGAGAGGGAAGGTATAGTATCAACCAGCCGAACAAATAAGTGAACGACATCTCGGTACGAGGAAAGTCGTCTTAAAAACCAGGTTTATCCATCATAGTGGTCGTGAACGCACGGAGACCCACATTCAGTCGACTAGTTATGGTGGAGAGGATATCCATCCTGTACCAGAACACCAAATGTACTACAGCGAATAACATGCATTGGTGGATGCGATCGACCGTGCTGGCTCCGAAAACTACGAACCGTCGCAACCAAAGAGAAAGGAAGCCCACCAAGGTAGCCTCCTAAGACATGGTTATACCACCTTGTCTTATATAAGTCTTGATAGGGGTGCCCGCGGTACAACCATACCAGTCTTCTTCTAGCTCATTATCAATATATCCAGACTCTTCTATCAGTCTTTCAATTATGTGGCTGTCGAGCGGTTCAAAGAAACGAGGTTCACACTCTAGATGTTCTTGCACCTTGTTCTCCGCAACATGGCCCAAAAAGAGGTACAGCAACCACTTGGACGTATAGCATGTCCTGACTGCCTTGTTCTTATAGAGGTGAGTGCAAATTATGAAATGACATAGCAGTTTATCAAAAACCGCCACCATCTGGGAGTTCTTCTTGGCTAGAGCCTCTAGTTCTTCTTCAGATGACACATACTCTTCATATGGGTTCTCATCCATTGGCAGATGCGACAAAAACTGTATCTCATATAGGGCGAAGCCTATCTCCCCGTTAGGAGTAGTGAAGGTGCCAGTTCTGTTATTGTACCTCTCCACCAAGGCTAGGAACCTGTTTGTGCTGGTGTGGATGCCACAAGAGGTGGTCAAGAAAGCTTCATAAAGTCCCAACTCAAGCTTTGAAATTGTTCAGAGCCCATACTGAAAGTCGATTCCAGTGTTTAATGTCTAGATGCATCAAACTTGTCAGCCTTGGTTTTGGGGTAGGATACTCTCCTCCTGTTGTAGCATTGGTGTTGGCAAGGAATAGCATTCTGACCGGTATCATCAAAGATGAATCTTCGACCGGCATACAACTTGGCTTCAAACCTTTTAAGTACATGTTGTGTTTCTCAAAAGAACTGAAGAATATGTCTCTCCTCCGGTTCCCAAACCTGTGATATCTTTGTCCAACCTTAGCCTGTTGGAACGAAGTTATATCCCATGACGTCTTCCGAGGATAGCTGGCATGGGCGTATCGGACAAAGACAGGTTCCTCGCTAAGATATACCAGTCTGTCTCCTCGCTTGAGGGCCCGGGATTCTCGTTTCTCCTTGGGCTGAGAGGCATCATCAATGGCCTCTCCAAATAAGAAAGCTGGTTTCTTATGGGGTACCTGATTCGCAGTTAGGAAAGATCACCGCTCATTAAGCATAGCAAAGTCCTTTCATCTTAGGACTCTCGGAGAGTTCTTCTGGTAGTCGGCCTGTCAGGGTCAAACTACGGGAACGTGACATGCGACAAGTCTTCTTGGTATTCCGACACACGGAAAGTAGAAGTCAGTATCTCAGCATGAGGGTCTTCCCTGAGTTTAACTGTAAAAGGAAATAAGAGTTAAAATCATGAAAGTGTATTCTTACAAATTAAAGAAATTTAAGTGATTTTTTAGCTCTGCGTAAATCATAGAAGTCATAATACACAGAGTGCTAGTCTCTAGTTTGCACATACAGTATGATAGTTTCTAGTTTGCAAATGCAGTATGACAGTTCCTGGTTTGCACATGCATAATATAATACACTATTGTCAAAATTATGATACATAGCACGCCGCGCACTTTGAGAAAACAAAGAGTACATGTTTAATGAGGTCATGATCGATATGTTTTTGGCCAACACTCTGAAAGAGGTGGCACATTTTAAAATTTTGTGCAGCACCAACCAACACTCTGAAACAGGCGGTTGATGCTGGCTATGGTTCGTGCGGTATATGAATAGTGCTGGCTGTGGTTCATCTTTCCCGACCGATCCTCTACCTTCGAGAGCAGGGTTAGCTTCTTCAGCTCTCGTCGACGGTGGCACTTGCCTTGGCACCCTCAATGATGTAGCTTATGACAAAGCTCCAGCGACACCCTTGCCTTTCTCCGTTGCGGATCTCTTCGACTCCATTGATTTTGGTTGAAAAAAGCTTCGAAGGAAGAAGAAGATGAAGAAAGCTCAAGAAAAAAAAATTAAGAGAAGAACTCTCTCTGTCAACTTAATAAGCTATTTATAACCCAAGCATATGTGTAACAGCCACTAAAATCGTGCACGAAACAACAAGTCGGTGGGGATTCTACGCGCACAAAATCTACTGAAATGCTTCTTATTCAAAGTATTTCAAATTTAAAAATTTTGAAATTTGAAAGCTTTAAAGGGGATCTTGTAGAAGCTTAAAAAATATCAAAACAATACATAGAGCCATTCACAAAGAGTGCTAGGCCATATCTATCAAATAGCACCTAGTATCAAATAACGCTTATCATCAAATGGCGTCTGACATCAGATAGCGCGGGCCGCCACGTAGCAAGCTTCCTTAAGAAGCTAAGTCGTCAGTCATAATGACTGACAATGGCAGTCGAGGAAATCCCTTCGAATCCCGAGCGCACGGCGCTCGAGGAGGATCCTGTCAGATCTGTTATAATGATAACTGTCAGTTACTCCGTGCCATTTATCAATGGCACGAAGTGACTAACTCCTCACAAACTCAATGCTTGGCGCATTTCACAAATAGCACCAATCAACAGGATGCACCATTCATTTACTGGCGCTAATCAATCAATCATCATCCAGAAGTGGTTACTCTTATAAGCTTACTTTTGTATGTCCATGTCCTTTATGCTTTCGGACATATTCGAACATAAATGCTATCGGGTAGCCAAATTTAGTATTTTATGTTCTTTTTTGCTTTTATAACTCGTGTGGATTGAGATACAATAATAGGCCAACCATAGATTATGTATTCTAGAATACCCAACTATAGACAGCTTATACGTATATCGTTGGGCAAGATTCTATGATAGATGTAATTGGCCATTGTCACGTGGCTCGGTCCTGCGTATTTTGGGACTGGGACGTGGCCGTTTAGTGTTTTGTGTATATGGGTGTAGGATTGTGGGTCACACTAGTGAGTGTGTTACACACACATATATGTGTGATACCTAGGTAATGTATTACATATAGATAGGTATGTGTTAGGGTGTGTGTAAGGGTAATAGGTGTCCATGTGTTACCTAGGAATGGGATTACTTTTGTACAAGGTAATGGGTCAGGCAATATTGTGTAGGGGTAATGTATAGGTAATAGGATATTACATATATATTAGGGTAAGGTAATTTACACAAGTATAGGAATAGAATAACATTGCATAGGTAATGAGTCATAGGTAATATAGATAGTAGGTAATGTTAAACGTGGGTTAACCTATGTGGAATAGGGTAATATACATAGGGCTTTAACTATATGTTGACATAGGTAAACTAGGAATAAGGTAAGGGTAAAGTAGTAGGGTATCCCAAGATACCCTATGACTAGGTAAATGTCCAATTATATACTAGGATGGCCTAGTATAGGTGTGCTTACCATGGTATGACAAGGTAATGACCTAGAAATCTAGGGTTTACCCAATTTGACCAAGGTTGACTTGTTTAACCCTAAAAAGTCAACACTCAAGTCAAATTGACCTAGTGTTAGCAAAAATAAAAGTTTGATTACAAATTGAGAAAAGAGTACAAGAGTACAATTGATTTCTGGGGAAGTACAACTGTAGGAATCTGATCAGAAGACGATCACTTTATCCCTTGGACGATGTGATATCAAAGACATAAGCCTCTGGAGAATGCAACAGTACTTTGTCATTAGATTATGATCATTAGTGATGCTTTAGTTCTGATTTGAAACTGTATTTATAGAGTTCTGAAATAACTGTTTTCTGAGATGTACGCACTTCAGGTTGCGCGTCTTCTATCCAGTTGCACAAACGGTTAATTGAACTGCGAGGGAAATGTGGCATCATTTGAGTGAGATGTGCATGGTCTTGGGCAGTATAGTAGACACGTTCTTCGAGATTAGTGGCATGCATGCCACACATCCTGCTTCTGAACATAAGTTGATTGGGTGGCGCCAACACTCTAGGTTACGCGAGAGCGCAACTTGACGTTTGGCACCTTTGACTGGGTCTTCTATGCTATGATGATTAATCCTCGTGATTTTTGATAACTTGTGCAAGCCAGCTATCAGCATTAATTGCATGCTGACAAAATCTCCTCGAACGTCGTATTGTATGGCATTCGAATAGATTTTCTTCGACTGACGAGCTATTAGTAATGATGGCAGCCATTACAGCTTATCGAGGATGCTTGCCATGTGGAGCTCGTGCACCCTGGCTTAGGCACAACCTGAGATGGCTTAGACAAAACCTAAGACTGGCGCAACCTAGTGATCTGGGCCACTTTATGCTGGCGCTTTGTTGAGAGGGGCGTCCATTGATTTTTAGGCTTCTACAAAACCCCCTTCAAAGTTTTCAAAGTTTGAAAGATTTCAAAATTTGAAATACCTTGAATTAGAAAAATTTAACACAAGTTGTGCCAGTCAATGTTTAACCAACTCCGCTTTTTTAGCTCAAGTTACGAAACAGTTTCGAAATACCCTTTAGGCTATAAATAGTCGTTCAAAGAAGAATTTTAACTTTTTACTGAAAGTTATTTTCCTCAAACCCTTCATCTTCTTCCTTCTAAATTCTGAAGATCCTTCGACGATCGTCAATGGCACCATGGAAGTCCACCGCCGACAAGGGAAAGGCCATTGCTGGGCCTTTATCGCGTATATCATCGTTGAGGGCTTCTCGTTATGCACCTCCATCATCGAGAGCTGAACAAGCCAACCCACCTCTCGAAGGTGATCTTCATAGAACAAATCGACCATCACTTAGGCGCCAGTGAACAAAAAATTCACTATGCCAGAGTCGATCATCTCTTTTTAGAGTTCTGATTGATTTGCGCACTCTGTAACGTACGCCTCCTCTTTTTAGAGTGTAGGCACACACTCTATTACTCGTGCCTCCTCTTTTTAGAGTGTTGGCTGCGTCAAAATTTACTATTTGTTTTTACAAACTGTATTACACAAGTTTTGAATTTATGCCTTCTGAACTTGCGCGAATGCACCCTTCAAACATGCGCATTTCGAGTTTGGACTAGGCGCAACTTGATAACTTGCTTAATGTAGAACTTGAATTCATATTAGTCTTGAGCTGACACTAGGCATTCTCTGTAGGCTTGCGCAACATAGAATCATGCGCAACCTAGATTATATTTTTTAGATGCTCGCACAACCTATGACTTCGCGCACCCTACTTTAAATTTAGATACTGTTGTATAGACTTTATAATTAATCTTTTACTCTCTACTTTTTGCAATTGATCTCAGAGAAGTCCCTGTTGCTGAAAGATATGCTTCGGCCTTCAATATGTCAGAATACCGAGAAGACTTATCCCACGTACGATATCCTCAATATGATCTACCTAAGTCCCGAAGGGATATGCTCGCAGCTCAAGAGAACCCCACCTTGTTATGCTTGATGAACGGTGAACCTTTGGAAACTCTGGACAATGTCGTTCATATGAAGCCACCTTTCTTGTTTGGAGAGGCGATCAAGAAAACGTCTCAGACCAAAGCGAAGAGAGAAGACAGATTTTATCAATATGGGAACATAATCATGTACCTCACAGAAATGTTGAGATACTTGTCTCTGTCTTGATATGCATTTTCTAGTGATCCCCAACGTATGGCGTGGGATCTGACCCCGATTCAACAGGCCAAAGTTGGGAAGATATGCTACAGATTGGGTTCGCAGAACAAGGATTTTTTTCTACAGCACTTCGGAGAGATACAGTTCCTATCTGAGAGGTTTAAGACCAAGCTTTATACCTCCTGAAGATTCATCAATGTTGCTTCCTGTCAGGGTGCCTATTTTCATGAACATATTTGCGAAGGCTGAGTGAAGATACTCAGACCAAACCATGTGCTTAACAGGCTTAGTGAACCCTAACATAAAATGTTGGAATAGTGTAGTGGTTTGGGTTTTGGATCATTTTAAGGATAAACTCCTCGAACTAAAGCTCTATAATCGAATCTGGACTAGTGCTCACAGCTTTTGTTTGAATGCTCACATGTTTTTAGCTTTAGTTGAAAGATACAATGAGAAGACTGGTACCTTCATGACGCCTAACGGAGAAATCGGCTTCGCACTTCATGAAATGAAGTATCTTTCACATTTGCCAATGGGTAAAAACCCATATGAAGAATATGTGCCGACAAACGAGGAACTGGATACTGTATCAGCAGAGAACCCTCAGATGGTGGTTGTGTTTGAAGAGCTGTTATGCCACAATATGATCTGTTCCCTTTACTACAAGAGTGCTTCCAAAGGGACTTGCTAAACCACCAAATGGCTGCCATACTTGTTTCTGGGACATGCTCATGAAGAGAAGATCGTCGAGAGTCAAGTTTGCGATCCTTATTTATTCAAACCGCTCAGCCGCAGCGATGTAGAAAAATTGCTAGAAAAATATAAGCATTACGATAACATCCTGAATATAGATTGGTACCCATTCACTACTGGTGCCCCAATCAAAATTTATCTTAGACAGGGTTACAAACCCATGTCTCGAGAAGGCCAGCTGGCCGATTTTCTCTCTTTATGGCTACGGCAGTTTGTGATACCCGGAGCCAGTGTCGTCGACTGATTCCATCGAGGTGTGCTATTCACCACAGTGCGTCTAGTGTTCGGCTACAAGATGGATCATCTCTCGACGATGACCTGCCTCTTGAATGCAGGCTTGCGTTCTTTCATTAACACAATGGTGTACGATAAGAATTCTCGAGATAACTTTCCTTGTACCAAAATATCGTACACATATCTATTTGGGTGGTTGCTGTTGCAATACCCTGACTTGATGGACCCTGATATGGGTGAAGTCAGAGGCAATTTTATCAGGCATTATTCCAATGCTCGATGGAATATAAATACACTGTCAGAATACCGAAGAGCTTTGAACCGAGGGTCTGGATGGAGATTTCAATGTGTTCCTCCTCCTCCCGGATATGAGAATCTCCCTCCATAACTCATGGATCTAGAAGCAGCATCTCTCCATCTATCTTCGGCTGAGTTCATATGGTTGAAGATGATCCGGCCATCACATCAAGTGTACTGGTTTGAGGGTGAATGCTTTCTGGAACCGTACTTACCAAGCCGATTTGCTCGACAGTTCGGCTATAATCAACTGCATGTAGGTAATGCCACCACCTGTTTACAGGCTATGGGTTACCTAATAGATGGTGCCAGGGCTTGGAGATATTACAATGCAAGAGGCACCAAGGCCACATTCCCGATGCCCAATGTCTCCCAGATAGGCCTGCGTATGTTATACACATACGTAAATTTTTATACTTCGGCCAACACCTTTACCGAAAGGTTCCACCTGGCTGACAGTTTTGCCTGTGATAAACGTTCAAGAGCTAGAGTTCGCACTACACAATCCTTCAGAGATAAAGAGAATCACAAACCTGTTGATGAACCTCTGGAAGCCTCTCTCGTAGGCTTTTATGACGAAGTCAATGATCCACTATATGTGTCACTGAAGATATGGAAGGAGAAGTCCCTTGCAAAGGAACTTGGGAAGAAAAGAAAAATTGGAGAGTCATTTGCTCCTTCACACCCTGGTGATCTTCCTTCTTCTCCTAAGGCTATAGGGAAGAAAAAAAAAGACCATATTGGTCATTACTGAGCAGCCTACCACCAGGACTATACGGTCCTAGACAAAGCAGATACAGACTGGAGCATCCCCTGGAGGAGGAGAGGCAACTCCTTCTTCAGTTCCAAGAAGCAGCCGAGTTACCAAGAAGAGGACAAGAGAACCCAATGTGCAAGGCGACCTCGATGAGGTTGAAGAAGAACCTGAGACACCTCTTGTGCGTAAGACCAAAAGTAGATTAATGGTTACTCTAGAAGACCGTCAAGAAATATTGCCTTCACAAGATATGTCACCTCCACAAGGTAAATTTTAATACTCTTTTAATGTGATCTTGATTGATTAACATATTGATATTGTTCTTTTTTATCTGCATAGGTTACAGTAATCAGCGTTCTGGCTTCGATCATTACAGAAGAGATTTTGGGGCCCATAATCACAAAAATGACTATTCCCGTGACTGTGCTAGCTGCCGCAGTAATTATGATGTCATCTCCAACTCCAGGAATCCCAAAGACTATACTTCCTGAGAAGAAGTTGCCTTTTACAGAATCTAATCTTGATGTCATTGCTTCTTCCGTAGCCCAATCTCCTACTCACTCTCAAGAGGTTCAAGAAATGATAGCGGCTCTCGAAGGCTGTGACTACGGCGATGCATTAATTGAAGATAATTCTACAAGTGCCATTGAAGGAGACCAAGCTTCAGTGGAAGTCTCGCTGAATCAAGAATTACCGATCGAAGAAGGCCATACCACTGTTGAGGGTAAGGAGTACCCCATTGTTGAAAAGGGGCTTTCAAGTCCAAGAACTGATGAGCATAAAACAACAACAATTCTGATGATCATGAAAGGATGGATGAAAATCAGACTATAGTTCCTGAAGATGTTGGGATCAATGAAAATCCTAACACTGGTACTGCGGAGACTCAAACCCCAACCAACCAAACTTTTGAGGTCAAGGATGCAGAAGTGATTGCCCCAACTGAACAAGCAGAATCAGGGGTCGGAAGCAACTGCTTCCTATTAGGCGGCTCTGAAGCTGGAAGTAGTCAGACAGACGTGTCTGAAACTACCATGGCCATGCTCCGCTCATATCTGGACATACCCCATGAGAACCCATACGTATTGCCAGGATTAGGTACGTAAATTTTTTTACTTTTATTTACCCTAATTCCTTTAATGATGTATAATGACTGTGTATCTTGATTACAGTGGGTCATATGGGGACGCTTGTAACAGCTGCGTCGACCATATTCAGTTTTAGCTCGACGATGGCTCCTTGGATATAGGAATCTAAATAGGAGAGGGAAGTTCTTCTATAATGCCAGTACTCGGGTCTCCTGGTGTACAATTTATAATTCCTCCAACTACTGCATAAGTAAGAATTCAAACAGAAGTAGCTACTCCGGGTATCTCAGCGATGAACAGAGCTGTCGTCGAATCTTATACTAATATTTTCTTCACTTCTGTGAAGCCTCTAATTCAAATGGTCATGGAAAAGGACCAACCTTATGAGTCAGTAAGGGGCCCTTCCTCCTTCATCATTGGAGCTATCCGCAAGATCGACGATTTGGACAGAGTCAACTATTTAGATCATATTTTGAATGAGCTTGAAGAATCCATCAAGTCTTATAAAGATCTAACAAGGGAAAACATCCAGAAACTTGTAGATGTTAAATGCGAGGCGATGGTTCATGAGTCTGCAAGACGAAAAATAGATTTTGAAGCTTCTGTGGTAGCTTTCTCACAACGTTCTATAGAGTTGAAATCTCGTATTGTCGAGACAACTTCTTCTGTTGAGCATCATAAGACTGAAGCTGCAGAGAAAGAAAAAGGCTACTGAATGTCAAGCTCGCCTTCAGGATTTAGAAATTGAAATGGCTCGGCTCCAAGAAGCACTCAAAGCGGCTCGACGACGTAAAGAGGAGGTATTGGAAATGCATCAAATTGATGCGAGCCAATTAGATGACCTGAGGAGGCAACGGGATGCACTTATCCAAACTGAAGGTGCAGAACTGGAACGCCGAGTTGATTCGTTGTAACCTTTTGATCCAGAGTCTGGGAGAGCTCTAGCTAGGCAGAGGGTACTCGACTCTAGAAAAGAGAGAGCTAAGAATCTGAAGAGACTAATTGTTGATCTCAGTACTCAGCCTCCCAGTGAAGCGATCTATAGAAGCTTTTTGTCTTTTTGTTATCTTTCACAAGATGTATTTTTTGACATTTTAATCATCATTGAAATAAAAATTAATGCTCTTTTTGTGGTTCTTTTACTTATTATATATCTATAGTAGATATAAGTAATAGATAAGAATAGAAAAATATGTTCAGAGGTACCGAACATGACATATCTCCTTAAAAAAATAACAATACTAATTATATCTGTTCAGAGGTAATGTTGATGTGACAGAATATAATTCTCATAATATTGTCATTTTAAATGACGACTTTATCAGAGGTAATGTGGACGTAATAGGTCGTTGATGTAGATTATAGAATTCAGAGGTAATGTGGACGTGAATTCATGTATCTATTGATTATCTTCAAGTCAGCTGGGACTCAAAGATAGGATATCTTTTAAAATAATTGGGTTCTAAAAGATGAGGTTTGTGATAAGGTGACACAATATGGATATACTCTACTTAGGATTTTGAAGATTTATTATTTGAGGTTTTATTTACAGAAGAGTGAATAAAAGATTATAACTCGTTGTTTTGGGAATTGTACAATATTCAGAAGATGTTTTGTACATTCTTCAAACATAGTATTTTTTAAGAATTTGCCATTGATGGGTATCATAGCAACTCGGCCGTCCATACCGGTTAGTTGATAAGCTCTGTTTGAGAAAACCTTGCTTACAACATAGGGACCTTCCCATTTTGCTTCGAATTTGCCTTTACTCATGTGTGTCATAGTTATAGGACGTCTGACAGTAAGGACTAATTCACCTTTTTGGAATGCTCGTACTTTGACTTTACGGTTGAAAGTTTTTGAGATATGGGCTTGATATAACTCGATATGTTGTTGAGCTAATAGTCGCTTTTCGTCAAGCGCTTCAAGCTCCGAAAGTCGAAAATGATCATTGTTTTCTGTTGTGAGCTCATTGGCAATTGCAATCCTTAATGAGGGGATTTGAATTTCCAATGGTAGGACAGCTTCGCATCCATACACCAAGGAGAAAGGTGTACAACCGGTTGGAGTGCGTATAGTAGTACGATAAGCCCATAGACATTCTTTAAGCTTTTTACTCCAGTTTCTCTTATTGGTAGAAACAAATTTCTTGAGAAGCTTGATGATAGTTTTGTTGAATGCTTTAGCCAGACCGTTAGCTGCAGGATTGTAGGCCGTGGCAATATTGTTGATTTTGTTATCATCACAAAACTGAGTAAACTTTTAACTGATGAATTATGGTCTTTTATCATGAATGATTCGTCAAGGAATGTCGAATCTGTATATCACATGATGTTTGATGAAGTTGATGACGCTGCTAGTCTTGACTTCAGATAAAGGTATGGCTTCCGCCATTTCTAGAAGTAATCGGTTATAGCTAGTATAAACCGATGTCCTCTAAATGTCGATGGATTGATAGGACCAATGACATCTATGTCCCAAGCTTCAAAGGGGCCATGATGTGGCAGTCGGATGAAGGAACTCCGACGGTTGATGGATAAAATCTGTATGGATTTGACAGGCTCGACATTTCCTTGCATATTTAATGGCATCTGATACCATAGTGGGCCAGTAGTAGCCCATACGTCGGATACGATCCTGTAACATAGGATCGGGCTGATGTGCACCACATACGCCGTCGTAAGCTTCACGTAGTATTTAGTTTTCTTCATCTCCCGTAAGATAGCGTAAGAGTAGACTATCAAATGTTTGCCGATAGAGGGTCTTGGAAATGTGATTGTAATAAAACTGGAGTGATCGACTACAGATTGTTGTAGCTTCCTTAGAATCTTCAGGTAAGATGTTATGTACCACGAAGTCAATGAAAGGAGCTCTCCAGTCTTCACTAATGATGTTGATTTTAGTTGAATTGCTTAACTCAATATTTGAGTTATTCTCGATACAAAATAACTCTCTGTTAGTGATGACAATCATCTGTTGCCTTTTCACTGGAATTGCTAATACGGCTGCCAGATTAGCCAATGCATCAGCCTCTGTATTGCATGCCCGACGTACATGTTCAATAAAGAAGCCTTTGAACGATGCAGCCAGCCTAACTGCCGCTTCATGATATGGGACGAGATCCTGGTGCCGAACTTCATACGTGCCTCTAACCTGATTGATGATCAGTTTAGAGTCTCCATCTCCTTCAAGATATTCAATATCCAATTGTTTAGCCAATTGGAGACCAATGAGAAAAGGGTTGTATTCAGCCACGTTGTTGGAATATGACTCGTCTAAAGAATAAGCTCTTTAAATAGCTAATCCTTCTGGCGATACGAGGACGATTCCAACATCAGTAACAATGGTACCTTTCGGTCCTATTCTGGGTGCACCGTCAAAGAATAGACGTCGGGTAAGAATTTCTTCTGAAAGCTTGTTGGATTCCAAAGTTTCGTCCGAAATCTCGTCATAGAGTTTAGACGTCTCCGAAATTGGATGAGCCGCAAGGAAGTCAGCTAAGGCTTGACCCTTAACAGACTTTTGTGGGACATAGACCATATCATATTGTGCTAACAATATGGCCCATGCAGCAAGTCTGGAATTGAGTGTACTGGGCTTCTTCATCAAGACCAGGAGAGGGTTAACTCTGGAGATAACATGAATAGTCTGGCCTGTGATATAATATCTAGTTTTCTGAACAGCAAACATCAAAGCTAAACACTCTTTTTCCACCGGACTATATCAATGTTTAGCCCAGATCATTATGCGGCTGAGATAATAGATAGCTTGCTCATGACCTTCTTTGTTCTTCTGAGCTAGTAAGGCACCCAATGAATGATCCAATGCTCGAACATACATCAGGAAGGGTATTCCTAAGACTAGAGGCACTAGAACTAGAGGGTTCATCAAGTATCGCTTTATGTCCTCAAATGCTTGCTGGCATTCTTCAGTCCAAATGAAAGACACACCTTTCTTCGTAAGTTGAGTGAACGGTCTATCGCGTCCAGAGAGATTTGAGATGAATCTCCTGATGCACGCAAGCCGTCCCTGGAATCCTCATAGCTCTTTTAGGTTGCATGGAGGACGCATCTCTTGAATGGCTTTGATTTTTTCAAGGTCAATGTGTATACCTTTAGAGGTAATAACGAATTCAAAAAAATTTCCCCTGAGACTCCCAGGAATGACTTGGTGGGATTCATCTTGAGTTGATGTTGGTACATTAGATCGAAGATAGTTCTCAAGTCTTGGATGTGGTCTTCCTTTAGATGAATTTTGACAGCAATATCATCTACATAGCTTTCAACACTCTTCCGTAAATGATCACGGAAGATAGTACTCATAGCCCGCTGATAAGTTGCACTAGCATTTTTAAGACCAAATGGTATGACAGTGTAGCAATAGACTCCCAGAAGAATATGGAAAGATGTATGTTTCTCATCTTCTGGATGTATTTTGATTTGATTGTATCCTGAGAATCCATCCATATAAGATATTCGTTCGAATCCGCAAGTATTATCGATCATGACATTAGTGACCGGAAGAGGAAACTCATCCTTGGGACAAACATCATTGAGATCTCTAAAGTCAATGCAGACTCTGACCTTTCCTGTTTTCTTCATAACTGGGACAACATTGGCAATCCAGTCAGGATGTTGTTCTTCTCTGACAAAACTACAAGAGATAAGCTTCTTGACTTCAGTTTCTATGGCATCCATCATATCAGGTCAAAATCGATGATGTTGTTGTTTGGCTGGCCTTATATTGGACAAGATGTTGAGCCTGTGGGTAGCAATCTGAGTATCCAATCCCGACATATCCTCATAACTCCGGGAGAAGACGTCAATGTATTCCCGAATAAGCTGAATTAATTTTTGTTTATCCGCTTCTGGAAGACTCTTGCTGATGAAGATAGGTCTTGACGAGCCTTCTTCTCCAACATCAATTTGAATTAATTGATCTTCAGTAGGGGTTCTTGTTGCTCAAAATGAAGTTACCATTGAGTGTCCATCCTTTTTGCCCACGGATCTGCTTCAGGAGCTTCAGTAGAGTCATCATCGTCTTCTGAGAATTCAGCAGACACCATATTGGAAGATAGTGTCACCCGATGGACGTGGCCTACACTGGTATCAGAATCCCATAAAACATAATCAAAAGAGTTAGTTCGCACATTTTTATCAGATTTGGAGGCTTCTAGGGTTGAAATCGGCAAAGTATAACTCAATCCACACTTCGTTTTACCATAATATTGCAGTGAGGAGCAGGGATACGAATAGGAGTTCGCCTTCCCTTACCGCCATTGAGTCCAGCTTTAAAATTGTAGCCCATCTTTTGAATAATATCTTTTGATTGTTGACTATAACGACGTAGTTGAAGTCTCTCGTTATCGTCATTTTCTTCCTCGTTACCGGGCGTAGTCTTCTGCTCTGTTCCTTTACTAAAAAGTGTAGGAAGTTTATCTTTCTTCCTGGAAGGAACTAAGAAAAAGTAGTCTTGTACTGGTTTGAGCAATACTTCATCTTGGAGAGGTTGAACTGCTCCTATTATAAGTGGTTTAAAGTTATCTAGCATTTCTAAGTAACATCGAGTATAATAAAAGACATCAGTATACTGAAAGAGATGCTACTTTATTGATTTGTACATCATCATTTACAATAGGGTTCTTGGCCTTATCAGAAAGCTTGGTAAGGTTGATAACTAGAGGAGAAGAATGAGAAGGAGGCGGCTTGTTACAACGAAGGTCGATAACAAGAGGCTCAGAAGAGGTGAGCTCCCTCTGTTCCATCTTTCCAGCAGGAGGTTGCTTGTTATGAGAGGAAAGATGGATAGTCAACATCTGAGAAGAAGATGGACGAGTAGTAGTACGTCCTTTGACTGGGATTATAAGAACATCATCTGAGGTGTCTCTCTGATCTTCTTCACTATCCATCGCCAGTACAACCTTCATGAACTCTTCCTTGTACATCCGAGAATCAGTACAATATGCTTCGATGCCTCTGAAAGGATTTAGATCAGTTACTTCCTTCTGGACTTCTCAATTGATGTCTATATATTTGAAGCATTGGTGGAGAGTGGATAGTATAATGTTATGCTCATGCAGAAATGGTCTTTCCAGCAAAGCATTATAGGAGCTATGATTATAGATCACGTAGAAGGTAACCTTTGTAAGAAGATTGCCAATTTGAACTTTTAGGCGAATCTTCCCCAGGGGTTCACATATTCCAAAATTAAATCCCAAGATGTTTGTGATAGTTGTGGAAAGATTATGTATAGGAATCTTTAATGCATCCAGTAGAGTCTTTGGCATGATGATGAGTGCAGACCCAGGGTCGATCAAGATACGATCAACTTTCATGGTATCGACATATCCCGTAAAATAGAGAGGTCGGTCATGACGATTATCTTCCAGCAGCATATCATCTTGTGTAAAGGTGATGTTGGGTATCAGCTCCATCACACTATGACAATAAAAGCAGGTTACAGGCTGCTCCTCTAGCTTTTTGTGTAGTGTCAGACAAGTATCGGCTTGCATCAAAACTTTACTTAATATTTCTCGAGTTTCGTTTGAGAGACGCAGTAGCTCAAAGATTGATAACCTTGCCGGAGTATTAGCCAGCTGAGCCAGTATATCAAAGTTATACGGCTTCTCGAGTCCCAGAGTTGGAGTCTTCTTTAATACTTAATCGAAGCGAACAAGCTATTTTCTTTTGTCGATCGCCATCGGTTTGGGAGGAGTTAGTTCCACTGGAGGTGATAAAGCCGATGAAACATTGACAGCAGGACAAGAAGATGCTAGAGGAGCCTCCGGAGCTGGAGCAGGGCTCTCTTGACCTACTGAATAGTCTCTCAGATAAAGTCTTCCAGACCTGGTACCAGTTAAGGTGAAATAACGTATAGGCAACTCTAGAGGAGGGTGAATAGAGTTTGTGTCGATAATCACCAAATAAAAATTAACTTTATATCATCTCCACAAAACAACTATCAAGATAGTAAATAAATCAGAGAAAAATGCAAAAGTAAATAAAGATCAGAAGAGCATACGCAAACACAGCAGTTTTAACCTAGTTTTTCTCATGGAGGACTAGTCCAGGCCTGAGAACTCTGGCTCAGGATTGAAATCCACTATTTGTGAAATAGTGTACAACCACGTGCCTTTACTCAGAAGAGCACACCAACTTCTTACAGATTCGTAGGTGGCAAAACTTGGAATTATCCAAGTGACTTTTCTTTTCAACTCTTGCACAAAAACTTCTAGCTGAATCGCACTTGATCACCTTGGGGCTTTGGAAGTTTTGTGGCTAGTAGATTGGAAGAGTATGGCTTAGGTAGTATAAGGCTTAGATGATTGAGAGTGAGAGATAGAAAGATGATATGAAGAGATAAATCAAGCCTTATTTATACTACTGTGGGGAGGCAGAGTTCGGCCCGAATTTTGCCCCAAGAATTTAAATTTTTGAACGTTGGACAGCTTGTACCAAGCGGGCCCTAAAAATTAGGGTGCTGAAAATCAGGAGACAGAGTTCGACCCGAACTCTGTGTTGAAGAACAGATGGCAACTCTAGAGGGGGGTGAATAGAGTTTATAGCGATAATATCCAATTAAAACTTCAACTCTATCACAATCTAAAAAATAATCAGAGTAAATACGGAAATAAATGAGGAGCAAGAAAGCATACGCAAACACAGCCGATTTTAACCTGGTTTCCCTCGTGGAGGACTAGTCCAGGCTTGAGCACTCTAGCTCAGGATTAAATCCACTATTTGTGAAATAGTAGTTACATCCTGTGCCTTTTCTTCAGAAGTGCACGTCAACTTCTTACAATAGATCGCAGTGGCGATGCTTGGACTTTTCCAAGCTACTTCTTGAACTCTTGCACAAGACTCCTAACTGAGAGATGCTGAGCACTCGAGACTTAGAAAACTTGTGGCTAGTAGATGAAGAAGGGTATGGCTTATATTGAGCTTAAGAGAGAAGAGAAGAGAAGATTGGATGATTGAAAATGATAGAATTCTTGGCCTATTTATAGGATTTTAACAGGCAGAATTCGGCCAGAATTCTGGTAGAAATTTTCAAATATTTGGCCGTTGGACAACTAGCAACCAGCCAGCCCTAAAATTAGGGTGCTGATTTTTAGGGGACAGAGTTCGGCCCGAACTCTGTGTGGAGGCAGAGTTCGGCCCGAACTCTGTCTCCAGAGCACAGAATGGGTCCAAGGGTCCAATGGGCTTATTTTGGATGTGGAGCTTTATGGATTTTGGATAGGTTATGGGTTGAGTCTCAAGAGCCCAGCATAACTCAGTTTACAATCATTCTAGACTCAATAAATAAAAGTACAGACTCGAAAACAACTTACAATTGTAACACTGAGCTGTCGTCTGGCTTGAGCAGAAAGTAGTCGTCGTGTGTCGTATTAAATTATCACAAGTATTATTTAGTCAATGTTATCAATATTTGGTTGACTGTGACTTTGTGTCAACAATCTCCACCATATTGATAATTGACAAAATAATAATTGTATATTCAATATCCATACCTAGACACATGTAACGACATAGCTCCCCCATAATAAGTGTCGAGCTTAAGAGTAGCTCCCCCATAAACATTGTTGTGAATCTTTGTTGGCCTGTTAATAATATTCTTCCAAAAGCACATATAAACCAAACAAACAGAAACAGAATATACACATAACTCCCCCTTTTGGCATTTAGCAATATGAGATAGATAAATGATAACTGGCAAACACACGTAAAGGAGAAGAAACTGTATATAAACTAAGATAATGACCAAGAGGCATAATGTCATAGAAACTGATAATAGAACTACCAAAGTCTCAAAAGCACAACTCATAATAAGTCTACTACAAATCAAGTACATAAAAGTAACTAAAGCAGAATACATAAATCATAATCTAAGATCCTCAGTAGCAGCGTCGAAGAGCAGTCCATAACCATCATCGAGCATGAGAGGGCCCGGCGTCGTCCGATGGATCAGTAAAGGAGCGACGTGGGTCCACAAATGTCGCATCCGGATCCATGTAGCAACGAACCCAAGGGTCATCGATACGGAATCCCTCACGACCGGGGTCTCTCTTCATAGGAATGGGCATGGAAGGATGGCGAGACATGGAATACCGAATATCATGCAGCGAGTTGCAGATCGCACTCATCTGCAATGTGGTCCGATAATCCAGCTGAGTCCAACGATCGTCCTCCAAAGTGAAACGATCTCGGAGCATGGTCTGAAGAGATTCGAGAGTGACAGGAGGAGAAGGAGGATCCTGTCCGAGAGGAGGGGCATCTGGCTCATCATCAGAATGCTCAGACACGACCGGTGAGCCAGCGGCCGCATGAAGCCTCCTTGCCTTAGAGAGAAAGACAGGGGCAGGTAAGAATGGACACTCATCATAGGGTACATAAAACGTACGAAAGATCATAGGAAGGTATAATGCATAAACCAAGGATCTTGATTTCTTTCTATAGTTGTTCATCCAATCCATCATTGTGCGTGGAAGATTAAGGGGAACATGGAAGTGGAGATGGTATAGGGCCGATATTTCAAAATAAGTAACTTCATCGGTAGAGCCCGCTTTGGATAGAATGGTGTTAAAAATGATCCGATGAAGTTCATAGAAATAGGGATTAAGGAATTTAGCTAAAAGCTTACGAGGACGTGTGTTAGGGCTACACAAGTCATCCTTGAAGCTTTCAAGTAAAATTCCTTCGGAAAATTGAAAGGATCTAGCTTCAACAAGCTTTTCCCAAGAATTTGGCTCTTGAAGTTCAAGATATTCGGCCAATTCAAAATTATCAAATAAAATATCAACTCCCGCAACTCGTGAATAGATATGAGTGTCATCATGGGTCAAGTTTCAGTAAAACATTTGAATGGAACTACGATAAATGACCGAATTTGTGGTAACAAGTTCATCAAGGCCAAGGTCATTGAAGAGTGCATCATGTTGAGAGAATATAGTAAAGTTGATGGGGTGTCCCGCAAACACCGGACGTATCCGAAAATTGCTAAACTAATCATTAGATGCGTCTAGTGATATAAAAATTCGGTCGTCACAAGTGTTTGGATCAAAGGGACGTGGAGGATTGAACAACAGATGAATTGGTGGTTGTTGTTCAATGGCCGGTGCAACGGGTGGTGCAACGGGCGGCTCAATGGGAGGAGGAGCATTCGACGAGGACGCACCCTCGGTCCGAAGTCTCTTCCCGCGGTTGAGCAATCGTGGAGCCATAACACAATAGATAGATGATAATGAAAGAAATTTGAGATATAGAAAAGTAAAGAATTATACCTCGAACTAGTGAAGGACTATGAAAGAGAATTGAAAAATAAGCCTTCTCCTTGAGTTTTGGGAAGAATGGAGCTCTAGAAAGGAGAAATTAGGGTTAGGGTTTAGAGAGTTTTGAGTCGGAGAAGTAGAAAAGGTGGTAAGAAGGAAGGAGAGGGAAGAGAAATCGAAAATATGGGGAGGGTTTCTCTTGGTCGGACCAAATCATGGCCATTGGATCTAATTTTAGATCAACGACTGAGACTGTTCCCGATTCTGGAACAGGCAGGCCAAATTCGACCCGAACTCTGGTAGGGGCAGAGTTCGGCCCAAATTCTGGATCCTGGTCACAGAACAGGAATCAGGCTGAGTTGAGTCAAAAATTGGTTAAGTAAAAGGAAAAACCAATATAAGACATGAGTATAATTATAAGAAAGATCCAAGAAGTAAAGAATAACAGATAGTAAGTTTTGAAGCAGCAATATGACGTTTGAAAAAATAGTATTACAGCATGTGATAAATGAAAATGAACCATATAATAAACATGGAATTATATCATAATTCAATATTTTGAAGCTGCCATGGGTTAGCTGCAGGGGCCGGATCCCAGCTAGCGGTAGTCCTGAGGACTAGTGCACCGTGTCGCTTAGGCTTTTACACCTTGTTGTCAGAAGGGCCCTTTCGGCTTGTACCCATAGCAAGTTCATCATAAGAGAATCATAATATACTCGATATTTACGCAGGTTGATTTTAATTTATAACAGCTTCATCTAAAATTCCAAGTTCACGACAAAGAAAATTGAAGCGCTCTTCGGATAATGGTTTTGTGAAAAAATCTGCTAACTGATGATCAGTGTCAATAAATTCTAAGTTAATCGTGCCATTTTGCTGATGATCACGCAAAAAGTGATGACGAATTTTAATGTGCTTCGTGCGTGAGTGACAAATGGGATTCTTAGTCAGATTTATAGCACTAGTGTTGTCACAAAATATTGGAATGTGCATGAAAGATAAGTTGTAGTCTTCAAGGGTTTGCTTCATCCACAGAATCTGTGCACAATAACGCCCAGCTGCGATGTATTAAGCTTCTGTTGTGGATAGTGCGACAGAGTTCTGCTTCTTGCTAAACCAAGAGACTAAAGCCTTTCCTAATAAATGATACGTACCGCTCATACTTTTATGGTCGACCTTGCATCCAGCGAAGTCAGCATCAGAGTAACCAATGAGGTCAAATGATATTGACTTAGGATACCATAGGCCCACTGTAACTGTACCTTTAAGGTATCGAAAGATACGCTTAACCGCGGTCATGTGTGATTCCTTATGATTTGCTTGATATCTAGCACACAAACAAATGCTAAACATTATATCAGGGCGACTAGCAGTAAGACAGAGTAAACTGTCTATCATACTTTGATACTTACGTTGATCTACGGGTTTGCCGCTATCATCTGGTTCAAGTTTGGTTGAAGTAGCCATTGGAGTGCTGATTGGTTTGACGTTGTCAAGGTCGAATTTCTTCAGTATGTCCTTTGTATACTTCGATTGACAGATGAAGGTTCCATTTGACATTTGTTTAACTTGCAGCCCAAGAAAGTAGTTGAGCTCCCCCATCATGCTCATCTCAAACTCGGTCTGCATACATTTGGTAAAATCTTGACAAAGGGTTTCATCAGTGGAACCAAATATAATATCATCTACGTATATTTGTACTAAAAGAATCGTGTCTTTGAAAGATTTTATGAAAAGTATGGTGTCAATTTCCCTTTTGAAAAACCTTTCTCAAGCAAGAAAGTGCTTAGCCGTTCATACCAAGCTCTAGGTGCTTGTTTGAGGCCATACAGCACTTTCTTTAGCTTGAACACGTGGTCGAGAAATTTGTGATTTTCAAAGCCAGGGGTTGTTTTACATAAACTTCCTCCTTAATAAATCTATTCAAGAAAGCACTTTTAACATCCATTTGAAATAATTTGAAAATTTGAAAATTTGCAAATGCACAAAGCATCCGAATGGATTCTAATCTAGCAACAGGAGCATACGTCTCATCGTAGTCGATACCTTCCTCTTGGTTGTATCCTTGGGCTACTAGACGAGATTTGTTGCGTGTGATTGAACCATCTTCATTCACTTTGTTTCTAAAAACTCATTTAGTACCAATAATCGAGTTATTAGCCGGTCTAGGAACGAGTTCCCATACTTGGCTCTTCTCGAATTGGTTGAGTTCCTCTTGCATAGCAGAAATCCAAAATTCATCATTGAAAGCTTCTAAAATATTTTTTGGCTCAATTTGTGAAATAAAGGTAGTGCTAGCAATAGAGTCTCTTAATGATGATCTAGTAGTTACTCCACGTGAAACCTCACTGATTACCAAATTAACTGGATGTGATGGCTTGAAAGAGAATTTCTTTGGCAAGCCCTCCAGAGAATTGGTTTCGGTTGCGGTGTTCATTGGAGTAGACGTTGATGGCTCAACATCATCATCAAGAGTAGCTGCTGCACTGTTATCTTCATCAAAAGTCACATTTGTAGACTCTTCCATAATTAATGAGCGTTTATTAAAAACTCTATATCCCTTGCTCTTGGCAGCATAGCCAAGAAAAATACCATCGTCAGCTTTGGCATCAAACTTGCCTAAGTTGTCTTTGGTGTTAAGGATAAAACAACTACAGCCAAAAACTCCAAAATAAGAAATATTTGGGGTTCTCCCAAACCAAAGCTCACAGGGTGTTTTCTTCGTAATAGAACGAATAAGCACCCTATTTAAAATATGGCATGCTGTACTCACAGCTTCAGCCCAAAAGTATTTCGGAAGTGAAAACTTGTTCAACATGACTCTGGCCATATCACCAAGAGTCCTATTCTTCCGCTCCATAACACCATTTTGTTGAGGAGTTCTTGGACAAGAAAACTCATGATCAAAACAATTTGAATCCCAAAACTTTTCAAAATCAGAATTTTCGAACTCGCCTCCATGATCACTTCGGATACGAGTAATCATGTAGCCTTTTTCGTTTTGAACTTTCTTAACAAAAATCTTGAAAATTGAAATAGCATCACTTTTATTTGCAAGAAAGAAAACCCAAGTAAATCTTGAAAAATCATCAACAATAACAAAGGCATAGAGTTTTCCACCAAGACTGGCTACTCTAATAGGGCCAAATAAATCCATATGGAGTAGTTGCAAGGGTCTAGTAGTGCTTACAGAGTTTATGGAATGGAAAGAGGACTTGGTTGCCTTATTCAACTCACATTCGGCACATACGGTGTCCTTTTTGAATGTGATATCGGGCAAGCCTCTAACTAGCTTCTTGGTCGATAGCCTGGATATAGTATCCATATTGGCATGACCAAGACGCTGGTGCCATAGTAACCGTTCATCTTTATGAGCATATAGGCATCTACCTGCATTGTTAGTATTTCCAGACAAATAGAAAATATAAATATTATCCTCTCTTACCCATTCAAAAGCGATGTCTCCCGTTGACCTATCATAGATAAGGCATTTATTTTGTCCAAAGTTAATGTCATATCCATGGTCAGCAAGATGACTATTGCTGAGCAGGTTATGCTTTAACTCGGTCACTAGGCAGACATCCTTTATTACGGGAGAGGGAGGATAAGCAATATTACCATTACCTATAATATAACCTTTAAGGTTGTTGTCGAAGGATACATATCCTTCTCTCCTCATCGATAGTGATGCGAAAAAATTTCCATCTCCCGTCATATGTCGCGAGCATCCACTATCGAGAATCCACTTACTCTTAGTTGAGGAGTGAAGGTCCACCTACATCAAGAGTAGATGTGACCTTTGGTACCCAAGTTCTTGAGGGTCCTGAAAAGTTAGTTTTTAGAAACCATGCATATATCTTTCTATCTACTAATCTTCTAATTCTACATTGTGGTGATATGTGTCCATACAAACTACAATAAGTACATGTAGCATTCCTATTTACATTAGAAGCATGCTGGTGATGTCTATAAGTAGAAGTATGATGATGTGTAGGATTAGCATGGTGATGATGACTATATATAGAGTGATGTGGTGAGGCATGGTGATATTGTCTATATGGTATGGCATGGTGATGTTGTCTATATGTAGAGTGATGTTGATTGTGTCTTTGTACAACATGGTGATGATTGTATCTATGTGTAACATAGGGATTTGTGACATATGATAATTATTTCTACGTGCATGTGGTTTGTGTCCTTTGTGAAAGTGTGTGTATATGTAAGCATGGTTACGTGTTGTAGGTGGATGACGTGGGTGACTAGTATGAGAGGTATTATGCTTTGTGTGTGTCTCATGAAATTAGGTTGGAGGTTGAGCAACCTGTTTTCCTAATTTAGTCTCTAGTTTCTTAGAGACAGCTTGCAGTTCAGTAATCTTAGCATTCAAACCAAATATCTTAGTGATGGAAATCTTGTGTCTACTCTTTTCTTCTGCAAGCTCCGTGTTGAGTGTTGTGATTTCTTGTGTTTGTTGTTCAGTGCGTGTTTCGGCATTATGTAAGCTTATATTAAGCTTAGACACCTGTAACACCCAGTTTTCTAAAATTGGGGTATTTTTGAAAATTTATTATTTTTATTATTTATTAATGGTATTTTAGTCATGATATGATCTTTGGTGATTTTTAGTTAATTAAAACCATTTTCTAAGTCATGACTTATGACTTTGTGACTTACTGGTATAACCCTAGTGTAAACCCTAGAGATTCCATAACCTAGAGACTAACCATGATCATGTGAGCCTAGCCATAGGCTTAGAACATCAAATTAGGGCTATTTAGACTAAAGGGTATTTTGGTAATTTTCTAGGAATTATTGGAATTATATGTAATTACGTGTTTTTATTATTATTTAATTATTGATTAGTGTCATGTTAGTCCCTAACCTAGTTTAGCCTAATCTAGGGGTTAGCCATTAACCTAGAAGACTAAGTGTAGGTATTTATTTTATGTTGTAAATATCTTAGGATTGAAATATCTAGATATTTACTTTTGAGATATTTCTTGAAACCTAGAAATATCTTCAACCCTTTACCTAGAAGTCTTTGCCTTCACTATGAAGCAACCCAAGGACCCCCCTACCTCTTGGGCTGGCCATAGGACTATCCCCCTCCTATATAACCTATCATTTCATTCATGATCAAATTTACATGAATTTTAATCCTACAAAATTTCCCTTTCTTCAAACCTTGATAACTTGATCAATTTTGATCCAAATCACCTCTAGTTTCTTGTATTGGACTCCCCTATACTAGAGGATACTAGTTAGGGCCTGCTATCAAGGATTTGTGGAGCTTTGGGCATCACCAAGAGAAGTGGACACCCCCCCTCTCTCGATTTTCCATTGAAATTGCACAAATAGGTAAATGCCCTCAAACCAAGTTAATACTCTATTTTTCTTCATAAATACATACATCTAGGTACCATGGAACTGTAGGCTAAGTTTGGTGAGATTTAGGGTTGGTTTCGTGTCCGTATCGGACACGTATCTGTGTTCTAATTGCAGTATTTGGTGAAATGCCACTTAGGAATAAAAGTTATTGTTTTTCAAAACAAAATATATTTTTGGGGAGCCCTAGACATGTAGGACACAACCATAGTTGTCTGAGCACACTTTGAGTTGTGTCCGTGTCCAAAACAGGACACAAACACACTGTTAAAACCACACTGTACACACTGTAAGACCCTACTGTTGACACTTCCTGTCGTGTCCACACGAGTCGTGGACACGATACAGAAACCTAGACACGAACCTAACCACCCCACCTACCCACTGACACGAGCACAAGGCTCTACGTGCCACGTGTGGAGCACACGACCCTTTGACACGCGCGCACGAGACTGTGCAGCCTCCCCTGCTACTCGACACCTAGTGCGGACACTGTAGGACACGTGGATACGAGAAAATTGACACAGAGGAGGGGGCAACCTCTGTCATGCCCCTCTCGAGTTTGAGACACTCTCGTATCCTATCGAGGACACGAGGACACGTGCACTGGTCGTGCACTGACAGTGCACGCGCACGTTTTCTTTACGGACACGGCCTTCGTGTCGCATGGATACGAGTCGAGGACACCTCATGGTGACACGAGTGTGTAGCCCAACACGTGGGCTACACGTGGACATGACCACGAGGCCCCACGTGGCTCGTGTCGTGTCCACGAGGCGCGTGCACCGCTGTACGATGCGGTACCAAACACGCATATCAGTCATGTTTTCTCGACTGATACGGGTCTCGTGTCGACTCTGTGCGACACGTGGACACGACTCAGGTTGCTAGACACCTAGCCTGACCCTAAACAAACATAGGAACACGAGCACGAGACACGAGGACACGTATGTCGTGTCCTACACGCGTGTGCATCTCTGCATGACGCTGTGACACTGTAAACTTACCCGATTGTGCTTTTTGACACTTTGACATGCCGTGTCGTGTCGTGGTGGACTTCCAGTGACACACACGACACGAACACATAGGCGGACACGATTACCAACCATTGGTTTCGAGCCTTAGCTCGGTTTGGGTCATGAAAATGGGTTTACCTACTTTTCCTATACACAGTCCATATTTCCAGATCTTAGGATAAATTCCAGTTTTCAAAACGAGTTTCAAATCGATTTTGGTTATGATTTATACATGTAATTCCATGTTTTCAGTGTACGTATACGTAGTATATATGTATGTGTGTGTGTAGGTGAGATTTTAGGTTATATACATATGTATACATGTGTATATACATATATGTATATTGCGGGTGTGTGTGTGTATTTGTATGTGTGTGTTGGGGCTGATTTCCTGGTTCCAGGAATCTGGAACCCCTCCTTTCTTCCTGTGTTCAGTCTCTCCCTCTCTTTCACTGATCTCTTTCACTCTCTCTCACACACTCTCTCTCTCACTCTATTTTACCCTATCTATATATGAATCATATATATGTTTTGTATATATATATATATATATATATATATATATATATATATATATATATACATATATTGATATATATATATATGGTATTAGATTATATTGTATCTATATAAATACATTATATGGCACATGGGTATACATAGTATATAGGCTATAGGCCTACATATATATATATATATATATATATATATATATATATATATATATATGTATAAATGTATAGGTGTAATGTTATATATGAGAGTAGTATATATATGGTATAGAGATAGATATCAATGTGATATTAGCCTATGGTATTCATTTATGAACCTATGGCTATGAGGTTAGGCTTGACCCTTATTTGACTAAAGTTGACCAAAGTCAACTATAGGTCAAACCTTGACCTAATTGACCTAGAATGACTTGGATGAACATAGAAGGACTATTTGACTAAGGTTTGACTAAACCCTAACTAGATGATTAGGTTAATCACATGGGTTATATGGATAGCCCTATGTGATTAAGATATGTATGGGGTTAAGTGGTATACTTAGGAGTTGTGTCATGATTGGTGTTAGTCTTAGAGGTTGACTAAAAGTTGACCACTAGTCAAGATTGACCTAATTACCTTGTTGACTAGTCCTTATTTGACCAAAACCTTAGTTGGTCTAAGTTTGACCTAGACTTGACCCAGATTGATCATGTTGACTAGTATTTGACTAGAATGTTGACCAAGAGTTGACTTTAACCTAGATTTGACTAACCTTGACTTGTTTGACCTTGTTTGACTTTATTTGACTTAGTTTGATTCCCTGTGACCTAGTTTGACTGTTGAGTTAACCAAGAGTTGACTTGACCAGATTGACCTAGAATCATGTAGTATGCATTGTATACTCTATTTTTACCATTGTGGATACATTGTATTGTATTGCTCTGATTAGAAGCCAGACACCTCTCCTCAGGCAGTATATTCTCTTCAGACATTCAGTTATCAGGCGAGTACATTCTCTGACCGTTTCATACTTGACAGGATTTATATTTTTGCTCTAGATTATTTTACTTGATGTTGACACGATTGTTATCACGGATTGGTACTATATAGATCTTTTTATGAGATGTTATCCTCCTCGGGAGCATCAGATACTTTTGTCACGTGTGTTTCACTTATATCATGTATCTCATGCTTCTATTATCATGTATCTTCATGTATCAGCTAGTGACTCATGTACTCTCATGATCATCGAGCCTTCATAAATCTTTATGAATCACTCACGTATCACCCAATTATGGGCTTATCACGAATCTTAACGTAACATGAATGGATCCTTGTGTATTGATTGGGAAAATGGGAGAGTAGAAGTGGACATGTGAATAATCATGTGCAAACTCTGTAGTGTAATCATGTATAAATTCTAGCCATTCATATGCCTATCTTGTACTCTACATCACTAGCCACTTACAGTTCTCTATATACAGTAGATATTTCTTTTACAGCTATCTCTTTTACTATATGTATCTTCCTTCAGCAGTTCCTGTATTTTACTCTATTACATGCTTTATATTTCCTATCATACTATGCACTGCGTGAGATGTATTATGCTCGTTCCTGTCCTGACTGGACCTGTTGAAAATATTACAGAGGATGAGGATGAGGCCCTGGTGTCTACCCATTATGGAGCAGGACTAGATGATACTTATTGTTGTGGACCCTCAGCAGGATCCACCTGCAGCTGAGGATGTTGCCCCAGTAGTCTAGGCTAGCTTAGCTAGACAGTCTTTTCTGTATTATCTTTTTATCTCACGTCTGAGTTGTATTTTGAAATGTTGAGATATATAGACTCTTAGACTTATTGTATTATGAGTTGACATTCTGGATGTTATATATCCTAGACACTTAGACTTATTTCATCTATTCTACTGTTCTCTTTGAGTTACTGTCTATCTATCTATCTTTCATTCTTCTACCTAGATGTGATTGAGATTGGATTCAGTTTGTCACCTCTATTCGAAGAGTATAAACTGTACAGGTACTTTTATATTGTTAGATGATTGACCTAGGACAGCGTTCTACCGCCGACACTGCGGCGTAGGCTGGACGTACCCACTTCTCGTGCCCCTATACAGGGTGCGGGTCGTGACACGTTTTAGTGGTGGCCCATGCAGGTCGAGTTTATGTAGTGATATTCGAACTAGAGTATCACTACAGCCTGCGATAGGATTTGAGGAATAAGGAGAGAGGATACTCAATCATTGTTAGGATATCTTGAGAGATTCCTGGGATGACCCTTGAGAATCTCATTTGAAATTACGATTTAAACTCCTTTTCCCTTGATTGAATTTGATTTTGGCGGATTCACTGCAGAACTTTGAATCATGGTGTTAGTAGATGATTTTGAAATTTTTGTGGGTGTTGATTTAAATTTCTTTGTGTTAGATTAATTTTTTTTATTTTAAGGTACTCAATCTCATTTATGAGAAAACTCTCATCTGTTTCTTGCCATCTAATCCTCTTGCTAATTGCTTTCCATTAAAATGAACTGTCCCCTCTATTTTTGCATCTTGCTCAACTCCTACCAATCTATGTGATTGTATCCCAAACCTGACTTACTCGACATTTCCTCAAATCAAGACCTTATTGAGACCTTCTAACCTTGACCTTTGATTTATCGAACCCTAACTATATTCATCTAGTAGCCTATCTATCCCTAGGACTGTGTTCCTAAATTATTTACTAGATTCCTAATTAATTTTATTCCATGGGTTAATTTGATCTTCTTTAATTTTTGCATCAATTATCACGTCTTGAACTCCCACTTTCTATTCTAGATCATTGGACGTCCTTTACCGTGACTTAGATATTCAGAGTATAATACTAGCTGTTATCTCCCAACAAACTTCGCATGTAAGACCAAGACTAGCCTACCTTCATATAGGTATTCTATGTCCTACTGAAACTCATCTCCTTGTACTCTATTTTTTTGATATGATTTTTTGGTCAAATGGCTAAACTATAACCTCTACCATGATACTAAATTAATTCTTATTTCAATTAGAGATCCACCTTGGCTCAATTCTTTTGACCTGGCATGTGATGGTGTTCTGCTTGAATCCTTGAATACTTAACCTTGTACCTTACCTTGAATGCTTGACCCGATTGGTTAAGGATCTTGGACTATGTATCTTCTTTCATCATTTCCACCCTTATTTATATCTTATGCTATAAATTTATCCTTAAGTTTTTTTTACAAGCTTATCCTTTTTGAGCTTGATCATGATATATTTTATTGGGTGTACACCCACTAACATATTATCTAATCAGAACCGACGCATGATGGTCTGATCAACCTATTGCATTTTGGTTCGCTTTTTCATATATTAATCTACGTGGATGGAAACATAGTTAAACTTGCCTTAGAATCTTATCCGCAACGCCTTGACAATTCTCCTTGAAATTATTTTTTATCGCCTATGAACCTCGTATTCGTATCCAGTTGAATTAAATTTAATCATGACCTAGATCTTCATCATTGGATGCTCGTGCTCATACTTGATTTCATTGATCTCCCATCTTGCCCAAATCTTGATTATCCTGAAATTGATCAACTTAGATCGTATCAAGACTAAAATCTATTTGTGATTGTTGTGCCTAAATTTTCAATTTTCTTTTACCAACTTATGGAATAGTAACTTTTAATGATTTCTCACTTACTTGTTAATAACCAATTTTCATATAGGATGGTAGACGGCCCTATAGCCTTGATGATTGTTGTTCCCTTACCTTCCCAATTAGGACACCTTAGATTGCTTGTACGTTTTGATACCATAGGACAGTATTGATCTAGAATGACTAGTGTACCTAGATGAGACCACAGACTGTCCCATTTAACCTGTCCCCCTGGTACCACTATTTCATCACGATTTTTGGTTCAATTTAGGCCATAGACCTTTCCCACTCTAAGTTGTGATCATCGTAGGCACATTACCGTGACTTTTAAGTTAGGAGCACAAGACTAGTTGTTTTCTCAAAACTGACTTCGCATACATGACCTAGACATGACACTCTACACCTATGACCTTAGTGTCCCACTCAGGCATACCATCGTGTGCTTCATTTGCTTAGTACGATTTTCCTGACCCGAGGCTCCATCCTGATTTACCCCATGGAGTTACTTTTGATTTCGATTTGAATTAGGGACACCTTATGACCTAAAACTGTCAGTCAATTTTTTTGGTCTTGACCCAGTATAGGTCTACTACCCATATTTTACTTGTTGACCTTGTACGTTGCTAGGTAGTAGCTTCGTCCCTGATTGTTGGAGGTTTGACCTAGGAGGAGTACGACCATCTAAATTTCGAGGACGAAATTATTTTAAGGTGGGTAGACTTGTAACACCCAGTTTTCTGAAATTGGGGTATTTTTGAAAATTTATTATTTTTATTATTTATTAATGGTATTTTAGTCATGATATGATTTTTGGTGATTTTTAGTTAATTAAAACCATTTTCTAAGTCATGACTTATGACTTTGTGACTTTACTGGTATAACCCTAGTGTAAACCCTAGAGATTCCATAACCTAGAGACTAACCATGATCATGTGAGCCTAGCCATAGGCTTAGAACATCAAATTAGGGCTTTTTAGCCTAAAGGGTATTTTGGTAATTTTCTAAGAATTATTGGAATTATATGTAATTACGTGTATTTATTATTATTTAATTATTGATTAGTGTCATGTTAGTCCCTAACCTAGTTTAGCCTAATCTAGGGGTTATCCATTAACCTAGAAGACTAAGTGTAGGTATTTACTTTATGTTGTAAATATCTTAGGATTGAAATATCTAGATATTTACTTTTGAGATATTTCATGAAACCTAGAAATATCTTCAACCCTTTACGTAGAAGTCTTTGCCTTCACTATGAAGCAACCCAAGGCCACCCCCCTACCTCTTGGGCTGGCCATAGGACTACCCCCCTCCTATATAACCTATCATTTCATTCATGATCAAATTTACATGAATTTTAATCCTACAAAATTTCCCTTTCTTCAAACCATGATAACTTGATCAATTTTGATCCAAATCACCTCTAGTTTCTTGCATTGGACTCCCCTACACTAGAGGATACTAGTTAGGGCCTGCTATCAAGGATTTGTGGAGCTTTGGGCATCACCAAGAGAAGTGGACACCCCCCCTCTCTTAATTTTCTATTAAAATTGCACAAATAGGTAAATGCCCTCAAACCTAGTTAATACTCTATTTTTTCATAAATGCATGCATCTAGGTACCATGGAACTGTAGGCTAAGTTTGGTGAGATTTAGGGTTGGTTTGGTGTCCATATCGGACACGTATCTGTGTTCTAATTGCAGTGTTTGGTGAAATGCCACTTAGGAATAAAAGTTATTGTTTTTCAAAACAAAATATATTTTTGGGGAGCCCTAGACATGTAGGACACAACCCTAGTTGTCTGAGCATACTTTGAGTTGTGTCCGTGTCCAAATATAATGCATGTGGTTCGTATTACGTATTTCTGGAATACGTGTACATATTTATTCTTGTATTGCATGATTTCCTTGCTTAATTTCCTTCCTGGGCTGGGTTTATTCTTGGTTGGGTTGGCTTGGTTCGGTTTGGGATTGCTCTTGGTTCATCATGAACCAAGGGCTGAACCCCCTACCTACCACCACCACTTATATTTATTGCCTATTCTTCTTCTCTCTCTTCATTAATCTCTTCTCCTTCTCCATTAAACCCACCACCAACCAAGAACACCCTTTAGGCAAGTGCAACTTGCTTCCACAAGAGGGCTCATTTTTATTGTTCTATTAGCTTCTCCTCATGTTTCTAATTCACATTAGAACTTATCATTTTCCATTTTGAGGCTTTAATTTTTGTAGATCTATAAATTAGTTATTTTCAGATTTTGGTGGTTTGATCTATAAAACTTCTTTGTTATCAAGTTTTGATGGTTCCATGTTGTAGAGAATTTTATTCTACCTAATTTTGACCTTTGAAAAGTTGGCTTTGGACTTATTTTGACCAAGTTATGGACTTTTGAAGCTTTGAGTTCAACCATAGAGTTCTTGCTGTTTGGAGAAGACAGTGAGCAGTGCACGAGCTTTTTAGCTTACGTCACTGAGCTACGTGCGCTCTTTAGCGTAGCACAGTCTTCCCCATACGCTCGCTTGCTTGACAAGGAGTCGTATGGAGTACATACGCTGCCTTTTGGAGGCGTATGACTCGCATACGCTCACTTGCTTGACAAGGAGTCGTATGGAGTACATACGCTGCCTTTTGGAGGCGTATGACTCGCATATGCTCGCTTGCTTGACGAGGAGTCGTATGGACCCCATAGCTGCCTTTTGGAGGCGTATGACTCGCATACGCTTTCTTGCTTGACAAGGAGTCGTATGGAGTACATACGCAGCCTTTTGGAGGCGTATGACTCGTATACGCTCGCTTGCTTGACAAGGAGTCGTATGGAGTACATACGCTGCCTTTTGGAGGCGTATGACTCGCATACGCTCGCTTGCTTGACAAGGAGTCGTATAGAGTACATACGCTGCCTTTTGGAGGCATATGACTCGCATACGCTCGCTTGCTTGACGAGGAGTCGTATGGACCCCATACGCTACCTTTTGGAGGCGTATGACTCGCATATGCTTGCTTGTATGACAAGGAGTCGTATGGAGTACATACGCTGCCTTTTGGAGGCGTATGACTCGCATACGCTCGCTTGCTTGACGAGGAGTCGTATTGAGTACATACGCTGTCTTTTTGGAAGCGTATGACTGGCGTACGCTGACCTGAGCGTAGCCTGACCCGAGCGTAGCTTGACCTGAGCGTAGCCTAACCCGAGCGTAGCTTGACCTGAGCGTAGCCTGTCTTGAGCGTAGCCTGACCTGAGCGTATGACTCTTGCACTTAGCGTATGGCCTTTGGCTGACTTGGTCTTATCTCAGCGTGTTATATTTGGTTTTATTTTCCTTAAGCTCGGCTCTTCTATAGTCCTTTATATTGATATTTTATTAGATATTTTACGCCAATTTTATATCCTTACGCCTTTTGTCCTGAACTTGATAATTACGAATTTACTTGATATGTTTGGAATTGATAATTGAGCATGACCTGATAGTGACCCGTAGTGGTGCACTTCTGACATAATAACCTAACATGACCTGATAGTGGCCCGTCGTGGCGCACTCCTGACAAGTACACTTGGCATGATAACCTGACATGATTATCTCGAATAGCTGTTGCGATGGCTACCTGACATGACATGACCTGTATAATTAATTTGGACACCGTGGGCGATTGTGCTTGTATAAATAAACCAGTCCTGTCTTGCATCATGTCTAGGATGGGACTCCTGAGTACCACGGTCAGGAGTACCTATTGAAATAAACTAAGGGCTAATAACTAGATTAATACATTAGTCATGAAGAGATTTCCCATCTACAGGCAATCCCGTTACCTGGGCACGCCTTGGGATCTGTAGCCTGCCGTCGAGTAGGGCACATTTCCAGCACACTGTCATGTGTTGTACCCTTCAAGCTACCTAAGGGTACATTCGTTTCCTGGACGATGTACCCACCTGAATTCAACTCTAATCTTTTAAACCGGGTAGCCCGGATGGTCTGCAGGGCTTGTGGCTGTGGAATAGTCTCACTGCATCTTGTTAGTAATTAGGCTTGTGACAACCCAAGTTAGTTAAAGTATCAAGCCGTAATTCTTGCATGGCCGTGAAGTGATTGGATGGAGTCCAACCAGTCTAGTCTTGCCCTGATCCTGTTCCAGATTTTTGAATGATCAGAATGCTTGTATTTATTTTACCGATAAATGGTGAGAATTCCAAGTTCTGTTCAGACGAAGGATTACAACCCGGTCCTTGTTTGGTTTACGGGTTGTAACCTGGTTATCTGAATAGTTCCATGGTTATCTCGTCGTATATCATCCTAGTGTATTTTCTTTATTTCCAGTTCTTACTCTATTTATATCTTGTGCTGATTGCTGGTTTTAGTTCTTAAGTGAAGCTTCCTTTGTGGCACTTGCTCTTTCTGGGGTTTGACCCAGCTGGTTTTGTATGGCCAGATTTTGAAGCAGCTACCGAGGATCTACCAACCTTTCTGCCAGATGGTGAACACTAGAAGGAATCCTGGCAACGAGTGGGTTATTTTTGGCTCTCCCACTCTATTGTAAAAATTATTCTTTTGAGGCGTTTAGCCGACGAGCACCTGTTTAGCTCGATTGCACTTACTTACTGTCTGCCTACGGGCTGTAACATGATTGACAGATCCTAGGGTTGATCATGTATGACTAAACTCTTGCTAGTCCTAACATTTTGTAACGAATAGCTTCATGATCAGCTGAATATGTGATATTTGGGACGCCTTATTATTGTATATTTAATAATCATACATCTTGTAACTTTTACTTACTTGCTTGTGATTGAGACAATAGGCTGTTCATGACCTTAAGAGACTGCTGGCTTGTAGATAAACCCTCATGTATCCTAGATAGCCGTGACCGTATAGCGAGGTGGGTTGCACTTCAATATACGTAGCTGGCTATGTCTGCCCCCGCTCTCCAGTATTCTGGTTCTGGGGCGTGACACCAAAACAGGACACGAACACACTGTTAAAACCACACTGTACACACTGTAAGACCCTACCGTTGACACTTTCTGTCGTATCCACACGAGTCGTGGACACGATACAGAAACCTAGACACGAACCTAACCACCCCACCTACCCACTGACACGAGCACAAGGCTCTACGTGCCACGTGTGGAGCACACGACCCTTCAACACACGTGCACGAGACTGTGCAGCCTCCCCTGCTACTCGACACCTAGTGCCGACACTGTAGGACACGTGGACACGGGAAAATTGACACAGAGGAAGGGGCAACCTCTGTCATGCCCCCCTCGAGTTAGAGACACTCCCGTGTCCTATCGAGGACACGAGGACACGTGCACTGGTCGTGCACTGACAGTGCACGCGCACGTTTTCTTCACGGACACGGCCCTCGTGTCGCATGGATACGAGTCGAGGACACCTCATGGTAACACGAGTGTGTAGCCCAACACGTGGGCTACACGTGGACATGACCACGAGGCCCCACATGGCTCGTGTCGTGTCCACGAGGCACGTGCACCGCTGCACGATGCGGTGCCAAACACGCATATCAGTCGTGTTTTCTCGACTGATACGGGTCTCGTGTCGACTCTGTGCGACACGTGGACACGACTCAGGTTGCTAGACAACTAGCCTGACCCTATACGAACCTAGGGACACGAGCACGAGACACGAGGATACGTGTGTTGTGTCCTACACGCGTGTGCATCTCTGCACGACGCTATGACACTGTAAACTTACCCGATTGTGCTTTTTGACACTTTGACACGCCGTGTCGTGTTGTGGTGGACTTCCAGTGACACACACGACACGAACACATAAGGGGACACGATTACCAACCATTGGTTTCGAGCCTTAGCTCGGTTTGGGTTATGAAAATGGGTTTACCTACTTTTCCTATACACAGTCCATATTTTCAGATCTTAGGATAAATTTCAGTTTTCAAAACGAGTTTCAAATCGATTTTGGTTATGATTTATACATGTAATTCCATGTTTTCAGTGTACGTATACGTAGTATATATGTATGTGTGTGTAGGTGAGATTTTAGGGTATATACATATGTATACATGTGTATATACATATATGTATATTGTGGGTGTGTGTGTGTATTTGTGTGTGTGTGTTGGGGCTGATTTCCTGGTTCCAGGAATCTGGAACCCCCCTTCTTCCTGTGTTCAGTCTCTCCCTCTCTTTCACTGATCTCTTTCACTCTCTCTCACACTCTCTCTCTCTCTCTATTTTACCCTCTCTATATATATGAATCATATATATGTTTTGTATATATATATATATATATATATATATATATATATATATATATATTTTTTTTTTTTTTTTTTTTTTTTTTTGTATATATATATATATATATATATATATATATACATATATTGATATATATATATATGGTATTAGATTATATTGTATCTATTTAAATACATTATATGGCACATGGGTATACATAGTATATAGGCTATAGGCCTATGTATATATATATATATATATATATATATATATATATATATATATATATATATATATATATAATATATGTATAAATGTATAGGTGTAATGTTATATATGAGAGTAGTATATATATGTTATAGAGATAGATATCAATGTGATATTAGCCTATGGTATTCATTTATGAGCCTATGGCTATGAGGTTAGGCTTGACCCTTGTTTGACTAAAGTTGACCAAAGTCAACTATAGGTCAAACCTTGACCTAATTGACCTAGAATGACTTGGATGAACATAGAAGGACTATTTGACTAAGGTTTGACTAAACCCTAACTAGATGATTAGGTTAATCACATGGGTTATATGGATAGCCCTATGTGATTAAGATATGTATGGGGTTAAGTGGTATACTTAGGAGTTGTGTCATGATTGGTGTTAGTCTTAGAGGTTGACTAGAAGTTGACCATTAGTCAAGATTGACCTAATTACCTTGTTGACTAGTCCTTGTTTGACCAAAACCTTAGTTGGTCTAAGTTTGACCTAGACTTGACCCAGATTGATCATGTTGACTAGTATTTGACTAGAATGTTGACCAAGAGTTGACTTTAACCTAGATTCGACTAACCTTGACTTGTTTGACCTTGTTTGACTTTATTTGACTTAGTTTGATTCCCTGTGACCTAGTATGACTTCCTGTGACCTAGTTTGACTGTTGAGTTGACCAAGAGTTGACTTGACCAGATTGACCTAGAATCATGTAGTATGCATTGTATACTCTATTTTTTACCATTGTGGAAACATTGTAACTTGTATTGCTCTGATTAGGAGCCAGACACCTCTCCTCAGGCAGTATCTCCTCTTAGGACATTCAGTTATCAGGCAAGTACATTCTCTGACCGTTTCATACTTGCCAGGATTTATATTCTTGCTCTAGATTATTTTACTTGATGCTGACACGATTGTTATCACGGATTGGTACTATATGGATCTTTTCATGAGATGTTATCCCCTCGGGAGCATCAGATACTTTTGTCACGTGTGTTTCACTTACATCATGTATCTCATGCTTCTATTATCATGTAGCTTCATGTATCAGCTAGTGACTCATGTACTCTCATGATCACCGAGCCTTCATGAATCTTCATGAATCACTCACGTATCACCCAATTATGGGCTTATCACGAATCTTAACGTAACATGAATGGATCCTTGTGTATTGATTAGGAAAACGGGGAAGTAGAAGTGGACATGTGAATAATTCCAAAGTAGTATAATCATGTGCAAACTCTGTAGTGTAATCATGTATAAATTCTCGCCATTCACATGCCTATCTTGTACTCTACATCACTAGCCACTTACAGTTCTCTATATACAGTAGATATTTCCTTTATAGCTATCTCTTTTACTACATGTATCTTCCTTCAGCAGTTCTTGTATTTTACTCTATTGTATGCTTTATATTTCCTTTCATACTATGCACTGCGTGAGATATATTGTGCTCGTTCCTATCCTGACTGGACCTGTTGAATATATTACAGAGGATGAGGATGAGGCCCTGGTGTCTACCCATTATGGAGCAGGACTAGATGATACTTATGTTGTGGACCCTCAGCAGGATCCACCTGCAGCTGAGGATGTTGCCCCAGTAGTCTAGGCTAGCTTAGCTAGACAGTCTTTTCTGTATTATCTTTTTGTCTCACGTCTGAGTTGTATTTTGAGATGTTGAGATATATAGACTCTTAGACTTATTGTATTATGAGTTGACATTCTGGATGTTATGTATCCTAGACACTTATACTTATTTCATCTATTCTACTGTTCTCTTTGAGTTACTGTCTATCTATCTATCTTTCATTCTTCTACCAAGATGTGATTGAGATTGTATTCTGTTTGTCACCTCCATTCGGAGAGTATAAACTGTACAGGTACTTTTATATTGTTAGATGATTGACCTAGGACAGCGTTCTACCGCCGACACTGTAGCGTAGGATGGACGTACCCACTTCTCGTGCCCCTATACAGGGTGCGGGTCGTGACACGTTTTAGTGGTGGCCCATGCAGGTCAAGTTTATGTAGTGATATTCGAACTAGAGTATCACTACAGCCTGGGATAGGATTTGAGGAATAAGCTTAGTGAGAGAGGATACTCAATCATTGTTAGGATATCTTAAGAGATTCCTGGGATGACCCTTGAGAATCTCATTTGAAATTACGATTTAAACTCCTTTTCCCTTGATTGAATTTGATTTTGGAGGATTCACTGTAGAACTTTGAATCCTGGAGTTAGTAGATGATTTTGAAATTTTTGTAGTTGTTGATTTAAATTTCTTTGTGTCAGATTAATTTTTTTTATTTTAAGGTACTCAATCACATTTATGAGAAAACTCTCATCTGTTTCTTGCCATCTAATCCTCTTGCTAATTGCTTTCCATTAAAATGAACTGTCCCCTCTATTTTTGCATCTTGCCCAACTCCTACCAATCTATGTGATTGTATCCCAAACCTGACTTACTCGACATTTCCTCAAATCAAGACCTTATTGAGACCTTCTAACCTTGACCTTTGATTTATCGAACCCTAACTATATTCATCTAGTAGCCTATCTATCCCTAGGACTGTGTTCCTAAATTATTTACTAGATTCCTAATTAATTTTATTCCATGGGTTAATTTGATCTTATTTAATTTTTGCATCAATTATCACGTCTTGAACTCCTACTTTCTATTCTAGATCATTGGACGTCCTTTAACGTGACTTAGATATTCAGAGTATAATACTAGCTGTTACCTCCCAACAAACTTCGCATGTAAGACCAAGACTAGCCTACCTTCATATAGGTATTCTATGTCCTACTGAAACCCGTCTCCTTGTACTCTATTTTCTTGATATAATTTTCTGGTCAAATGGCTAAACTATAACCTCTACCATGATACTAAATTAATTCTTATTTCAATTAGAGATCCACCTTGGCTCAATTCTTTCGACCTGGCATGTGATGGTGTTCTGCTTGAATCCTTGAATACTTAACCTTGTACCTTACCTTGAATGCTTGACCCGATTGGTTAAGGATCTTGGACTATGTATCTTCTTTCATCATTTCCACCCTTACTTATATCTTATGCTATAAATTTATCCTTAAGTTTTTTTTTACAAGCTTATCCTTTTCGAGCTTGATCATGATATATTTTATTGGGTGTACACCCACTAACATATTATCTAATCAGAACCGACGCATGATGGTCTGATCAACCTATTGCGTTTTGGTTCGCTTTTTCATATATTAATCTACGTGGATGGAAACATAGTTAAACTTGCCTTAGAATCTTATCCGCAACAGCCTTGACAAATCTTCTTGGAATTATTTTTTATCGCCTATGAACCTCGTATTCGTATCCAGTTGAATTAAATTTAATCATGACCTGGATCTTCATCATTGGATGCTCGTGCTCATACTTGATTTCATTGATCTCCCATCTTGCCCAAATCTCGTTTATCCTGAAATTGATCAACTTAGATCGTATCAAGACTAAAATCTATTTGTGATTGTTGTGCCTAAATTTTCAATTTTCTTTTACCAACTTATGGAATAGTAACTTTTAATGATTTCTCACTTACTTGTTAATAACCAATTTTCATATAGGATGGTAGACGGCCCTATAGCCTTGATGATTGTCGTTCCCTTACCTTCCCAATTAGGACACCTTAGATTGCTTGTACGTTTTGATACCATAGGACAGTATTGATCTAGAATGACTAGTGCACCTAGATGAGACCACAGACTGTCCCATTTAACCTGTCCCCCTGGTACCACTATTTCATCACGATTTTGGTTTAATTTAGGCCATAGACCTTTCCCACTCTAAGTTGTGATCATCATAGGCACATTACCGTGACTTTTAAGTTAGGAGCACAAGACTAGTTGTTTTCTCAAAACTGACTTCGCATACATGACCTAGACATGACACTCTACACCTATGACCTTAGTGTCCCACTCAGGCATACCATCGTGTGCTTCATTTGCTTAGTACGATTTTTCTGACCCGAGGCTCCATCCTGATTTACCCCATGGAGTTACTTTTGATTTCCATTTGAATTAAGGACACCTTATGACCTAAAACTGCCAGTCAATTTTTTTGGTCTTGACCCAATATAGGTCTACTACCCATATTTTACTTGTTGACCTTGTATGTTGCTAGGTAGTAGCTTCGTCCCTGATTGTTGGAGGTTTGACCTAGGAGGAGTACGACCATCTAAATTTCGAGGATAAAATTATTTTAAGGTGGGTAGACTTGTAACACCCAGTTTTCTGAAATTAGGGTATTTTTGAAATTTTATTATTTTTATTATTTATTAATGGTATTTTAGTCATGATATGATCTTTGGTGAATTTTAGTTAATTAAAACCATTTTATAAGTCATGACTTATGACTTTGTGACTTTACTGGCATGCCAAATGCTTGTGTTGGCATATTTCTTTGAGGACATCTTCTTGTATGGCTTTTCATAGCGGTTGCTCTTCTTCAAGAATGGACAGTCTTTTCGGACGTGTCCAGTCTTCTTGCACCCGTAGCAGGTTGGCTCTTCTTCGCCATCTTCTTGTGGTTCCTTCTTTCTTCGATTGAAGCGAAGGAATTTCTTGAAGTTGCGGACCATAAGAGCTTGATCATCGTCTTTTGAGTTGTCGTCATCCGTCTCTTCGGGTTCAGCCCTCCGTCGGTGAGCTTTGAGTGCGATCTCCTTAGCCTTAGGAGCAGGCTCTTCGAAGCCCTTGAGGTCAAGCCCATGAGTCATTAGCTTTCCCATCAAGGTCTCCATGGACATGGTTGTGAGATCATTTCCTTCTATGATGGCTGTCACCTTAGGGTTCCAAATTTTTGGTAACCCCTAAGTAGCTTGCGAATCTTCTCATGATTTGAATATTGCTTGCCGAGCGAAGACAGGGGGTTGATGATGTCGAGGAATATTGTGAACATTTGCGTGATCGTCTCGTTTGGCTTCATCATGAAAGCCTCATATTCTTGAGTGAGACGGCTTATCTTTGATTCCTTGACTTGGGTGGTTCCTTCATGCGTCACTTCTAGAAGTCTCCATACTTCGTGAGATGTGGTGCATGTAGATACCCTGTTGAACTCAATCCTGTCTATAGCACAGAATAAAGCATTAACAGCTCTCACATCTAGACTTGTCTATTTCATCTCCTCGTCAGAATACTTGTCATGTGATTTCTCGACGAGATCACCGTTGACAACAATTCTGGCAGGCTTTTTGTAACCGTCAGTGACGATAGTCCACAGGTCAAAGTCTAGCGACTTGAGATAAAAGCTCATCCTTGTTTTCCAATACGTGTAGTTAGTTCCATCAAATAGGGGAGGCCTATGAGTGGACTGTCCTTCACCGTGATTGGAAATCAAGGATTGTGTGGTTGCCATGGATTAGCTCTAGGATGTAAGTCCTTGTAAAGAGAACAGAGCTCTGATACCAATTGAAGAACAGATGGCAACTCTAGAGGGGGGTGAATAAAGTTTATAGCGATAATATCCAATATTCAACTCCATCACAATCTAAAAAATAATCAGAGTAAATGCGGAAATAAATGAGGAGCAAGAAAGCATACGCAAACACAGCCGATTTTAACCTGATTTCCCTCGTGGAGGACTAGTCCAGGCCTGAGAACTCTAGCTCAGGATTAAATCCACTATTTGTGAAATAGTAGTTACACCCCGTGCCTTTTCTTCAGAAGAGCACGTCAACTTCTTACAATGGATCGCAGTGGCGATGCTTGGACTTTTCCAAGCTACTTCTTGAACTCTTGTACAAGACTCCTAACTGAGAGATGCTGAGCACTCGAGACTTTGGAAACTTGTGGCTAGTAGATGAAGAAGGGTATGGCTTATATTGAGCTTAAGAGAGAAGAGAAGAGAAGAGAAGATTGGATGATTGAAAATGATAGAATTCTTAGCCTATTTATAGGTTTTTAACAGGCAGAATTCGGCCAGAATTCTGGTAGAAATTTTCAAATATTTGGCCGTTGGACAACTAGCAACTAGCCAGCCCTAAAATTAGAGTGCTGATTTTTAGGGGACAGAGTTCGGCCCGAACTCTATGTGGAGGCAGAGTTCGGCCCGAACTCTGTCTCCAGAGCACAGAATGGGTCCAAGGGTCCAATGGGCTTATTTTGGATGTGGAGCTTTATGGATTTTGGATAGGTTATGGGTTGAGTCTCAAGAGCCCAGCATAACTCAGCTTACAATCATTCTAGACTCAATAAATAAAAGTACAGACTCGAAAACAACTTGCAATTGCAACACTGAGCTGTCGTCTGGCTTGAGCAAAAAGTAGTCGTCGTGTGTCGTATTGAATTATCACAAGTATTATTTAGTCAATGTTATCAATATTTGGTTGACTGTGACTTTGTGTCAACATGTGTGGTGGCAGAGTTCGGTCCAAACTCTGCCTCCTAAGTGGTAGATTGGACTTTGGGCCTTTGGGCTTTGTTTGGCTTGGTTCAGGAATTAGTCTATTTGTATGGTAGAGCTTGGAGAGATATGTCTAGGGGTTAAAATGACACAGTGCGACTCAACGTACACATTCTCCTAGACTCAACAAATTGAAGATTACAGACTTGGAACAAATAGAAAAATGAAGAGCCCTTTGATGACGCCTTTCTTCTGATATTTGAGCAGACCTGAAGACATCTTTTTTCTTGATAGCAGTCGTCTAAAGATAAGCATATCTGGAAATCTGAATACCTTTCGGGGGCTTCGCCCTCGAACCCCCGACGGAGGGCACTGCCCCTCGACCCCTGTCCGCTGACCGGGCAGCGGAACCCCCGATACGAGGCCCCGGATAGGTCGCTAGGCGGTTTAGAGAAATCTTTTTGTATGACACCGTCTTTGGTCTATCATTAATTCTTTATTGCCTATGTCCTGCTTTATCATGCTTACTGCATGTCTATAAATACATGTTAGGCGAGCAAAATATATTGTAGAACGATACAAGCATGGCAATATGATATAGGACAATTAGGACAATACGAAGTTTAAGTAGCAATATGATAGTAAGTATATGAATATTAGTGACATCATTATGTTAAACTTAATTGATTAGCCATATTCAAAAATACGATGTAATCATTGGGCTAACAATCTCCCCCTTTTTGATTATGGCAAATCGGTTAAGTTTAAGACAAATACGATAGATGCATGTATCACTAATAAACACATATTACTAGAAGATTGTGTGCTAACTTAAACTTATTTCTCCCCCTTTGACATGATAAAAAAAAAAGCTTTCCCGTAATAAGAGATAAAACGAACTCAAGCATAAGTAAATGAGGAAGGCATAGACAATCATGATCAAGATATACAAAATAAGGAACAATGGGAGAAGTGTGTAAAAACAAGTATAGAAACTACGTACCAAATGTAGAGTGCCAAATAGAAAATAGCTTATCAAAACACAAATAGTTGGTAAAACTAAAAGAATTTAAAAATAATCAATAGACAGTTTACCAACATGAAATCCAAGAAAGGCATCCAAAAACATAGTATGATATGAAATATTGCTCTAGTTTTGGAAGAGAATTATGAAATAAAGGATTTCAGTCAAAAACTATGGGAATTAGATAATTGTAAATAATAGATATCAAAGAAGAAAGATACAATTGAGATATTGAAATATATAAAATTGATATCAATTGAAATAAATAAACTTGAGACATTGATCAATGAAACTATGATAATCATAATTTTCCACAGATAAATAATGGAACAAAGTAAAGGAATGATCAATATAAAATAGAGCAATTGATATAAAATAATCTCATTATTTGCAAATCTATTTGCTTATCCAAAATTCATGCATTTGAACTCAATTACCTTATCATGCTATATGAATATCCTTTAGATAAACATGAAGGTAAAGGAGAAAAATGTTTGAGAAAGATAAATTCAGTCGACTTGAATGCTCCCCCTCAAACTATTACCAATACAGATAAAATCATGAATTTTGGGTAAGTCCTCAACAAAGAAAGCCAAATCAATTAAGCATACAAGGAAAGCCAAATCAAAGAAAGCACAATAGTCATCAATGAAGAACAAATAGGCAATTCTAGAGGGGGTGAATAAAGTTTATGACAATAATATCCAATTGAAAATTAAACTCTTTCACAAACAGTAAATAATCAGAGTAAATGCGGAATTAATATAGACCGAGAAAGAATACGCAAACACAGCCGATTTTAACCTGGTTTCCCTCGTGGAGGACTAGTCCAGGCCTGAGAACTCTAGCTCAGGATTAAATCCACTATTTGTGAAAGAGTAGTTACACCCCGTGCCATTTCTTCAGAAGAGCACGTCAACTTCTTACAGAGATCGCAAAGACGATGCTCGGATTTTTCCAAGCGACTTCTTGAACTCTTGCACAACCTCCTAATTGAAAAGTACTGAGCACTTTGAGGCTTAGGGAGATTGTGGCTAGTAGATAAGAAGGGTATGGCTTGTATAAGGCTTTAGAGAGAAGAGAAGAGAAGATTGGACGATTTGAAAAGTGAGAATTCAAGGCCTATTTATAGGTTCTGGATAGGCAGAATTCGACCAGAATTCTGGGTCAAGAATTCAAAATTTTGGCCGTTGGACAACTAGCATCCAGCAAACCCTAAAAATTAGGGTCCTAGATTTTAGGGGACAGAATTCGGCCCGAACTCTGTGTGGAGATAGAGTTCTGCCCGAACTCTGTCTCCAGAAGACAGAACTGGTCCAGTGGGCTTAATGGGCTAGTTTGATTTCAGTGGGGCTTTTGGTTTGTGGTAAAGGTATAGCTAAAGTCCCAAACTACTCAGTACGACCCAGTTTACATATGTCTAGACTCAAGAAAAATGTAAAATATAGATGCAAAATATTGAACGCTGCAGGTACGAGCCGTCGTTCGTCTTCTACTGAGTTCAGTCTTAATGTGTCTTATTGAAGTATTACAAGTATCATATCGTCAATTGTATCAATATTTGGTTGACTGTGATTTTGTGTCAACAATCTCTCCCATATTGATAATTAACAAAATAATATTTGTATATTCAATGTTCATACCTGGACACATTAAAAAGCAGTAGCTCCCCCGTAATCAGTGCAGAGCTAGCAATAGCTCCTCCGTAAACATTGCTTCGTTCCTGTTGTCCTGATAAATACATTCTTTCCCAAAGCACAGATACACAATGATAGAAAATGTGATATGAATAATTGAATATAGGAATATTTCTCCCTCTTTTGGCATTTATCAAAAACCAGAAATAATAATTGCCAAGCACACCAAAACAAATAATAATAATAATAATAATAAGCTGCATTAACTAATAAGCTTCCTAAAGTGTCTCAAGAGTCACAAATGATAGAGAATTCTAATACAACCAAAAAAACAACTACATCAACTAGAAATCTAAAGTGCAAAAAATAAACTAAAATCCTCAGCAGCAGAAGCAAGTAGTAGACCATATCCATCACGGAGCTTGTGAAGGTCTAGGGTCGTCAGATTGATCAGTGAATGAACGACGAGGGTCCACGAAAGCCATATCCGGATCCAGGTAGCGGATAACCCAAGGGTCATCGATACGGTATCCATCGCGACCAGGGTCCCGCTCCATAGGAATAGGCATAGAAGGATGTCGGGACATAGAGTACCGAATGTCGTACAGTGAGTTGCGATGGCACTCATCTGCAGGGTGGTACGGTAATCAAGCTGAGTCCAGCGATCATCCTCTAAAGTGAATCGATCGTGAAGCATAGTCTGAAGTGACTCAAGAGTTGCAGGAGAAGGAGGCACATCCTGTCCAAGAGCAGGTCCGTCCGGCTGAGCATCGGAGTGCTCAGACTCAGCATGTGAGCCAACCGCAGCCTGAAGCTACCGTGCCTTAGATAGGAAGACAGGGGCAGGTAGGAATTGACACTCATCAAGTGGGACATAAAAGGCACGAAAGACCATAGGAAGATAAAGAGCATAAACCAAGGATCTTAGCTTCTTCCTAGCATTAATCATCCAGTCCATCATGGTACGTGGAAGATTAAAAGGAACATGAAAATAAAGATGATACAAGGCAGAAATCTCAAAATATGTAACCTCATCAGTAGATCCTGTTTTGGGCAAAATTGTGTTGAAGACAATGCGATAAAGTTCATAAAAATAAGGATTGAGATATTTGGCAAGAAGCTTGCGTGGACGTGTGTTAGGTGTACAAAAATCATCCTTGAAGCTTTCTAGGGATGACCCATCGGGGAACTGAAACATGCGAGCTTCGACAAGTTTCTCCTATGAGTTGGGCTCCAGAATTTCAAGGTGTTCGGCCAAGTCAAAGTCATCAAAGGAAATGTCAATGCCAGCAACACGTGAATATCAACGTGTATTTTCATGAGTAAGATTACAACAAAACATTAGAATGGCATTGCGATAGATAAATGAATTTGTAGTGACAAGTTCATCAAGACATAAATCACTGAATTCATATTGTGAAAATATGGTAAAGTTTATTTGGATGACCCGCATACACGGGACGTGATCAAAAATCACTAAACCATTCGTTGGAAGTGTCTAGTGATGCAAATATTCGGTCACCGTACGTGTTGGGGTCAATAGGACGAGTTGGATTGAACAACGGGTGAGTGGGTTGTTGAATAGGTTGTTCAATGGGTTGTTCAACACGAAGAGGAGGATTCGAAGAGGACGTACCCTCGGTTCGAAGCCTCTTCCTTTTATTAAACAACTTGGGAGCCATTAATAATGAAGAAAATTGAGGAAATTTAGAAGGAGAGAAGAGTGAAATTATACTTCAATTAGTTGATAAAAGATGGAAGAGAATGGTGCAAGAAACCTTCTCCTTGAATTTTGATAAAAAAAATGCACTAGGATGGAAGAACTAAGGTTAGGGTTTGAAGAGGAAGAGTTTTAAGAAGTTTAGAAGGTGGCAATGAAGGAGAGAGAGAGGAAGAACCCGGTTATAGTGTTAGGGGTTCGAATGGTCAAAATGAATCTGGACCATTGGATCAAATTTTGATCAGCAGTTGAGCCCGCTTTCGGTTTTGGAAGGACCAGACCGAATTCGACACGAACTCTGTATTAGGCAGAGCTCGGCCCGAATTCTGAGTTCTGTGGCCAGAATAGAAATCAGGCTAAATAATGAAGTTGAAAAAAGAGTGAGACTAAAAAGAATGAAGTAATGGAAGGATGCACATACAAAAGTAAAAAATCCAAAAGAGAATAGCAACTAGTGAAAGCTGAAAAAAATAATAAAAATTTTGAATTTAGCACGTGATAAATAAAAGTATACCATGTAATAAACAAGGATTTATGCCATAATTCAATATTTTGAAGCTGCCATGGGGTAGCTGCAGGGGCCGGATCCCAGCTAGCGATAGTCCTGAGGACTAGTACACCGTGTCACTTAGGCTTTTACGCCTTATTGTCAGAAGGACCCTTTCGGCTTGTACCCATAGAAAATTCATCACAAAGAATCAAGACATAATCGATATTTATACAGGTTACTTTAATGAATAACAGCTTCATCCAAAATTCCTAGTTCACGATAAAGAAAGTTGAAACGCTCTTCGAATAGTGGTTTTGTAAAGAAATCTGCTAGCTGATGATCTGTGTCAATAAATTCTAAATTAATAGTGCCATTTTGCTGATGATCACACAAAAAGTGGTGACGTATTTCAATATGTTTCGTGCGTGAGTGACATATAGGGTTCTTAGTGAGATTGATGGCACTAGTGTTATCACAGAATATAGGAATGTGCATAAAAGTAAGGTTGTAGTCTGCAAGGGTTTGCTTCATCCACAGAATTTGTGCACAACAACGACCAGCTGTAATATATTCAGCTTCTGTTGTGGATAGTGAGACAGAATTCTGCTTCTTGCTAAACCAGGAGACTAGAGCCTTGTCTAATAAATAACATGTGTCGCTTTTACTTTTACGGTCGACTTTGCATCCCATAAAATCAGCATCTGAACAACCAATAAGGTCAAAAGATTTGGATTTAGGATACCACAAGCCCACTATAACAGTACCCTTAAGGTATTGAAAGATATGCTTAACGGCGGACATGTGTTATTCCTTAGGACTAGCTTGATAGCGAGCACATAGACCAACACTAAACATGATATCGGGACGACTAGCAGTTAAGTAAAGTAAACTACCAATCATATCTTGATATTTACGTTGGTCAACAGGTTTGCCGCTTTCATCAGGTTCCAGCTTGGTCGAAGTAGCCGTAGGGGTGCTGATTGGTTTGACGTTGTCAAGATCAAATTTCTTCAGCCTATCCTTTGTATATTTAGACTGGCTGATGAAAGTTCCTTACGAAGTTTGTTTGACTCGCAATCCAAAGAAGTAGGTGAGCTCCCCCATCATGCTCATCTCAAATTCGTTCTGCATACACTTAGCAAAATTTTGGCAAAGATTTTCATTAGTGGAACCGAATATGATATCATCTACATAGATTTGCACTAAAAGAATAGTGTTTTAAAAACTTTTGATAAACAGTGTAGTGTCAATTTTCCCTTTTGAAAAACCTTTTTCAAGCAAGAAATTGCTTAGCCGTTCATACCAAGCTCTAGGGGCTTGTTTGAGGCCATATAGCGCTTTCTTGAGTTTGAAAACATGGTCAGGAAATTTGTGACTTTCAAAACCAGGGGATTGTTTTACAAAAACTTCCTCCTTAATAAATTTATTCAGAAAAGCACTTTTAACATCCATTTGAAATAATTTAAAATTTTGAAAGTTAGCAAATGCGCAAAGCATCCGAATGGAATCCAGTCTTACAACAGAGCATATGTCTCATCGTAGTCGATACCTTCCTCTTGGTTGTATCCTTGAGCTGCTAGACGAGCTTTGTTGCGTGTAACTGAACCATCTTTATTTACTTTGTTTCAAAAAACCCATTTAGTACCAATAATCGAGTGATTGGCTGGCCTAGGAACAAGTTTCCAGACTTGGCTCCTCTCGAATTGGTTGAGTTCCTCTTGCATGGCAGAAATCCAAAATTCATCATTGAAAGCTTCTAAAACAGTTTTAGGCTCAATTTGTGAAATGAAGGCAGCACTAGCAATGGAGTCTCTTAATGATGATCGAGTACTTACTCCGCGTGAAACCTCACCTATTACCAAGTTTTCTGGATGTGACAGCTTGAAAGAGAATTTCTTTGGCAAGCCCTTCAGAGAATTGGTTTCAGTGGTGGTATTCATCAGAGTAGAAGTTGATGGCTCAACATCATCGTCAAGAGTAGCTGCTGCACTGTTATCCTCATCAAAAATCACATTGGTAGACTCTTTCATAATTAATGAGCGTTTGTTGAACACTCTATATCCTTTGCTCTTGGCAGCATAGCCAAGGAAAATACCATCGTCAGCTTTGGCATCAAATTTTCCTAAGTTGTCTTTGGTGTTAAGGATAAAACATCGACAACCGAAAACTCTAAAATATGAAACGTTTGGAGTTCTTCCAAACCTAATCTCATAGGATGTTTTCTTCATAATAGGACGAATGAGCACCCTATTTAAAATATGGCACGATGAACTGACAGCTTCAGCCCAAAAATATTTCGAAAGTGAAAATTTATTCAACATGACTCTAGCTATATCGCCAAGGGTCCTATTCTTCCGCTCCACAACACCATTTTGTTGAGGAGTTCTTGGACAAGAAAACTCATGATTAAAACCATTTGAATGACAAAACTTTTCAAAATCAGTATTTTTGAATTCGCCTCCATGATCACTTCGGATTCGAGTAATCATGTAGCCTTTTTCATTTTAAACCTTTTTAGCAAAAGTTTTGAAAACATAAATGGCATCACTTTTGTTTGTAAGAAAGAAAATCCAAGTAAATCTATAAAAGGCATCTACTATAACAAAAAGCGTAGAGTTTTCCACCAAGACTGGCTACTCTACTAGGACCAAATAAGTCCATATGAAGTAATTGCAAGGGTCTAGTAGTACTTACAGTATTTATGGAATGAAATGAGGACTTGGTTGCCTTATTCAACTCACATTCGATACATACCGTGTCCTTTTTGAATGTGAAGTCGGGCAAGCCTCTAACTAGCTTCTTAGTCGATAGCCTGGATATAGTATCCATATTGGCATGACCAAGACATTGGTGCCACAGTAATCTCTCATCCTTGTGAGCATAGAGGCATCTTCCTGCACTGTTAGTATCTCTAGAAAGATAGAAAATGTAAATGTTATCCTCTCTTATCCCTTCAAAAGCGATGTCTCCCGTTGACCTATCATAAATATAGCACTTATTTTATCCAAAGTTAATATCATATCCATGATCAGCAAGGTGACTTATGCTAAGCAGGTTATGCTTTAACTCGGTCACTAGGCAGACATCCTTTATTACAAGAGAAGGAGGATGACCAATAGTACCATTACCTATAATATACCCTTTTAGGTTGTTGTCGAATGATACATACCCTTCTCTCTTCATCGATAGTAATGTGAAAAGATTTGCGTCTCCCGTCATATGTCGCGAGCATCCACTATCGAGAATCCACTTACTTTTAGTTAAGGAGGGAAGGTCCACCTACATCAAGAGTAGATGTGACCTTTGGTACCCATGTTCTTGAGGGTCCTGAAAAATTAGTTTTTGGCATCCATGCATATATATTCATATCTACTAATCTCCTAACTCTATATTGTGGTGAGATGTGTCCATATAATCTACAATAGGTACAAATAGCATTCCTATTTATGTTTCGAGCATGTTGATGATGTATATATGTAGCATGGTAAGAGTGGTGTGGAGCAGCATGATAATAACTATATGTGGCAGCAGGATGATGATTATATCTATATGCAGTATGGTAACAATTTTGTTTATGTGCAACATAGTGATGATTATATCTATGTGTAGCATGGTGATTATGTGTCGCATTAGAATGATAGTTATGTGAATAATTTCTACGTGCATGTGGTTTGTGTGCTGTATGGAAGTGGGTATACATGTAAGCATGTTTGCGTGCTGCAGGTGGATGGCGTGTTTGACTATTTTGAGTAGTATTGTGCTTTGTGTGTGTCTCATGTGATTGGGTTTGAGGTTGAGCAACCTGTTTTCCCAATCTAGTCTCTAATTTCTTGGAGGCAGCTTGCAGTTCATTAATCTTAGCATTCAAACCATAAATTTTAGTAATAGAGATCTTGTGTCTATTATTTTCTTCAGTAAGCTCAGTGTTGAGCGCTGTGATCTCACGTGTTTGCTTTTCAATAAATGTTCGGCATCATGTAGGCTTAATTTAATCTTAGACACCTCATTTGTGACTTCCGTGGGTGAAGTGTCTCTAATATTATCAAGCAAAGAAGAGAGTTTTTGAACCGCGACTTCATAACTTTTGATCTTCTCCTTGGCATGTTTATATTTACAAATGATTTTCTTATGGTCATTTAGTAAATCATTGAATGCATCGCCAAGTTCATCAAAAGTGAAATCATCGAGGGTTTTGCTAGTTACCTTATCGGATGTTTCCATTAGACATAAATTGGCGGTGTCTTGAGGGGAGTCCTTTTCTTCCTCGGAGTCACTAGCTTCGCTTTCATGCCAAATGCTAGTGTTGGCATATTTTCTTAAGGAAGACTTCTTGTAGGGCTTCTCATATCGGTTGCTTTTCTTTGCGAATGGGCAGTCTTTTCGGACGTGTCCCGTCTTCTTGCAGCCGTAGCATGTTGGCTCTTCTTCGTCATCTTCTTGTTGTTCCTTCTTTATTCGATTGAAGCGAAGGAACTTCTTGAAGTTGCAGACAAGGAGAGCTTGATCATCACCTTCCGAATTTTCGTCATCAGTCTCTTCAGGATTAGCTCTTCGACGATGAGCTTTAAGGGCAATCTCCTTTGACTTTGGAGCAGGCTCTTCGAAGTCTTTGAGGTCAAGCTCATGAGTCATCAGCTTTCCCATCAAAGTCTCCATAGACATTATAGTGAGATCATTGCCTTCTATGATAGCTGTTACCTTAGGGTTCCAAATCTTTGGTAGCCTCCTAAGCAACTTGTAAATTTTTTCGTGATTTGAATATTGTTTGCCGAGAGATGACAAGGGGTTGATGATGTCGAAGAATCTTGTAAACATTTGTGTGATCGTCTCATTTGGCTTCATCTTGAACGCCTCATATTCTTGAGTGAGACGACTTATTTTCGACTCCTTGACTTGGGTGGTTCCTTCATGCGTCACTTCTAGAAGTCTACATACTTTGTGAGAGGTGGTGCATGTTGAGACCCTGTTGAACTCATTCATGTCTATTGCATAAAATAAGGTATTAATAGCTCTCGCGTCCAGACTCGTCTGTTTCTTTTTCTCGTCAGAATATTTGTCGTGGGGTTTCTCAATGAGATCACCATTGACAACTATCCTGGTGGGCTTTTTGTAACCATCGGTAACAATGGTCCACCGGTCGAAGTCTAGCGACTTGAGATAAAAACTCATCCTTGTTTTCCAATAGGTGTAGTTTGTTCCATCAAATAGGAGAGGCCTATGAGTGGACTGCCCTTCACCGTGATTGGAAAGCATGGATTGTGTGGTTGCCATGGATCAACTCTAGGATGTTAGTCCTTGTTGAGAGAACAGAGCTCTGATACCAATTGAAGAACAAATATGCAACTCTAGAGGGGGGTGAATAGAGTTTATGACAATAATGTCCAATTAAAAATTAAACTCTTTCACCAATAGTAAATAATCAGAGTAAATAAAGAAATAATAAAGAGCGAGAAAGCATACGCAAACACAGTCAATTTTAACCTGGTTTCCCTCGTGGAGGACTAGTCCAGGCTTGAGAACTCTAGCTCAGGATTAAATACACTATTTGTGAAATAGTAGTTACACCCCGTACCTTTTCTTCAGAAGAGCAAGTCAACTTCTTACAGAGATCGAAGTGGCAATGCTTGGATTTTTTCAAGCGACTTCTTGAACTCTTGCACAAACTCCTAACTGCAAAGTACTGAGCACTTTGAGGCTTAGGGAGCTTGTGGCTAGTAGATGAGAAGGGTATGGCTTGTATAAGGCTTTAGAGAGAAGAGAATAGAAGATTGGATGATTTGAAAAGTGAGAATTCAAGGCCTATTTATAGGGTTCTGGATAGGCAGAATTCGGCCAGAATTCTGGGTCAAGAATTCAAAATTTTGGCCATTGGACAACTAGCATCCAGCAAACCCTAAAAATTAGGGTCCTGGATTTTAGGGGACAGAATTCGGCCCGAACTCTGTGTGGAGGCAGAGTTCGGCCCGAACTCTGTCTCCAGAAGACAGAACTAGTCCAGTGGGCTTAATGGGCTAGTTTGATTTCAGTGGAGCTTTTGGTTTGTGGTATAGGTATAGATAAAGTTCCAAACTGCTCAGTACAACCCAGTTTACATATATCTAGACTCAAGAAAAGTGTAAAATACATACGCAAAACATTAAACGCTACAGGTATGAGCCGTCGTTCGTCTTGTACTGAGTTCAGTCTTAATGTGTCTTATTGAAGTATTACAAGTATCATATCGTCAATTGTATCAATATTTGGTTGACTGTGATTTTGTGTCAATAATCAAAATAAGATACAAAAGTTAATATTAACGAGATGACTCATATAAAAGAGAGAGATAATATGATGAAAACAATTGCATATACTCTCATAAACCTTTCACAAAATAACAGTATCATAACCTCAATCCCTAAAATAATGATAAAAAATGGGTCATTGATGAACTAGGTATACGACATATTAAAGGGTATAAATGAATTGAACCAATTTATTTTCTCCTCCTTAAAATATGCGTATCTAGTTCCAAAGCACTTATAGAAAAAAGAAAAGATAACTATAAGATCTAGGGGTAAATCAACTATTGATTTCTCCTCCTTGCTCAATGCATATAAGGCTATAAAATCGTCATAAAATGAATAATGGCATCTTTAGTCAAGAAGAGATATCCACTTAATAGCTACTAAAGATGAATGATCAAAAATAATATTTTAATTAAGCATATTTAATCAAAAGATGACATAGATTAGCCTATATAGAAGAATCTCATATTTAAATATGATAGATCAATGTATGTTACCTTTTACGAAAAATTGCATCATGAAAAGAAACAAATTCAATTAAATCAATCATGGTAAAAATCAAAATATAGCTCAAAAAAATAAAACTCAAATATCATGTCCATGATTATCTAATTAAGAAATGATCAAAGCAAAATCTAACCTTGCTAATACTAAATGAGAAACCAATGAAGTTCAAATAGCAAATAGCATATGTGATAATCCATGAGTAGTCAAAGTAGAGTAATAAATTAACTTAATAACAACATAATTAGATAGTATAGGACTACTCAATCATTAGGATCATTCATAAAGTAAACCAATAAATAATTATGATCCTCTAAAAACCATATAAACAAACCAATGAAAAATATAGAAAAAAGTCAATCTTATTTAAATGATTGCAAATATTCCAAACAAATGTATTGATAATATGATAAATAATGACTCAAAAGATGAGAGAAATTTAAGAGATGCTTACCAATGACTAGTATGGAAGTAAGTTAAAGCGATGAATCACAAACCTCAATGGAAATAAAAAAAAAATTGTCAAACTAATTTTAGAGATCAAACATATGTATCTAAAATAGAATACAAATCTCATCAAGAAAATTCATATCACATATAGATTAAAATTCAAGAAGATAGCTAGATGAGTGAAAGTGAACAAAAATTATGTAGCTTAACAATACATCGCAAATTAGTAAGCTACATAACTAATTAAGATAATAAGGTAGGCCATTAACAAGATAAATGTGCTCATTAAATCTTAAGTCACTAACACTAAAGATACATGCTTAAGCATAGAGTTCACAATAAGGATGATATATTTTGAATGATCAAAATGATTTATATACTCTTTACTAAGCAAGGATAAGAGCAAGATTATGCTCTTCTCAAAATGAGGCTAAAAAGATATTCATGAAAACACAATAAAACAAATCTCTTTGCCAAGTATTGAGGTTAACTGAAAATAATTAAATAATAGATCGATCTAGAGAATTCAAAATATTATAGCCTTTATAAAGTAAGTGTATTCTCTATAAATGAAAAATCTCAACAGAGAAGTATTATATATCAATTACATGTATTCTCATGTGCTAAAAAAATATTATTGCGCAATAATAATAAAATATTTATAGCTCAAAATATAAGACTAGATATGATGATGTATTCTGGAACTTAGGGGTGGATCCAGAACTAGATAATGGTTGCAAGTAGACCTTAATAAATCTTAAGTCTATAAAGTATTGATCACTTTGGGTTAGCTGTAGGGGCCGGTTCCCAGCTAGCGGTAGTCCGAAGACTAGTACACCATGTCTCTTCAGGCTATTTACACCTGTATGACAGAAGGACCCTTTCGACTTCTTCCCAAAATGTTTTTTTACTTTTAAGAATTTAGATTTAAAGTAATATATGCAGTATCATGACACAACATCAAAATCCAAAATCTGTAAGTATAAGAAAGGTAAATACCAAAATAACAATGAAAGAATGATCATCAAAATTTGCTAAGAATATTTCAAAACCAACATTTTCATAATGCACTTATGGAGATAAATATATAGAAGATACATACTCAAAATATGCACTAATAAGTACAATAATTTTAACAAGTAAGGTAAAGCAGAAAACCAAGTAATTCTTAAAAGAACTTCCATAAAAGTCATGAACAAGACACTAATAAATATTTTCTCTCAACATTCCAACTTAAAGGTATTAAATAAATAAATATCAACAGTTGGAATCGCATAGATAATATATATATATATATATATATATATATATATATATATATATCATCAACTCGTGCTCGGAACCCTAGGGCGCCTCCTTCTCCATCTCTGACCCCGGTGTGGCCTTCGGCCGCACCGACGTCCCTCTGGGGCTGCCATGCCACTTGGATGGTAGCTCCTCCCCTCACGGTTGATCTGTTTGTCGCCTTAAAGTTCCATGACCTCTCAGTCTTTTGCAGAGGTGGTGGGTGGCCAGAACCCTAAGTCTGTGCCACTCATTCCCCTAGATCGGTTTCATCCTTCAAGGGTGCCCCTCGATCTCCTTCACCGAGGAGGAGGAATTTGCTCTGGCATCCCCTCTACATTTTGCTTTGGTGGGAAAATTCTCACAATATCGACCTCCTATTGATAAGATCCGTAAAGCCCTGGCAGAGTTTACCTTCGATGGATCAATTAATGCATGCCTTATTGATTCGAAACATATCCTCATACGTCCCTCCTGTGAATTAGACTACCTTCGACTTCGTGCAAAGGACAAGTGGTATATTGCTCGAGCTCCCATAAGAATCTTCAAATGGGATCCAGACTTCTCACCGTCGTAGGAATCACCAATAGTTCCGGTCTGGATTAATCTCCCCAACCTCCCTCATCATCTCTACGCGAAGGAAGCATTATTTGCTATAGCGGGAGCTATAGGACATCCCCTCAAAATTGACAAAGCCACGACTGATCTATCTCGCCCAAGCCTTGATAGGGTTTTTATTGAAGTAGACGCTTCTAAGTCTCTACAGCAGAAAATTTGTATCAATATGCCTCGCAATAGAAGTTTTTGGCAACATATAGAGTACGAGTCCTCTCCATTATGTTGTTCTTCCTGCCGCCATCAAGGGCATTCCATGGACTCGTGTAAAATAAAACAAAAAGATAAAGGGAAGGAGATTACGATTCAGAAGGAAGGACAGGGTCTAGTGACTCGTATACTGCCTAGAGGGACTCAAGAGGAGATTGGGGAGCCATAAAATCCTCCTTTGGCTATAATAGAGGCTACTACTAAGTCACCAATACAAGAGCAAAGAACTGACAACCATGATTCCACGCACAGTGGTAGCCGTCATATTGCCGCCACTCAAGAGTACCCAACTATCCATGCAACCACTACTCAAGAGGCCCCGAATACTGTGCCAGTCATTAATCCTCCATTTATTCTACCTGATCCTTCGATGCGGGAAGATGGGACAACTTCCACTCCCGATCCTACTGAAAACCCTCCCAACCCGCGGGCAGATGGGATAATTCCTAACCCAGAGGGCTCGGAACCTGTTCACCAGATGGAGGCTACTACAGACGTAGAAGAGGGAGAATTTATAAGTTGTGATTGGGCTGACATTGCTGAAGAAGAAGACGCTCGGCAGGAGAGCGATCAGAGAGATGAAGAAGAAGAAGAGACGGTGGTCCGGCCTCCACAGTCGACGCGTAAGAAGAAACCTCCGCCACCTCCATCGGACAGAATCCTACGCTCAAGGATTAGCGCTCCAGCTGGTACTCAAAACTAAACCTTTAATGTTTAATTTTCTCATTTGTAATGTGCGCAGGATTGCGAATAAAATGACTATTAAAAGGCTCAAAAACTTACTTCGGATCAACAAGATCCAATTTCTCGCGATCATAGAGCCGAAAGTTGCTAAGGATCAATTAATTGCTTTCCAAATCAAACTTGGTTGCACTCAATCTAGTTCAAATGATCGCGATAACATTTGGCTCTTTACGAGAACTGGCTCCTTAATGAACCTGGTGGACTCCTTCGATCAAGCTCTGACTATTAGGTTATTCAATAATCTCTTGCCTACTGAAGTTCTTTTGTCAATCGTGCATGACCACAACACTAAAAAAGGCAGAACTGAGATGTGGACGAGGTTGCAGCACATATAAACTAGCAATACCCTTCCTTGGGCTGTAGGAGGAGATTTCAATGTTGTTGGATGCACGGAGGAGAAGACTGGTGGCCTTAGCCCGAGTTATCAATCCATGACTGAGTTCAATGACTTCATTATGGCTACGGTCTTACTGAATTGCCATACACGGGGAGCAAATTCACTTGGATCAAATTGGAGGGGGACAAACAAGGGTCCAGGTTGGATCGTATGCTTCTGGACAAGGACTAGTGGGATATGCTCCCTCTCTCGATTGAAGAACATCTCATTCGTAATGAGTTGGATCATTCTCCGCTCCTTATCAAATTTAAATCTGCGAGCGCGGGCAGGAGACGTGCATTCAGATTTCTAGACTTCTGGGTATCTCATGAAGAGTTTTTTACAGACTGTTGAGAAAGCTTGGTTCTCGATGGATCATGCTAATGCCCTCGTGCGGGTTGCTGACAGGTTGGTGGCCTGCAGGAAAGCTTTGTCGAGCTGGAGTCACGCAACATTTGGGGATATTTTTCAGGAAGTAAAAGTAGCTGAAGACGGGGTTCTTGTAGCAGAAATAGCTTACGAACAAGACTGTTCAGACCTCAATAGGGAAGGACTTCATAAAGCTAGAGCTCTCTTAAAGCAACTGCTCTCATATGAAGATTCATTTTGGAGACAAAAGGCTAGGATGTGATGGGACTTAGAGGGTGATCGAAATACGACTTATTTTCATGAATATGTCAATAGCAAAAGAAGGAAGCTTCGTATTCATTCTATCAAGGCAGAAGACGGGTCTACTATTTTCGAGCTCAAAGATCTTTAGGCTTCGGCCAATGAATATTTTGCTAACCAATATTTGAGCTCGAGTCCGATGCACGACGACGAATTATTGTCCTGCATTCCTTCGTTAGTCAATGAAGAGGACAACCGGTTATTGACAGTTGCCTTACCAAGGAAGAGGTTCTATTGACGATCAAAGGTATCGACTCTAAGAGTGCGGGGGGTCCTGATGGATTCACGGCTCGGTTCTTCACTGCGGCTTGGCAATTCATTGAAGAAGACATTATGGAGGCAGTTCAACGATTCATGGCTGGTTTTGCATTACCCAGAGCGATCTCGAGTACCTCTCTTATCCTTATCCTGAAGGTTAAGCAACCTTCATCTTGGTCGAATTTTTGACCTATAAGTTTGTGCGCTGTTATGAATAAAATTATTTCCAAGCTATTGGCTAATCGGCTAGCAACCATCCTTCCTCATATCATTTCTCCTGAACAATGTGGGTTTATCTGGGGAAAGGAAATTATGGACAATGTTATCCTGGCACAGGAGATGATGAGCATGATGAAGATCAAAAACAGAGAAGGGAATGTGGCTATCAAATTAGACATAGCCAAAGCATATGATCGATTGGATTGGGGCTTCTTGATGCAGGTTATGAAAAAATTTGGGTTTAATGAGATTTGGATCAACATGGTTTTCCGTTTACTTAATAATGTTTGGTACTCGATGGTGATTAATAGAGAATCATCTAGATTCTTTCATGGCTTTCGAGCTGTTCGACAAAGGGATCCCTTATCTCCAGCTTTGTTCAATATAGCTGCGGAGCCTCTTTCCCGAAATCTTAAGACTTTGCTTGACATTCCTTCATTCCATCATTTTTATTTGCCTAGTAGATGTCCGGCTGTGACACACCTTGCGTATACTGATGATGTATTAATATTTGCTGCCGGTGATGTTGGTTCGATTCGTGTTTTGAGGGACATGTTAGCTAGATATGAAAAAGCTTTCGGCCAATTTATTAATGCTCGCAAGTCGTCTCTATATGTTCATCCATCATTCCCTGATACTAGAGCGGCTGAATTATGGGAGATTACGGGTTTTTAATCTTCTAATCCTCTATTTTCTTACTTGGGATGTCCCCTTATGTCAGAAAGGAAGAATGCTAGTATGTTTGAAGAGCTTTTATCGAAAATTAAGAATAGAATTGACGGGTGGCAGCAACATCTCTTGTCATATGGAGGTAAGCTCGTTCTTCTCAAATCCGTTCTTATTTCTATTCCAATGTACACTTTAGCAGCTTGTAATCCACCGAGAGCAGTAATCAAGCAACTCGAGACTATGTTCTCTCGATTTTTCTGGGGATCGCAAGATGGAATGTACAAGCATTTATGGCTTGGTTGGAATAAGATGGCTAAGCCATACGAAGAAGCAGGTCTCGGGCTCCGAAGCATGGATGAAATCATCAATTCATTTTCTACTAAATTAGGGTAGAAATTGCAGTCGCAGGAGTCACTTTGGACGTCTTTCATCAAAGTAAAATATTACAAATTTGCAAGTCTTGATATGGTCCAGGCTAATTCCAACGCTTCTGCTATTTGGAAGAGGCTTCTGCAAGGTAGGCGTCTTGCGAATCATCTCATTGTTAGCGATCCTACTGATCAGGATAGATGGAGATGGAGTCCATCAAGAAGTGGTTTGTTCTCAGTCTCATTGGCTTACAGGAATACCAGAATCCCTCATACCCGAAATTCGGATTTTACTCATGTATGGAATACTTGCATTCTGATAAAATGGTCAGTTCTTGCTTGGCGTATTCTACATGACAGGCTACCAACTGACGATAAAGTTCAGTTATTGGGATATCACATTGCTTCCCAGTGTCACTGTTGTGCCAATCCTGCACAGGAAACCATTGTGCACATTTTTTCGGATGGGGACTTAGCTCAAACTGTCTGGAAGCTGCTGCAAAATGAGTTCTCGATTAGAAGTTCAGGACCTATGCTGCGTAGGCTTAGAAGATGGTGGAGACGGCCGATGATTCATTTAAAGGAAATTGTCGTAGGTGCTACATTTTGGGTTATGTGGAAAAAACAGGAACAATTGGCGGTACGAGGGATATAATTCTCATATATCCAAGTTCATGCTGAAATCAGAAGACAAGTTCGAAAGGCCCTGGTTCGATGCAAACATTTGAAGACTCTCCCTCTATTTTTTACTTAGTTATTTTGATGTTTTATTTTGACTCTATATCTCAGCTTGTAACCTGAGTTGGCACTCAACTAAGTATGAATAAAATCAGAGTGTTCTCTTATATATATATATATATATATATATATATATATATATATATATATATATATATATATATATATATTTATATATATATTATATATATATATATATTAAAAAAATAAATAAATATATATATATATATATATATATATATATATATTTATATATATATATATATATATATATATATATATATATATATATATATATATATATATATATATATTTATATATATATATATATTCTCTTATATATATATATATATATATATATATATATATATATATATATATATATATATATATATCAAAAATATATATATATATATATTTTTATATATATATATTTTGATATATACATATATTATATATATTTTTTTTGATATATATATATATATATATGTATATATATATATATATATATATATATATATATATATATATATATATATATATATATATATATATATATATATATCAAAATATATATATATATCAAATAGGCATACATGAAAATATTCAAAAATCAAGTAAAAGACATGTGTCCATAAAGTACAAAGAAGATATTATCAAAAGAAAGCTTTAAGAAGGAAACTAATTGATTCAAGAAAAGATAACAAAAATTTGGTCAAAAGAATCAATAGCTAAAGATGAGGTAGGCACAAGTATGAATAGATACTCTTGAAAATAATATGAAACTTGAGCTTAACTCATATGCCCACATAAAGATATTTATACAAAAATAGATACCAATATAATAAATACATGATCTACATTTAATATAGTCATGTACCCTTAATGAATGTTTGAAAAACTATCACAAATTCAAAAGCACGTATAAATAGGCTTTATTAGGCAAATGCATAATTGATTCTCAAGAGGATAATCAAAATAAAATATGATAATCGATAATGAATATATTATGCAAGCACAAGATTAAGAAGACGTATAAGTATATACTTATCAAGTGATAAGAAGCTTGTGCATATATTCACAAAAACCGATTTAAAGTAAAATAGGACATATTAAAGAGAAACCGGTAAGAAGTAATTATCTTAGAAACTTAAAAAATGGAAAGTCAAGCTTTAAAGCAAAATCCAAGAATCAAGCTCCTATGAACTAGAGTGATATGCATGCTTTATAAATAAAGACAAAGAATAGCGAGCATGCATATATAAATGTGTTACACTAATAGAAAATCAGTAATAAACTACATAGTGTGAACTAATTATTTAAGCTAAGTAACTAGTCATGCAAGATAAAAAAAATAATAAGAAAATGAACTAAGCATGCCAGTATTATATCTCACATTGATTTATATAATAAGCAACTAAAGGATATCAATGTAAGTTAGTAGCAAGACATCAAGAGAAACATGCTAGATTCTACAAATTTAAACCGTTTAAAGAGAATCATTTAACATGTTACCAAAGTGGCTCTAGTGGCCACACTTGTGTTGGTATAATTGCTTAGAAGATGACCTTTGAGCTTTGCAACCACCAACATGCTCCTCGGTGCTATGTCCCGATACAAGTAGCTCCACCTACAACATTAGACGAAGACTTTGGTATCCAAATAAATTTGGATCCACATTTGTTAGCTTTAGGGACCCACATACATTTACTCTAACATTGGTAAAAAAACTCCTACGAATAGGACAAGTTACACTCATGTGTCCAATGCGAGAGCAATAGAAGTACCTAATACTAGTGTGTGCACATGCATCGGAATGATTATGAACATATGACATACGAGAATGATGAATATCTCTAGAGTGAGCATGTATGGATTTGGTCATAAGTATATCATGTTCTAATAACAAATCATTATGCAAACAAGTAAGAAAATCAAATTTAGCATTTAAAGCATAATTTTCTTTTTCAAATAAAGCAATTCTAGAAATAAAATTACCATTTTATTTCTTTTAAGAGTCAAAAGAATAATCATGCAAATGATTTAGCTCATGTGCTTGCTTCTTAAGATCTTCTATTAATGAGAAAAGAGATTTGATTTTCAAAATTAAAGAATCATTTAGACTCTTTAAAGAAACACAAGATGAGTTTTGAGAGTCAAGTCTAGATAATAAATTATTGTTTTAATTTCTCAAAACCTCATTAGATTCTTTTAAATGAATAAACTTTTCTGAAAGTTCTTCATTTGTAGAATGAAAAGCCTTAACAATCTTTAAGGATTGGTTAGCCATAGCTTTCCACTTAGAGCATTTCTTGTATTTAGAAGAAACATGATTGTTTATGCTATTAGAAGTAAAACCTTCTTTATCGGAGGAGGAGGAATACGATGCCATAGAAAAATTAACAAGGATCTACTCGAAAGATGTTAAGCCTAATAATCGAGTCCTTACTCTGGTACCAATTGAAATAACGTATAGGCAACTCTAGAGGGGGGTGAATAGAGTTTGTGTCGATAATCACCAAATAAAAATTAACTATATCACCTCCACAAAACAACTATCAAGATAGTCAATAAATCAGAGAGAAATGCGAAAGTAAATAAAGATCAGAAGAGCATACACAAACATAGCAGTTTTAACCTGGTTTCCCTCGTGGAGGACTAGTCCAGGCCTGAGAACTCTAGCTCAGGATTAAAATCTACTATTTGTGAAATAGTGTATAACCACGTGCCTTTACTCAGAAGAGCATGCAAACTTCTTACAGATTCGCAAGTGGCGAAACTTGGAATTGTCCAAGTGAATTTTCTTTTCAACTCTTGCACAAAAACTTCTAGCTGAATCGCACTTGAGCACCTTGGGGCTTAGAAAGTTTTGTGGTTAGTAGATTGGAAGAGTAAGGCTTAGGTAGTATAAGGTTTAGATGATTGAGAGTGAGAGATAGAAAGATGATATGAAGAGATAAATCAAGCCTTATTTATACTACTATAGGGAGGCAGAGTTCGGCCCGAATTCTGCCCCAAGAATTCAAATTTTTGAACGTTGGACAGCTTGTACCAAGCAGGCCCTAAAAATCAGGGTACTGAAATCAGGAGACAAAGTTCGGCCCGAACTCTGTGCTGGGGCAGAGTTCAGCCCGAACTCTGCCTCCTAAGTGGCAGAATGGGCTTTGGGCCTTTGGGCTTTATTTGGCTTGGTGAAGCTTGGGCTTGGTTCATGAATTGGTCTGTTTATTTGGTAGAGCTTGGAGAGATATGTCTAGGGGTTGAGATGATACAGTACGACTCAACGTACACATTCTCCTAGACTAAACAAATTAAAGATTACAGACTTGGAACAAATAAAAAAACCAAGAGCCCTTTGATGACGCCTTTCTTCTGATATTTGAGCAGACCTGAAGACATTTTTTTCTTTGATAGCAATCGTTCAAAGATAAGCATATCTGGAAATCTGAATACCTTTCGGGGGCTTCGCCCTCGAACCCCCGACGGGAGGCACTGTCCCTCAAGCACTGTCCGATGACCAGGCAGCGGAACCCCCGATACGAGGCCCCGGATAGGTCGCTAGGCGGTTTAGAGAAATCTTTTTGTATGACACCATCTTTGTTCTATCATTAATTCTTTATTGCCTATGTCCTTGTTTTATCATGCTTACTGTATGTCTACAAATACACGTTAGGCGAGCAAAATATATTATAGTACGATACAAGCATGGCAATATGATATAGGATAATTAGGACAATGCTAAGTTTAAGTAGCAATATGATAGTGAGTATATGAATATTAGTGACATCATTATGTTAAACTTAATTGTGAGCACCCTAAATTTTGGGTTAATTTTTTTTCATTTTATTTTAATTTTCTGATTGAGAATAATTTTGAAATCATTTTAAAATTATTTAAATCAATGACTTGTGGTTTTGACGTTTTGCTAGTGAAACCCTAGAGACTGTTTGACCTAGAGCCTAACCATGTGATTATGATATTTTAATATCATTTTTGGCCTAAGGATATTTTTGCATTTGACCTCTTTGAATTATTTTGATATTATTTTATTATTTATGATATTGTTTTGGGGTTATTTGAGTCGGGTTCGAATTTCAACTCAATCCGACTTGAAACGGGGACCCGGGGGTAGTTTGACTCTAGTGGGACCCACACACTAGTTAGGCATAGCCCACATGATATTAATTCTAGTCCACATGATAGAAATATTTTAGTTAGAGGTTAGACTAATTATTATGGATAAGGTTAGTGTGATTAGAGACTTTAGAATGACTAATTTAGCCCCAACCAATTAGCCCTTTCCTAATACTCATAGAATAGGTTAGTAGGGGCTTTTGGACTTTTCCTAATAGGACAAAACCACCTTTATGGCCAGCCACAATAAGGATAGGGTTGAGCCTCCCATTTGTCATTATCCATCTATTTTTCTCTCTCTTGTTCTTCCCCAAATTCCTAGAGAGCAATTCCTAACAATTTCTCCACCAAATTCTTCCATTTCATCACCAAATCTTCTTCTTTCCTTCTCCATTCTAGTCAAGGAGGAAGCTACCCAAGTTTGGGAGGATTCGGAGCTCGTTCGTGTCCTTTTGGAATCTCTACGTGTCGGTGTCGCTCCGGGAAGGTTTTTCTTCGATTCGATCTACCGGGAGGTATAAATTCCTTCTCCTTTTCATTTCCTCATGCATATAGGTCTATTTTGAACCTATAGAAATGACCCCCATGGTTGTATCTCAATTTGTGTCTATTTTGTGTCCATTTGGAGGTCATAGGAGTGTCCTTTGTGTTGTGGATGTGTTCATGTTACATATATAGATTTATATATATATTGTAATGAGAGTGTATCTATATTTATATATGTAATAAATGGTTCATGATAATTATATAATCAAGTTTGTGAGTGTGGTTCCTCATATTATTATTGCTATTATTGTTGTGGATAATTAGGATATATATTGTGTATTCTTTTGGCTCAAACTATCTAAATCCGTCATGATTTTTATCCACGTTTTTAATTTCAGCCCTAACTTCGAAATGTCATAACTTCTAGCTCAAAGCTCGGTTTAATCTCCCATTTTTTTTAAAAGAAGCGTATTGAAGTTAGCTTTCCAAAAACATGTATTAGTAGGCCGAATTCTTTCTGTAACTTTCTGGAGAATTATTTGAGTGTCAGCTGTACGAAAGACAAACGCGTTCTCGGTGTTTTCGCGATTCCGGGAGTTTCCGGAAACGAAAACGCGATCCGTTTAAAGTTTCGGAAAGCTAACACATAGATCTATAACATACTTTAATCCTAAATTTTAATTCAAGCTGAGATGGTACAGTATTCATTATTAGTAGGAGTTACTATTCGGCATATGCATTTTGTGCACCCTTGTGTGTAATATAATGTTCTATTTGATTTTAACCCATGTTAATGTATATACATTATATAACTAAATAGAAAATGCAAGCATGAGTAAATAGTTAAATAAATGATGTATGAGGTGTAAGTATCCTATCTAATGTAAGCATGTATAAGTATGACTTGTAATGAATATGCAGGTTCCATAGTATATAATGTATGGTGCATATAGTAGTACAAGAGAATAAATGAATGATGAATGAATGCAAGCATGAATGTAATATAATAATAGATGTAATGTATGCAATATACAAGTTAATGAGATGTAATGTTCTATGTTAACATAAATCGTATATTACCTCATGTACCCCCTTACACTATGTTGACACTATCACACTTGACACATTGTTCACTTACACTTTGATACTCTTTGATGTGTATACACTATGTATGCCCATTTAACCCTCACTTGTCCCTTTGCCATGTTCACATACACACACATAGCCTCTTAAATAAGTATTTATGAATATAGTTAACTTAGCTATGTATGTATATTATATATATGTTAGCATATTGTGTTGTAATATATAAGTTTTTATAACCATTTGAAATACCATGATTATAGACCTAATGTTGAATACCAATATATGCATGTGTATATATGTGTAGACATATATAGCTTAAAGTAATAGATTACCTAGTGTATATCCAATGTGAATTCTTGCCTATTTGAGTATTGAATAATTGCATGCTATATAGAGTTGGGTGTATGTTGGCTTGTATAGCCTTGTATTGATGTGTGCTTGCTAGGATAGTCTTGGTTAGGCCTAGTAAGACTTGCTGGATTAGGACATGACCTAGTTTGACCTAGTTTGACTAGTGCAGTTGACCAGAGTTGACCAAGGGTTGACTTTGGCCTAGTTTGACCTAGATTCATGTAGAATGCATTGTAGTGCTTTATATTACCCTTCTGGACATGTTGTGACTTATGCTGTTCTAATTAGGAGCCAGACATCTTGTAACTTGTGTTGCTTTAAATAGGACTTTGTGGCTTCAGTTGGACCCCCTATACTTATCATCTGTTCAGGTTATCAGACGAGTACATTCTTTGATAGTTCTCTCATTTACTTGTCAATTACTGTATTTCAGTTCTAGTTAGTTGTATACGATTCTCTGTTACAACACGTGTGGATATTACTGGATTTATGTATACCACACATATTTATTTTCTGGCCTCTATTACTGGTATCATCATTTCCGGCTTCTATTACTGGAATCACCTGCTGGAATCATTTACTGGAATCATTTTCTGGTATCATTATATTTTGGCTGGACTCATCTTGAATCATTGTGTCGGAATTCTGGATTCACTTGCTGGGAGAGGAAATACTAGAGTAAGACATGTAGACATACCCCATACTGGAATCACCCCTACTGAAATCTACTGGAATGATAGCCATCTCTCGCCTGATCAGTGAGAGGTGTATCGGATTACCCACAGCCGTTTACATGTCGATCTCGGTATTTTAAAACATACTGCTAGAGTATAGACTGGACTCACCCTGGAATCATTGATCACTATGACTGGAATCGTCCCTTACTGGATTCATCTTGTATTAGATTCATCTTGTACTGGACTTACATTGGAGTTACACTGGTCTACATTGTTGTCTGGACTTTATATCATATTACCCTGGTTCAGCTAGTTCTATTTTTACAGACTTCATTGCTATGATTTTTCTCTTGTTTAGTTATTTACTTTTCTTGTACCTTATCTGTCTTTCTTTCCATCACCTGAATATAAACTGCCATTTTCATCAATACGACTAGCTATAACTGCTTTATAGTTCTCTGTCATTTACTTGAGTTTTCTAGATGAGATGTGCTCGTTCCTGTCCTGACTGGACCTGTTGATAAATTTTACAGATAGCTTGGAGGTTGCCTGCTAGCCTAGAGGAGACACATTAGAGGTTGTTTAGATAGTTATTTCATTTGTCTGGAGTTGTATTTACTTTGTGGATTACTGTATTTGAGTTTTGAGATGTATTTCTGGGTTTATGTATCTTAGACACTTAGACTTCTATCTCTTGTATCTCTTTGGATTTTATGTTTTATCTATCCTTATCATGCTCTACCTTAGATGTGATTGAGTCTGTATCTGCTATGTCACCCCCATTCGGGGAGTATAACTGCTTAGCATAATATTGTTAGATGATGTGACCTAGGACAGCGTTCTACCACCGACACTGCGGCGTAGGCTGGGCGTTGTTACGTTCTCGTACCATAACAGTAGGTGCGGGTCGTGACACGTTTTTAGTGGTGGCCTATGCAGGTCGAGTTTATGTAGTGGTATTCGAACTTGAGTACCACTACAGCCTGCAGTAGGAATATGATATATCTTGAAGATACTCAATCACAATTAGGATCCCTTGAGAGATTCCTGGGACGACCCTTGAGGATCTTGTTTAACTCCGATTTGAAAACTCTTTTTTTTCCTTGATTTGATTTATCTTTACTTTCTGTTGTTGAATTTGATTTTGATGTATTATTATTGAATTTGAGTTTGTATTTATTGAATTTGATGAAGGTTGTGGAATTTTGAATCTTGATGTTAGCTGTAGCATCCGAGTTTGTAGTTATATGATTTGAAGGATTTTGTTCATTTCTAAATTTTGATGTTTGTTGATAAATTTGATTTTTTTTGGTATTCATTGTTGATTTAATTTAATTTTTGGCAAGATGAAATTATATGGGCTAGGTCATCTAAGTTATGGAAATCCTGTCTTATATAGTCACGTTAGCCAGCATGGTGAGGACATATAGTCTGATTTTGGATATATTTCTCGGATGTGAAAATTTAAGGTTTTCGCAGCCAAGCTAGCGGCATCGCAAAAATGTTAAATACCATGATTCTAGAGGTATGTGCATAAGTCAAGGACTCTGTGATTATCGTAGCCTTGCTCACTAGTATGACGAGGATTTAGAGTACCATGATTTTGGATAGACGCATATGATTATCAGATTGTACCTTAAATATTTTCGAACATATTTTTGCTACTTTTGTTTCAGTCATTCAAAAAAAAGAGAAGGAATTATTGTTGTTTTGTTTTGTTTCTCATTGTTTACTTAGGATGTAGCTTTAGCTATTTTTATAAACCTTGTGTAACTTTTTACAAAAATTTATTTCTTCTTAATACAATAAACCAATGATTTTGCTAGGCCTTATTTTGGATTTGGTATTATAATTCTTGTTTCAAAAAAATGGGTCCCTCTTTTAAATAGATAAGCAGAACAGATTCTATTATCATTCTTTTCCTGCCAATATTTTTACTACCATCATTCCTTGTCTTATATACCTGTCCTGATTATATCAATTTCCTGTCTCATATATTATTCTGTCAGCTATACCTTGAAAACTCTTGAATCTTTATATCATTTTTTATCTGAGAAATGTTGAGGAAGTGATGTAAATCATCTAGTTCGAAAATGATGTAATTGGTTATCATATGATGATTTTGTAGGAATCAGAGTGTTGGATGTCAAATATGAAAAATTTGAAATGGAGATGTGGTAAAGGTTTAAAATGAAATCGAGGGATAAATGTTATCAATTTAGAAACAATCACAGAAAGTGGGTTATGAATAATTCATGGATGTATTTCAAAACTAATGAGGATGTTTAAGGTCAACCTAGTTTTGAGAACTTAAAAATCTTTGTTATTGATTCTTGGGAACTATTACAAGGCTATGTAGAAATTTAGAGATGGAAAGGAGAATTTAATCAAATAAAATGATTATGCGAAATTGAACTAGATATTGTAAGAGGGTGACTAGAGACAGAGAGAACACAAGGATTTTATGTTATAGAAATTATTTTAGATGATTGGAAGAAAATTGTAGAATTTAAAAAAAAATATTTGAAGGTGAACGTTGAAGAAAATATGAAGGTTGAATTATAAAAAAGAATAAATTTTGTGTGACATAGTGGTATTGGAGTTTAGTGAATACGAGACTCGATTTAAACAAGTCCAAGGATTCCATAAACTGGATTTAGAGGTTTCGGATCTAATTTAAAACGAGGTGAAGGAATTTGAAATTTTGATTAAAAGAATAAGCGTTGACTCCTAAAAAGAGGGGTATGTTTCGTGGAAAATGTTTTGGAAGTTAAAGATTTTGTCTATGGTGATTGTGGTAAAGGTTTAGATGACTGAAGGTTATAAAATTTTGATGATAGTTATATAGAGGTTGATTTTCATATTGGGACTTGTGAGAAAAAAAAGAATATGGTTTGGCAAATGATAAACTGATAGTATTAGAGAGGGATGATTTGCTGACTTCGTATGAAATCTTTTTCTGTTTTTTCTAAAAGGGGTTTTTCAATATCATTAAATCCTAGTTTCCTTAATTCGACCAAATCGACTTCGATTATCTTTTCTTATCATATTTATATCTTGGGTTGTACTTAATTGAATTAAATTTGATTGTGACCTGAATCTCTATCCTTGTATGCTCGATCTCAGACTTTGTTGAACATGTCCTCCATATTGCCTAAATCTTGATTTCCTCCAATTTGATCAACTTAGATCGTATCAAGACTAAATATTCTTAATACGTATTGTGATTGGAAATTTTCCATGGAATTGGCTTTCATTCCTTAACTTTGATTTTGATTTTCTTTTATTTTTTTTCTGAACCCTTTAAAGATAATGGGTAGTTACTTTTCTTTATTTTTATGATAAGTATCAGTTTTCATATAGGATGGTAGACTGCCTTACAGTTTTGATGGTTTGTTGTTTATGTAACTTTTGTTTAGCACCCTAGATTGCTTGTGTTTTGATACCCTATGACCGTTTTGGTTTAGCATGACTAGTATACCTAGATGAGACTTTCACTACCACCGTATGCCATGACCCTGTATGTCGTCCTTTTGATGGTATGATTTATTTAAGTTCTGGGATTTGATTGTGGGGGTTTGACCTAGAAGGATTATGAACATTTTAATTTCGAGGACGAAATTTTTATAAGGTGGGTAGGATGTGAGCACCCTAAATTTCGGGTTAATTTTTTTCATTTTATTTTAATTTTTTGATTGAGGATAATTTTGAAATTTCATATTTATAATTATTTTAATAATGATATTTAATTCATGATATGATTTTTGCTGATTTTAAATTATTTTAAAATTATTTAAATCAATGACTTGTGGTTTTGACGTTTTGCTAGTGAAACCCTAGAGACTGTTTGACCTAGAGCCTAACCATGTGATTATGATATTTTAATGTCATTTTTGGCCTAAGAATATTTTTGCATTTGACCTCTTTGAATTATTTTGATATTATTTTATTATTTATGATATTGTTTTGGGGTTATTTGAGTCGGGTTCGAATTTCAACTCAATCCGACTTGAAACGGAGACCCGGGGGTAGTTTGACTCTAGTGGGACCCACACACTAGTTAGGCATGGCCCACATGATATTAATTCTAGTCCACATGATAGAAATATTTTAGTTAGAGGTTAGACTAATTATTATGGATAAGGTTAGTGTGATTAGAGACTTTAGAATGACTAATTTAGCCCCAACCAATTAGCCCTTTCCTAATACTCATAGAATAGGTTAGTAGGGGCTTTTGGACTTTTTCTAATAGGACAAACCCACCTTTATGGCCAGCCACAATAAGGATAGGGTTGAGCCTCCCATTTGTCATTATCCATCTATTTTTCTCTCTCTTGTTCTTTCCCAAATTCCTAGAGAGCAATCCCTAGCAATTTCTCGACCAAATCCTTCCATTTCACCACCAAATCTTCTTCTTTCTTTCTCCATTCTAGTCAAGGAGGAAGCTACCCAAGTTTGGGAGGATTCGGAGCTCGTTCGTGTCCTTTTGGAATCTCTACGTGTCGGTGTCGCTCCGGAAAGGTTTTTCTTCGATTCGATCTACCGGGAGGTATAAATTCCTTCTCCTTTTCATTTTCTCATGCATATAGGTCTATTTTGAACCCATAGGAATGACCCCCATGGTTGTATCTCCATTTGTGTCTATTTTGTGTCCATTTGGAGGTCATAGGAGTGTCCCTTGTGTTGTGGATGTGTTCATGTTACATATATAGATTTATATATATATATATATATATATATATATTGTAATGAGAGTGTATCTATATTTATATATGTAATAAATGGTTCATGATGATTATATAATCAAGTTTGTGAGTGTGGTTCCTCATATTATTATTGCTATTATTGTTGTGGATAATTAGGATATATATTGTGTATTCTTTTGGCTCAAACTATCTAAATCCGTCATGATTTTTATCCACGTTTTTAATTTCAGCCCTAAATTCGAAATGTCATAACTTCTAGCTCAAAGCTCGGTTTAATCTCCCTTTTTTTTAAAAGAAGCGTATTAAAGTTAGATTTCCAAAAACATGTATTAATAGGCCTAATTCTTTATGTAACTTTCTGGAGAATTATTTGAGTGTCGGCTGTACGAAAGACAAACGCGTTCTCGGTGTTTTTGCGATTCCGGAAGTTTCCGGAAACGAAAATACGATCCGTTTAAAGTTTCGGAAAGCTAACACATAGATCTATAACATACTTTAATCCTAAATTTTATTTCATACTGAGATGGTACAGTATTCATTATTAGTAGGAGTTACTATTCGGCATATGCATTTTGTGCACCCTTGTGTGTAATATAATGTTCTTTTTGATTTTAACCCATGTTAATGTATATACATTATGTAACTAAATAGAGAATGCAAGCATGAGTAAATAGTTAAATAAATGATGTATGAGGTGTAAGTATCCTATCTAATGTAAGCATGTATAAGTATGGCTTGTAATGAATATGCAGGTTCCATAGTATGTAATGTATGGTACAGATAGTAGTGCAAGAGAATAAATGAATGATGAATAGATGCAAGCATGAATGTAATGTAATAATAGATGTAATGTATGCAATATACAAGTTAATGAGATGTAATGTTCTATGTTAACACAAATCCTATATTACCTCATGTACCCCCTTACACTATGTTGACACTATCACACTTGACACATTGTTCACTTACACTTTGACACTCTTTGATGTGTATACACTATGTATGTCCATTTAACCCTCACTTGCCCCTTTGCCATGTTCACATACACACACATAGCCTCTTAAATAAGTATTTATGAATATAGTTAACTTAGCTATGTATGTATATTATATATATGTTAGCATATTGTGTTGTAATATATAAGTTTATATAACCATTTGAAATGCTATGATTATAGACCTAATGTTGAATACCAATATATGCATGTGTATATATGTGTAGACATATATAGCTTAAAGTAATAGATTACCTAGTGTATATCCAATATGAATTCTTGCCTATTTGAGTATTGAATAATTGCATGCTATATAGAGTTGGGTGTATGTTGGCTTGTATAGCCTTGTATTGATGTGTGCTTGCTAGGATAGTCTTGGTTAGGCCTAGTAAGACTTGATGGGTTAGGACATGACCTAGTTTGACCTAGTTTAACTAGTGCAATTGACCAGAGTTGACCAAGGGTTGACTTTGGCCTAGTTTGACCTAGATTCATGTAGAATACATTGTAGTACTTTATATTACCCTTCTGGACATGTTGTGACTTGTGCTGTTCTAATTAGGAGCCAGACATCTTGTAACCTGTGTTGCTTTAAATAGGACTTTGTGGCTTCAGTTGGACCCCTTATACTTATCAGCTGTTCAGGTCATCAGGCGAGTACATTCTCTGATAGTTCTCTCATTTATTTGTCAATTACTATATTTCAGTTCTAGTTAGTTGTATGCGATTCTCTGTTACAACACGTGTGGATATTACTGGATTCATGTATACGACACATATTTATTTTCTGGCCTCTATTACTGGTATCATCATTTCCGGCTTCTATTACTGGAATCACCTGCTGGAATCATTTACTGGAATCATTTACTGGAATCATTTACTGGTATTATTATATTTTGGCTGGACTCATCTTGAATCATTGTGTCAGAATTCTGGATTCACTTGCTGGGAGGGGAAATACTAGAGTAAGACATGTAGACATACCCCATTACTGTAATCACCCCTACTAGAATCTACTGGAATGGTAGCCATCTCTCGCCTGATCAGTGAGAGGTGTGCCGGATTACCCACAGCCGTTTACATGTCGATCTCGGTATTTTAAAACACACTGCTAGAGTATAGACTGGACTCACCCTGGAATCATTGATCACTATGACTGGAATCGTCCCTTACTGGATTCATCTTGTATTAGATTCATCTTGTACTGGACTTACATTGGAGTTACACTGGTCTACATTGTTGTCTGGACTTTATATCATATTACCCTGGTTCAGCTAGTTCTATTTTTACAGACTTCATTGCTATGATTCTTCTCTTGTTTAGTTATTTACTTTCCTTGCACCTTATCTGTCTTTCTTACCATCACCTGAATATAAACTGCCATTTTCATCAATACAACTGCCTATAACTGCTTTATAGTTCTCTGTCATTTACTTGGGTTTTCTAGATGAGTTGTGCTCGTTCCTGTCCTGACTGGACCTGTTGATAAATTTTACAGATAGCTTGGAGGTTGTCTGGTAGCCTAGAGGAGAAACATTAGAGGTTGTTTAGATAGTTATTTCATTTGTCTGGAGTTGTATTTACTTTGTGGATTACTGTATTTGAGTTTTGAGATGTATTTCTACGTTTATGTATCTTAGACACTTAGACTTCTATCTCCTGTATCTCTTTGGATTTTATGTTTTATCTATCCTTATCATGCTCTACCTTAGATGTGATTGAGTCTGTATCTGCTATGTCACCCCCATTCGGGGAGTATAACTGCTTAGCATAATATTGTTAGATGATGTGACCTGGGACAGCGTTCTACCGCTGACACTGCAGCGTAGGCTGGGCGTTGTTACGTTCTCGTACCCTAACAGTGGGTGCGGGTCGTGACATTAATTGATTAGCCATATTCAATAATACGATATAATCATTGGGCAAACATAAGGCTTCTTCTTCGAATACATGTTCGAAGGACACCATATTGCAACTCTTTGTCTATCTTTCTTTTGGAAGGCTTCCTTTGGCAAGATGAAGAGTCTATCCAGAAATCCAAACCAACACGAGATTGGTTGTGTTAAACGCATAGATAAAGAGGTACAGGAGATTCTTTTCCATGATTCAGGCTTGGAGCCTTTTGTATATCATATCCCATCTTCGTCATGAGTTTGCAGGATTGTTGACTATATAGATGGAAGACTGGTTGGTAATTGGTGTAACTCCTCCTCCCAGAATCTTGAAAATATTTTTCTTTTATTTTATTTTTATTTAAAAGGGTGAATTTTTAGTTTTTATAAATAATTATTTAGTTGTTATTTCGGTAGAATGCTTTAAGTCATAGTTGAGTTTTGGAGTACAAGATGACTTGCAATCGTGGAACGAATAGTGCAGTGGCGTGCCTTGACTAGTGTTTTAGTCATGGTAGGGAAGGTCGAGCCATTGCGATGTCCTAACTAAGAAAACCAGGCCAAGTTGCGACTTAACCACTATAGATAATTAAATTATTAGTTATTAATGTTATTAAATGTTAGGAGATCCAATTGTACCAAAATAGTCTGGACTGGACCCAAACCAGGCCCAAGCCTATGCAGTCGGATAGTGCATCCCGAGTCGTCCGTGTTGATATATATGTTGAGTGTATAACTCGTACCTCATTTCAAATGGTGAAAATAAATGGTTCATAAAATAATTGTATATATGAGAACTATCAATATTATTAATATTGATATGGCATCTTGGATTAATTGCCTTATCAAACATGCACCATGATCTTGCTTACCATCGCCTTGTGATATGTTACAATTTTTAACAGACTACTTTGTAAAGCAACATTGGATATAACTGTCTTTTCCAACTTGTTCTCTTCGAGATCATCATTGTCATAACGTATTAATGTTGCTTCAACTTGTCAACACTTGTTCGATTAATCTAAAGTTACAAAATGAAGTTTCTTATGTGAGAGGGGTATCTTGTAAAATCTGAAGTTTAAGCAATATATTTCATCACAAGACTGGCTATTATCTGTTTGACAATGTTAGAGCTAAAAAATGGTGAATTGAGTATGAATACATGAACTATATATTCTCGGTATGATTATTAAAAACATAAATTTGAAAATTGATGAGCTAAATGATAAATTATGGAATTGGTTCACCAGTTTGAAGCTTGGATATGTTACTTGTCAGCCCATACTAATTGTTGCATGATTGTGTGGTTATGAACTTTAAAAGAGGCAAAGCTACTACATATCAGGATTATAGAGTCGATATTAATTTCATCATTATCTGATATTATTGGGGTATGAACCATTAGATGAAACAAAATGAACCAGGCCCACTCAAGCTTGCCAACCTACCAACAAGCCCCAAAGCCCAGCAGAGCCCAAGAGGGACTCAGCCGACCCTATTCCAAACTGAGCGATAGTATAAAGAGAGATCGAGAGAGAGAAACGAGAGGAAAAATCCCTAAACCTACCCCGATACCACAACCTCGAGCATGGCGGCACCGACGTGCACTCTTGGACTGTCGTGCACCACTGCATGGGCCGCCGGAGACCGACCACAGTGCCAGCAACATCAGCAGTTCGCAGCAATGGCGGCATCAGTAGCATTCTGTGAAGCCAACTTCACTACGACGGTTCACGACGATCGTTCGATCTTTTCGCGTGTTGTTTTCTCTGGTATGTCCCCGTCATATACAAGTTTAGTTCTTTTCAACTAGATTGAATTTATATGCTCTGGATTGGCCAGTAGATCGACCTAATGTTGACTAAAACTATCCAAACCATGACAGAATTTTGAATCCCAGACATCCATTTTGGGAGGCCAAAATTGGTCGATCCTGTTAGGAAACACAAAAGCTAATTGAACAAACTTAAAGCCAACATATAGGATGTTAAAATGTCATTTACACTTTTCAGTTTCATTTATTATGTGTCGAGATAAATCGATTCAAAAATCAGGAAAAACCTAAGAAAACTATTTTGGAAAATTCTAAAAAACCTCTGATACGACGTACGTCCTGCCAAACCGAGCGACGTGGTCACGAACCGAAAGTATCGAAAGGTGCGTATCGACTTCATAGACGTGTGGGCTTTGACAGAATTTAAATTGGTTGCGTGTCTGCGATGAATTTGATGCGTATCCGTCGAAATTCACCGTATCGGCCTCTTTGTAAATTTTCCAATTACTTTGTGCACGTTGGTCAGATCGAGACAAAACTTGTGCCAACAGGACCGTATCATTTTTTTGGTCTTGTATGCCAAGTTTGGTCTGATTCTGAGACAATTGATCGGATTATCGTTTTTGCGGGCCCCACGATCCGACTCAACGGGCAATTTTGTGCACGGCCTGCCGGAATATAACTTTGGACATATGGTTGGATTTGTATCATCAATACAAATCCTTAGACATATGTTTTAACGACTTTAGAGACCATTGACTCTGGTACGCTCTTCGGTGCAAAGTGGGTCCAACGGCAGACATTATTTTGATCCAAAATTACCGTTTTACTCCTGTGTCCAGAATTGGACTTATAAACAGACAATCCTAGCTAATTTGACTATTTTGAGAATGTTAACAATGACTATTTCAGCTTTCGGAGACAGTTGTGAGATTTGAACTTTATGGCTTACTAGTTGACGGTATATTGTTGGTTCTTCGTGCTACCACCAGGCAAGATACCTTGCCTCCCTCTACAGTATTATTTACATGCTTATAGTCTTTTGTTTTATATGTCATCATTTAGTACTCTAGTTGATTTTCGTCTATATGTTTTTTCCATACCATGTTTATCAGCTTATTAGTCTTGCTTGTATAGCACTTCTTTTCGTGACTTGATAGTGTAGTTATACCAGGCTTAATCTTATTATAGTTCATACTAGGATTGTCCTTACCTGTATCTTGACTGAGTCATGTCTATAAGTATGTGTAATTGAACTGTTATTCCTTTATTATTTCCTTAACCTGCGAGTCCATAATCGGGACGAGGGTTGACCGTTTGCACCTGCGAGTCCATACTCGGGACGAGGGTGTTTGTCTTGATCTGTTTCCACCTGCGAGTCCACACTCGGGGCGAGGGTGTTTGTCATGAACTAACCTACAAGTCCACGCTCGGGGCGAGGGTTAATGGTTAGTTCAAACCTGCGAGTCCACACTCGGGGCGAGGGTTGGTATTCCATTGATCTCTTGTATACTTTTTCTTTCTGTCGTTCATTTATGCGTAGTTGTTTCTGTATCCACGTGCATAGTCACCTGTCAGTAGCCACCTATCAGTTTTTGTCTTATTTCCTGTTTATAGCCTGTTTATATTCTTATGCATGATAGAACTGTTAGATAGGCATATTTTTATGTATCTTGCTATGTCCCCTGAGGACCTGATGATCTCTTCAGGTAGTTGATTGCACGGAGTAGTTAGCGAATCATGATGGTAGTTGATCACATCTGCATGATTCAGGTATTATTAGTGATATTCATTTTTTATCCTCTCGTGCCTTATGTTCCTTATCATGATATACTCTACTTGTTAGTTTAGTTTATAGACTCTTGTTCTTTTATGGATTCTAATCGAACATATATGCTAGTAGGCTACAGATCACGACCTATAGTGTTCATTCATGTTTCATATTCTTATATAGTGTTCATTCATGTTTCATATTCTTATTGTTGATTGAGATATAGTTTTGCCTTGCCTTGATTATGCACATTACGATAGTCCAGACAGCGTTTACGTATTCGAGTTGGGCTGGAGTCCGCTTGATACGTAGCTGGTTTTCTCACGCTCTTGTGTCTCGAAAAGCAGGTACGGGTCGTGACAATTGGCCTCTAGCTTTGGCAGCGTTATCTCAGAAGAAGAAGAATCTGATGCCGAGGTGAAGGTAGCAGCTAAAGGTGGAAGACAGTGTTCACCCAATGAAGTCATGTGACATAACTTGTATTTGGCTACTTTCTTGGACTTTGTGGATCAAGAAGGTGCTTCAAACTCAGCCACCAAATCAGGATGGATCCACATAATTTTCTCCTTATCAGAAGACATAGAAATAAGACCATCAGTTCGTGCAGGTGGGAGATTAACAATCTCCAAAGTGGTTCCCGGGATGGGAATGACGCCGTCCTGCACAAGTTGAGCAGAAAAATTGCCAAAATGTATAGAGATGACGTTAGTCGTTACAGTTTTTTAATCTTGTTGGAGAGTGATTGCACCAGAATTGACCATCTCCTGGATCTTACCTTTAAGCACGTAGCATGCTCGAGTCGAATGTCCGATAAACCTGTAGTAAATACAATATTTAGGGTGGTCAGTTTTACTTACTTCCTCTGGCCGTTTTGCATCCTGCAGCTGAAGTTTATTGCTCTTGGTCAGGCAATCAAAGATGCTCAAGACATCATCTTCATCAAAGGAGTATTCTTCTTTCGGACGTGGTGCTCTCTGTGGTGGTATCGTTGGAGTAGGTGTTGATTGATCTATATTGATGGCTAGTGTGAAACCCAGTTTTGTAGTGTGATTTATTATTAGTATTATAAATATTATTACTAATATTATTATTATTATTATGGCTTTAAAAAAAATATTTCAAAAATTAAATATGGCTTTTTGATTTCTGGCGAGACCCGAGCCCGGACCAGCCTTTCGAGCCCCAGACCCGGTCCAAATCCATTCTTTAGAATTCAAATTTTTTTCCTTATTTAAAAAAAAATTTCTAAGAGCTGGTCCAAGTTGGACCAGCAAACCCCACGTTCTACTCCTCCCCTCCTCACTTTTCTCTCCTAACTATCATCCCTACCACACGTTCTCATAACTCCCACTCTCCCTTTTAAATCTCCACCATCACCACTTCTTATCACTCCTCACCAACACCAGCACAATCACTCTCCCATAACTCCTCTCCCCACCATTCCAGAAGGAAGAGCACACCACTTATACTTCACTCTCTCTCTCTCTCTCAACCCTCCCCTGCCGAGCGCCCCTGGTCGACCCGACCTTCGTCGACCCGCGCCCCGGACCCCCGACGCTCTACCGCAGCCGCCGACCCCCTTCGCCGGCCTCCCAGCGGTGCCTCCGTGCCCGGCCTTCCAGCGGCGCCTTCGCGCCCGGCCTTCCAGCGGCGCCTCCGCGCCCGGCCTCCCAGCGGCGCCTTCGTGCCCTGTCTTCCAGCGGCGCCTCTGCTCCCGACCCCCAGCGGCGCCGATCAGCACGACCCGGCCAGCCCCAACGCTAACCTCGCGCGCACCTCCGCCCGTGGCCGCCCCTCCTAGCCAGCGTCGAGCCTCGCCGAGCCAGCAGCCGCCCGCCGATCACTCGACTCCGCGCAGCACCGCCCAGCGAACCACCCCGCCTTCTCCCCGATTTTCTCGAGTTTGGGCGTGCCCTAGTCGAACTCCAAGGCTGTCCCACTTTCCGGTGACCCGCAGTTCCGCGGATCTGAGTCCAGTGCTTTTTCGAGCTTTCCCAGCTCCTATCCAGCAGAGTCTCGGGTTTTCCGTTGCAGTTCGGATCCCTTTATTTCTATAAATTTGCATCTGAGAGCTCTAGCCGAGCAACCAAGGTATAACCCCCTGTCCCGTCCCATTTTTATTTTGTCTGTGATGAGATTGGTCCCCAATTCCCTTCCGGGAATTTGGTTTTTAGCGACGTCGTAGTTTCGGAACTTTCGAAAATGGATTTCTGGATAAATTAATTTTTGGATCTTTCCGATTTTGTGCTGTGATATTTTAGGGTTGGTTTCGGATTCCCGAATTCATTTCGGGTCGTTCCAAATTATTATTGGGAAGGATTGTGGTTATTTTTATATATATTTTTTAGGATTTCCCTGGTTTGGGATTTGCAGAAAAATATTGGCATATTTTCCAGTTTTTGGGTTGACCAGAAATAGAGAAAATGCTGCCGGATTTTCCAGAAAATTTATTTATAATTTTCAAATGATTTTAAAATAAATTTTGGGATTTTTGGGCGACGACCATATCGGTCAATGGGCCCTGGCTAAGTGCAAACGAAACCGGCTTCGTCCGGACGTTGAGACATTAGCCTATATGACGATTGGACCATATCTGAGACTCATTATATATTTAATTTATTTTTATTATTATTTAATTTACTCATAATTAAATTATAGGAAGATTTTAGAACTAACGACCGTTTCGTTTTATTTCAATTTATGTAAATAAATTGTAATGGGCATAAGCCCAGCTGGTTGTTGGCTCTGTGACATGTGATTTGGTAGCGTAGGATTTTCTGTTTTTTTGGTTTTACGAGTTATTTTAGCGTACGCGTAAATCTAATAGATAATTATTTTCATATAGAAAATTAATAAAGTTTTCTAACATAAAAATTTACAAGTTTTAATATTTCACAACGATCATGTATTTCTCATTAAAATAAGAAATTTTGTTTTATATGTACAATTATGAAAATACAAAGTTTTAATCAAATTAATTTGGTAACTACGAGATTTTCCAAAATATAAGTTTAAACGATCTTTCCCTCGTTATTAAATTACAACGCACCGATAATCGCATTCTTGTTCATGTTTAATAAATAAAGATTAAAACTGATTATGACATAATTAGAGATTTCAACTAGTATAGTTAGTTTGGTAACCCTGGATTCTGAGTCAATTTCTCGAATGTAGGAATTCGAGGACGATCCTAATTCCCATCTCAAAGTCTTCAATATTTCCAGTCCAGTCCATTTTGAGGCAAGTACAGTTTGTGTTAGTTTACAGTTATTTTAATAATCGTTTTACTGCAAGTTTAAACCACGATGCAACACGAAACTCTCTCTCTGAGAGCACTGACTGATTGACTGTTGGGTACTGGGGGAATAGAGTAATGTTTATGACCACATCCACTGTTAACTTAGAACTGTATTAGCTTACCCCTTTCTCACACGGGAATAAGCCATATCGTATCAATAGGATACTACTGTAACAACCCAAGCCGGTCATATTCATTGCCTATTCAAATCATACTGTTTTACTGCTAGAAAACTGTTTATTTCAAACTGTTTAAAAGTGCATAATTCTATTATTTATTTTAACTGTTTAAATTAGCATGAATTGTACTTTGCTCCCTCCTGACTGGAGATACATTTTTAGGGGACTATGAGGATGCTGAGCTGTTATACAGCAGCTACTACGACCCTGTTCTGTACCCCGTAGTGCTGCCAGAGTCCCCATTGGAGGACGTAGGGACTGAGGCCGATGAGCCGAATGCTTAGATAGATTTTCTTTTCCAGTTTTGTTGTTTCATTTGAAAATCTGTTTATTTGAATTCAGTATTTAATTCAGCACTTTTAAATTCAAGTTGTACTTACTTCAAAGTGTTTAATAAAGTTTCAATTTCCGAATATTGAGTTGTGACAAATATAGATGTTGTTGTTGTGGTTACCTACTAATAGAACAGCTTACTGCCGCCGTCTCAACAACGGTGCAGGCTGGGCATGATCCGGTTCGACCCAATTATTTGGGATCGGGTCGTGACAGCTAGAGTTTATTTCCTTTGACATTGATAGCCAAAGTCTCCTTACCCTTGCGGTTGTTCTGACGGCCACCACTATTTGATGTAGCATGTTCATCTCTGTCAAGATTAGGCATCTGAATACCTAATTGTTTGAACTTATCAGCACTTTCTTCTGCTGCTTTAGCATTCACTATGAATGAAGGCCAATCCTGGAACTGCATCGATCCAGTCTACATGTTGATTATAGGTAACATGTTCGATTTGCAAGTGTCTATAGTCAAAGCATCTGGAGTTCCGAGAGGCATTTTGAGTGCCTCACGGCGGAATCGTTCAATGAACCGTTCGATTGTTTTATTATGTTGTTGTTTAATTTTGATGAGGGCAAACATAGTCATGTCGTTTGTTCCCTGATAAAATTATTCCAGGAACATTTGTTTGAATCCGGCTACAACCATCTGGCAAACTGCGGTACCAGTCATAAGTTGTACCTGCTAAACATTCGACAAGCACCCTAGTGAGTAAAGCATCGTTTGGCTATAGTTGATCAGTCATTACCTCAAAGTGATTGAGGTACTGACTTGGAGATGTGCTGCCATCAAACAGCATAATAGTAGGGGGTTTGTATTTGGGAGAAAATTGAACTTCCTTTCAATCTATAGGATAAGGCTGCTTGATCCCAAGCTTTTGCAAGCCGTCTTTCTGCTTGAAGGCTTCAAATTGAGTACGTAAAAGTTCTACGGCCTCATTAGTATCTCTCGATGATTATGGAGCAGTGGACTGATTTGATATGCTGGGAGGAGGTACTGCATGATAAGTACCACCCCCAACACAAGATTGACTTGGAATAGCCTGCACTGGTATGGAAGCGTTGTGAGGAGACTGTACCCCTAGACCAATATTGACTGGAGCAGATGTCGTTACAAGTTCTTGGGTCGGAATAAGATTCACAACTGGTGGAATCGTATGTTGTGCCATAATCACAGCATGCATGCCTGTCATCATCTCAACCATGCTCTTCAAACTGGCCTCCAAAGCAATAATTCTCTGCTCTTGACTGTTAGAACTATAAGCATCTTGATCTTCTGTGATGACGTAAGCAGTCGCTTCTCTAGCTATCGAAGACGAGCTAGTAGAAAAGATGCTCTGTTCAGAACTTTGACTATCGGCATCAAAGTCATATAAGGAACTACCCCCAGGATGAATGATTGGGAGATCCCTTTGACTGAAGGCATCTTGATTGGAATTAGAAAGATTCTTTTGACCGATTGTATCTTGGTCAGAAGAAAGATTCCTTTAACCGATTATTTCTTGGTTTCTTGATCTGGTGTGTCGGTATACTCCTTCGTCGTAATCACGAATCAGATCTAAGTACTGCTGACTGGGATTGTAGGATATATTGTATCTTGGACGCTTTCCACCACCAATGCTTTGAGATGTCATGTTGACAGGTGTACAACAATTCATCTTCATCTACTATCAATGGTTGAGGAACCTAAGTGCAGTTAAGATGGTCGAAGAAAGACCGTTTAGCTGAATGACAACAGCATTTGATAACCACCTCATGGTGATAATTACAGTGGTATTCTTGTGGCTGTATTACAGATGGATGAGACAGATTTGTGATCTTCCGCTTCTGTTCAAGAAGTTCAAGGAGATCGGTTACAACAACAGGACGAGAAGAAGTCGGAGGAACATATTCTTCAATGATGTTAAGAACATGATTCCGATTCTTGAGATGTCATGTTCCCTGAGTGTACAAGGAAGTGCTAAGTTGATTAGCATATGTAAGAGGGTTCTTGACTTTATAAGTCTGTCTTTGGCACAAGTTAGCCACTGGCGCATGCTGCTTATGTCTTTCTAAAGTTGATACTAGATGGCGCCTGTTGAGATAGGTGCACAAGTAAGAAAGGTGTTGCACTTGTATATATGTCTAAGATACTATCAGTTTGTCTTGCTTGGATCTTGAGATGCACAGGTTTGGAAGATCCTGAATTACATTCTTGGGAGTAGGCAGAATCCCTTTTTGTGTTGCACAACCTATTTCTGTGCGCTTGGCCTGGCACAACTGGGTGACAAAAAGTTCAGTTTGGACAGAACTCACTTTCTTAGCAGAGTTGTGTTTGTCTCTGTCAAAAGGAGTCAGGTTTCTGTCCTAAAGAGCTTTTGCACTGATTGGCGCAAGGGCGCAACCATGGTTATTTTCTGCCGAGTCAAGAACCGGGGAAGAATGAGGAAAGGCCAAAGGGCACTTTTCTTTATTCTGTGACAAGGCAGGAATAGATGTATTCTTTGCCAAGTTCATATTTGTGAAAAGAAGGGGAGAAGCTAAAGAGCGTTTCCCTTTGATTTGTGGCTGAGAGGCCACAGGCGCAGGTTGCGCAGGTTGAGGAAAGGCCGAAGGGCGCTTTCCTTTGTTCTATTTAGCATTCCCGCTAGATAGGTTCTTCTCAGAATTCATAATTGGAGAAGAGGAGGAAGTAGCCAAAAGGCATTTCCCTTTATTCAGATCCAAAGAGGCGGTAGGCATAGGTTGCACAAAGGCAGTGGTTGGAAGAGAGACAATAGGCGCAGGTTGCGCAAAAGCAGTGGTTGGCAGAGAGACAATAGGCACAAGTTGCGCAGAAGCAGTGCTTGGTGCTGCAGAGGACTTGGGAGTCCATACAGTGCACGCCTTGCACTTGACAGCAACTAAGGTGTGCCTAGTACCCCCGGCACTGATCATTGCTTCGTAGGCGGTTTGGTCGACTTGAACGACCAAAGTCTTCTGCGTCTTGCTGATGGACGCGGTATCACATTGAGTTATCACTTTCTTGTCGGAGGATAAAGTCGTCCCCAGCAGAGTCGTTATTTTGTTTACAAAAGCAAAAGTATGATTACAAACTAAAAAAAGAGTACAATAGTATAATTGATTTTTGGAGAAGTACAACTGTAGGAATCTGATCAGAAGACGATCACTTTATCCCTTGGACGATGTGATATCGAAGACAAGCCTCTGGAGAATGCAACAACACTTTGTCAATAGATTGTGATCATTAATAACGCTTTAGTATTGATTTGAAATTCTATTTATAGAGTTCTGAAATAACTGTTTTCTGAGTTGTATGCACTTCAGGTTGCGCACCTTCTATCCAGATGCATGAATGGTTACATGAACTGCTAGGGACGCATGGCATTATTTGAGTGAGATGTGCCTGGTCGTGGGCAGTATAGTGGACACGTTCTTTGAGATTAGTGGCATGCCCACCACATCATCCTGCTTCTGGACAAAAGTTGATCGGGTGGTGCTAACACTCTCGGTGGCGTGAGCGCGCAACTTGACGTTTGGCGCCTTTGACTGGGTCTTCTATACTATAATGATTAATCCTTGCGCTTCTTGATAACTTGCAAAAGCTAGCTGTCAGCATTAATTGCATGCTAACAAAATCTCCTCGAGCGTCGCGTTGCACGGGATTCAAATGGATTTTCTTCGACTGATGAGCTGTCAGTAATGATGGTAGCCGTTACAGCTTCTCGAGGATGCTTGACACGTGGAGCTCATGCACCCTGGCTTAGGCACAACCTGAGATGGCTTAAGCGTAACCTGAGACTGGCGCAACCTAGTGATCTGGCGCCACTTGATGCTGGCACTTTCTTGAGAGGGATGTCCATTGATTTTTAGGCTTCTATACCTAGTTTGACCATGGAGGCCTACTTTTGACCTAGAATTGACCTAGAATATATATTTCATCTTAGATATCCATGTTTAACACACCTAAACACTAATTAATATGTATATCTCATATTTAGGTCTTTGTGATTCTACTTTGGGCCTTGATTCACATTTATTGCTCAGGACTGTAATGCCCCAGTCCCAAAATACGTAGGACTAGAATATGTATACATGTCAGCTACATATCAAGTGGACTCCAGCCCAACTCGAATACGTATAAGCTGTCTGGTTGTTCTAGAATCAACTACATCTCAATCCACTAAATATCGGTAACAATAACGAATCAAGTGCAGTAAGGCTGATCAGACCATAACACACTGATTCTAGAATAGATAAACATGTTAGAGTGGATCCCCAATAACACATTTATCATGAACAAGCTAGAAGAAATTTAAGCTTGTAAAAGACTAGGCTATAATAACAGCGAGTGTCAAATACTGGACAAAATATAAATAAGGAAGATAATAAAAATAACAACTAAATATACCTGAAGTATTGGAGTAGCAACCATCATCCGTCAATGTACCATACCTTAATCTCATACCTAGAGAGATCACCAGGTCCTCAGGGGACTAGCAAGATACATAATATGCAAGCCTACTTTGACCGTTTAAACATGCAATGAAAACAAAAAACAACTACTAGAAATAGGATAAAAATCACATGAAAGAACTCTATAGATAATGACATGTCATATGAAAAGCAATACTAAGTTTGACTACAAAAGAATCGAATGACCGTAGCCCTGCCGTGGTACTCCCAATCGTATAGCTAGTAGCCCTGCCGTGGTACTCCCTAACTATAGTGAGTCTCTATTGTAGCCCTGTCGTAGGTCTCCTGAGTCGAGAGTTGTCAAGTAGCCAACCCTAGTATCGGTAGAGAGTCAAGTCAAGGTAACGAGGAACGCGAGATCGAGTCAAAGTATCATGGCACAGGTGATCCATTCAAAGTCACTCAAGTAAACCACACTATCGATGTCATGTATGGAAATATATAAAAATAACTAATAATAACAGTAATTGATAACAGGTAAGTGACAGAGAAATAAATTATGGCAAGATAGCAAATATGGAAAAGAAAAGGAGACATGAACAAGAAGGAATAATAAGATCATACATGTAAACACTGTAAAGTTCGGCAAGGTGTACTTGCGTGGTAGTAGCACGTAGAACCAACACTATCCAGTCAATCAACGAGCCATAAAAGTCAAACTCTCACAACAGTATTCGGAGGCTGGAACAGATATTACTAACATATTCAAAATAGTCAAAGTAGCTAGGATAGCCTATCCATAAGTCCAATTCTGGACACAGGGGCAAAATGGTAATTTTGGGTCAAAACGGTGTCCGCTGTTGTATCTGCTTTGCACCAAAAATGTGCCAGCACCTACGATCTCTAAAGTCATCAAACTATATGTCTACGGGTTCGATTTGACGATATGAACCCAACCGTACGTCCAAAGTTAAATTTAGGTGGACCGTGCACAAATTCGTCCGTTGGATTGGGTCCCAAGCCCGCCAAAATAGCGTTCCGGTCGACCTTTTCAGAATCGGACCAAACTTGGGTCACGGGACCATAAAAATAATACGAGTCCAGTGGAATAAGTTTTGTTGCAAGGTGGCGAACGTGTACGAACTAATTGACTAGTTTGTAAATAGGCCGATATGGAAATTTTCGACGGATACGGGTTGATTTCAGTGTGTGTACACGTCGAAATCAACTTCCGCGAAAGCCCACACGTCCGGATATACCATACGCATATTTCGATGCAATTGGTATACGACGAAGTGGTCCAGTTTGGCGGGGCACACACCGTATTACAAAAGTTTTCCAAAAATTTCCTATTTTGAAAACTGTTTTTCTCAGTTTTTGGAAAACCTATTTCTCGACGCACAATTGATGAAATCTAAATCTACAAAAAAGGTTTTGAAAAGGGTATAGGTTGTCTAAAACTATATTTAATTATATTTCTAAATTTCTCTACGAATTGGCAGAAATCTGCCTTCCAAAGTAGTGGTTTGTACTCTAAAATTGTTCTATTTTGAACAATTTTTCCATCAACTTTGATCCGATTTATCGCCGAATCAGATCCGTTCCTATTGAAACTAATTGATAGGTAGTTAAGATGGATAGGTTGGTAACATACCTGAGAAATTGATTCGTAAAATAGCAAACCGAGGAGGCGGCAATTTCGTCGTGAAGTTGCCACGGTAGCTGCAAGATGCTGCTGTGTGCAGCGCTGTTGCTGGTGCTGTGCTCGGTCGTCGGCAGTTCGGCCACCCCATGGCAGCACACAAGCTTCTTGGGCAGCACGCGAGATATCGTGGAGGCCAAGATATACTAAGGATTTGCCCACGAGTTATTTTGCTAAGGTTTGGAAGGGAACCTTATTGATGGATTCATATATATATCATTTTTTCTAGAGTTTCAGAACAATTTTCCCGTCAATTTAAATCCAATTTTGAGCTGGATTTGAGGTGATCTATTGGAAAATATATCCATGAATCTGTAGAAAAAAGTTTGGGTTTAAGCGATCAACTTTGGTTGAGAATCGAACTTGGTTCGATTTCCTAAACGTTCGCTTATACACAGAACTCTTCATTCTGTTAAACAAAGTTTCGGGTTGGGGGAAGTTTGCCATCTCACGAGATTTTCTCCAAAATCTCGTGAGATGGTAGATGGTTTTTTTTCCTTTTCTTCTCTTTATATATATATATATATATATATATATATATATATATATATATATATATATATTATATATATATAAGCACTACCACACTGCCAGCGGATGCCCGATCATCACCCACCTGGCCTTCGCAGACGACATTCTCATACTCTCTGCCGGGGACGCCGGATCCGTTGAAGTCATCCACAATACGCTTCAGAGATACGAGAGGTGTTCCGGGCAGATGATTAACCCGGATAAAAGTGTTATCTACACCCACCACAACCTCAAGAGAGAGCAAGCGGGGAGCATCGCGAACATCACCTCTTTTCCTATCCAGCATCCTCCATTCCACTACTTGGAGTGCCCCTAGTCTACGGTAGATCTAACGCCGGAATTTTCTAAAATCTTATCACTCGTATCAGGAAGAAGCTCGAGGGCTGGCACAACGCCACGCTCTCACCCGGAGGCAAGATAATACTCATCAAACACGTCCTCTCCTTCATTTCCATCTACACCCTAGCGGCTTGCTCCACCCCCAAGAAAGTGCTATCCTATATCTAGAGCATCTTCAGCAACTTTCTCTGGGGACACAGTGGTGGTCACGACAAGCACCATTGGGCCAGCTGGAAAACTATAGCTCGTACCACAGAGAAAGGGGCCTGGGATTCACTAAACTTTCTCACATCGTTAACGCCTTCTCTATGAAATTGTGGTGGACGCTGCCCACGAGTAATAACTTATGGTCCAGGTTCATAAAGGCCAGATACTTCAAGCACATCCGCCCGTCGAAGGCCATCGTGAACTGCAGATCCTCCGCGGCCTGGCATCGCATTCTCATCGGGCGGTCCCTCGTCGAACCATCGATCCACCTTAAGGTAGGCCTTGGCAAAGCATCGCCCTTCCTGGAGTGCTGGGTCGGCGATAGCTTGCTGCCAGACATTTCCACAGCCCCCAGGAACGGCACTATCAAGGACTTATGGGACCTTCCTAACACCACCTGGAATTGGATTAAAGCCCAGACTTAGGTTGGGTCTGAGGCAGTCGATTCCATTTGCCGTAGCTGAGTTAAGATCGGACCAGATGCAGATAAGCTCGAGTGGTCGCAAGATGCTAACGGTGCTTTCTCGATTAAATCGGCCAGAAGGGTGTTATTAGGCAATGCGGCCCCTCCTCCTATAGTTGCCTCCTCCTGGCAGACATGTATCCCCAAGAAGTGATCCTTCCTCATATGGAGAGCCCTTCGCAACATCCTCCCCACTGATGACACTCTCAATACCATCGGGTTCAGCCTTGCTTCCCCTTGTACATGCTGCGTAGACCGACAATCGAAAACTCTCAACCACATCCTCAGACAAGGTGACCTACCGCTCCAGGTTTGGAGAGCTCTTTCTCAGCGTTGCCAATTGCCTCATGGGGGCAACAACTTCCACCACCACATGGCAACCTGGGCATCGGCATCTCACGGCCGGCCACCAGATCGCCGCAGCGGCAGCCACATGGGTCCTCTGGAAGAATCGAAACAAAGCTAGATATGAGGGACGCCAGTACAGCGCCAACCAACCAATCCGGAAAACCATTCGCCAGTGCCAAAAAAGGAGATCCCTCTGCCATCACGGTCAGATGGAATTCTGGAACTCTTTCCTCTACTCGGATCAGCAGTTTTGATCATTCTCTCCCGAGTTTTGCTGTTCTTTTGTCAGTATACATGTATAGGCACAGGCATTTTGTGCCTCATGGTATACTTGTACAGGTTCGGCCTTTAGGCCTTCTTGAATAAAATGGGTGTTTCCAATATATATATATATATATATATATATATATATATATATATATATATATATATATGAAGAAAAGGGTACTTCTTATTGCTTTGTAAAATGGAAACCTATTCAGCCTATTACAGTCTCTCTGAAAACATATCAACTCTCTCAATCATTTGTTCTCTATACAGTTGAAGTCATATTCAATCCCATTTAAGATACTAGTAACTGTGTTAGCTTTGCATTCAAATATTCTTCTGTTCCATTCCCGCCATACATGCTACACCGTGCATAAGAGTCTAATTCTCGCTCGTCGATATGCTTCGGCTCCTTCAGCTTTTACGTCCGAAACTTCCTTAAAAATACTCTGGAGCCCTTCTTGCCCTCTGTTCGGAATACCCATTAGTAGCCGATATTGCTGCCATATCCATCCCGTCATGGGGCAATTAAAGAACATATGATCTCTTGTCTCTATACTCGTCTCGATCCCGCATAATATGCAACTGATACTCGACATTTGGATGCCGAAACCTGCCATTCTCTCTTTGGTAATGAGACGGTTTCGAATTGCTTTTAGTGTACACAATTTGATTTTAGTGGCAGCCCCTCTTGTCCATACTATCTCCGCCCAACCGACCTCAGGTGTATGTTTTTGGATTTGTTCGTACACGAACCCAGTCGATAACTGACCACCTACAGCGCCATCCCATTCCCACCGGTCCTTGGTACCTTCCTTGTCAGTTTTAGCTCGAATCTCCTCTGTAAACCATCGCCCCTCCATTCTTGATGTGGTATCCCATTTTCCTTGAACAAACAGCATGTTCACCTTCTCATTATTCCCCATCAATTCATACGTAGGCCATCCCAGCACCTCCACCAAACTTTGGTGATTTATCCAAGGGTCTAACCACATGCCCGTGTCTCTTCCGTCGATAATGACTCGACTAATAAGTTGTTTAAGCCTGGGTCATTGCTAGAGTATTAACTTGAACGTAACTGAATAGTTGTTGTCGATAGGCGCCCCCAAAAGTTCTTTATGTTTAGATATTTATTCTTAACCCATTGAGCCCAGAGCGACGATCCCTCTATGAAATGCCAAGCTAATTTGAGACTTGCCACCTCTCGAAGCATCTTGAGGGAACGTAAACCTACTCCTCCTTTAGTTGCCTCCCTGCACAGTTCGTCCCATGCTATTGCATGAACTCCTCCACTCCATTCGAAGTTGGCACAGAGTTTTTCCACCCTATTTATGATGTTAATAGGAATAATAATTTCTTGCATCCAATACGACATTATCGCCCATATGACAGATCGAACTAATTCCAATCTCCCTCCAAATGACAATAGATTGGCTTGCCATCTCTCAAGTCGATTCTGAACATACTGAATTAATCACGTGCACTCCTCGGCCCTCGTATAGGTGATCGACAATGATAGTCCTAAGTACCGCACCTATAGTTGACCCAATTCGATGCCTAACAACCACATCTCCTTGTTTGGACAATTTTTATTGAAGTAAACCTAGCTCTTCTCTTTGTTCAACTTCAGACCCGCCAACTCTCCAAACTCTTCATGGATGCCATTAAACGTAGCAATAGAGGTATACGATGGTTCAATGAAGACAAGAAGGTCATCGACGTAGATAAGGTGAGACACGGATGGGGATACATGCCGATACAATGGCGTGAGAGTTCTCTGGTGCACAGCTAAGTCCAGTAAACATGTGTAATACTCCATAACGACGGTAAATAGATACGGGGAAAGAGGGTCACCATGTCGCAAACCCCTGTTGCTTCCAAAGTAACCATATGGTTGTCCTTTGAGTAGAATTGAGAATGTCATGGTGGTAATACATTCTCTGATCCGGTCGACCCACCATCGGTAGAATTCCATGCTAAGAAGAACTTCGCAGACAAAATCTTGATTTATTATATCATACGCCTTTCAAAGATCAAACTTGAGACACCCTTTCCTTCCTCCAGTTTTGTTGAAGTCTCGAACAAGCTCGTGTACAAGGAGGCAGTTCTTTGCAATCGATCTTCCTTTTATGAATGCTGTCTGGTTAGGTGATATAAGTTCCTGCAAAATAAACATAAGATGCAAAATAATCTTATATAAGTAATTGCAACAGTCTATTAGCCTGAAATCACCCAGCTCCTTGGCTCCATCCTTCTTCAGTATTAGTGTAAGGTAGGTATGATTCATTTCCGTAAAGATACGTCCGGTTTGAAAGAATTCTTGCATAACAAGCAACATTTTCTCCTTCAAATAATCCCAGTGCTTCTTAAAGAAGGTCGCGTTGAATCCATCTGGGCCCGGAGCCTTGTTCGGGTCTGCTTTCTTGGTAATCTGTTCTATTTCTTCCAAGGAAACTTCCTTTCGGAGAAGCTCGTTTCCTACTTCAGTTACAACCCGCTTGCATGTAATATATAGGAAAAAGGTCTTGTATATATATATATATATATATATATATATATATATATATATAAATATATATATATATATGTATAAAAAAATACATATATACATATATATATATATATATATATATATATATATATATATATATATATATATATATATGTATATATGTATTTTTTTATACATATATATATATATATTTATATATATATATATATATATATATATATATATATATATATATATATATATATATATATATATATATATTAAAACTCTCCCGATTTATTCATATAAGGCACAAAATGCTGAAGCCTTTACAAGTAAGAGCACTGAGGAGGGAGTAAGAAAAGGAACTAAACACAACAAAAAGCAATCGAACTCTCTCCAAGCTCAGGAGAGAATCGATGCCAAAGAATCCTGGTGCCCGTGATTGTAAACCCTGCTGACTTTTTGAGCTTGACAAAGAGTCTCCCAGATGAGCTGGTAGGCCGAGAAGAGATGACCCTCGTATCTAGCTTTGTTCATGTTCTTCCACAATACCCAAGTGATGGTGGCTGCGACGATTTGATGCCCGAGGGAAGCAGAATCCCAGTGGGCCAGGAGATCGTTGAAGCCCCTTCAAAAAGTGGCTGATCGCATCGTTGGGATAGGACAACTAAGTCTTATTCAATCAATCCCCGTGGAAGAGGATGTGTTCAACCATTTCCTGTTTGAAGAACAGATGGCAACTCTAGAGGGGGTTGAATAGAGTTTATAGCGATAATAGCCAATTAAAAAAATTAAACTCTTTCACAATCTAAAAATAATCAGAGTAAATGTGGAAATAAATAAGGAGCAAGAAAGCATACGCAAGCACAGCCGATTTTAACCTGGTTTTCCTCGTGGAGGACTAGTCCAGGCCTGAGAACTCTAGCTCAGGATTAAATCCACTATTTGTGAAATAGTAGTTACACCCCGTGTCTTTTCTTCAGAAGAGCACGTCAACTTCTTACAAAGGATCACAGTGGCGATGCTTGGAATTTTTCAAGCGACTTCTTGAACTCTTGCACAAGACTCCTAACTGAGAGATGCTGAGCACTAGAGACTTAGGAAACTTGTGGCTAGTAGATGAAGAAGGGTATGGCTTATATTGAGCTTAAGAGAGAAGAGAAGAGAAGATTGGATGAATAAAAATGAGAGAATTCTTGGCCTATTTATAGGGTTTTAGCAGGCAGAATTCGCCCAAAATTCTGGTAAAAATTTTCAAAAATTTGGCCGTTGGACAACTAGCAACCAGCCAACCCTAAAAATTAGGGTGCTGATTTTTAGGGGACAGAGTTCGGCCCGAACTCTGTGTGGAGGCAAAGTTCGGCCCGAAATCTGTCTCCAGAGCACAGAATGGGTCTTAGGGTCCAATGGGCTTATTTTGGATGTGGAGCTTTATGGATTTTGGATAGGTTATAGGGTAAGTCTCAAGAGCTCAGCACAACTCAGTTTACAATAGTCTAGACTCAATAAATATAAAAGTACAGACTCAAAAATGACTTGCATTTTACAAAACTGAGCTGTCGTCTGGTTTGAGCTGGATGTAGTCATCGTGTGTCGTATTAAATTATGACAGTTATTATTTAGTCAATGTTATCAATATTTGGTTGACTGTGACTTTGTGTCAACAATCTCCCCCATATTGATAATTGACAAAATAAAAATTGTATATTCAATATTCATATCTGGACACATGTAAATACATAGCTCCCACATAAATAGTGCCGAGCTTAAGAATAGCTCCCCCGTAAACAATGCTGTGAATCTTGTTGGCCTGTTAATAACATTCTTCCAAAAGCATATATAGAATATACTATAGAATATACATATCTCCCCCTTTTGGCATTTAGCAATATGAGATAAAATAATAATTGGCAAATACACCAAAAGAGAAGAAACTGCATATAAACTAAGATGATGACCAAATGTCTCAAAAGTCATAATAACATAAACTGATAGAACTACCAAAGTCTCAAAAGTCGTGACCCATAATAAGTCTAATACAAACCAAGTACATAAAAGCAACTAAAAAGCAAAATGCATAAACCATAATCTATGATCCTCAGTAGCAGCATCAAAGGGCAATCCATATCCATCATCGAGCACGAGAGGGCCCGGCGTCATCCGATGGATCAGTAAAGGAGCGACGTGGGTCCACAAATGCCGCATTCGGATCCATGTAGCAATGAACCCAAGGGTCATCAATACGAAATCCCTCACGATCGGGGTCTCGCTCCATAGGAATGGGCAAGGAAGGATGGCGAGACATGGAATATCGAATGTCATGCAGCGAGTTGCTGATAGCACTCATCTGCAAGGTGGTCCGATAATCCAGCTGAGTCCAACGATCGTCCTCCAAAGTGAAACGATCTCGGAGCATGGTCTGAAGAGACTCGAGAGTGGCAGGAGGAGGAGGAGGATCTTGTCCAAGAGGAGGGGCATCTGGCTCATCATCAGAATGCTCAGACACTACTGGTGAGCCAATGGCCGTCTGAAGCCTCCTTGCCTTAGAGAGGAAGGCAGGGGCAGGTAAGAATGGACACTCATCAAGGGGTACATGAAACGCACGAAGGATCATAGGAAGGTATAATGCATAGACCAAAGATCTTGGCTTCTTCCTACTGTTGATCATCCAATCCATCATTGTGCATGGAAGATTAAAGGGAACATGAAAATGGAGATGGTATAAGGCCGATATTTCAAAATAAGTGACTTCATCGGTAGAACCCGCTTTGGGTAGAATGGTGTTGAAAATGATCCGATGAAGTTCATAGAAATAAGGATTGAGGAATTTAGCCAAAAGCTTACGAGGACGTGTGTTAGGGCTACACAAGTTATCCTTGAAGCTTTCAAGTGAAATCCCTTCGGGAAATTGAAATGATCTAGCTTCAACAAGCTTTTCCCAAGAATTAGGCTCTTGAAGCTCAAGATATTTGGCCAATTCGAAATCGTCAAAAGAGATATCAATTCCCGCAACTCGTGAATAAATATGAGTATCATCATGGGTTAAGTTGCAGTAAAATATTTGAATAGCACTATGATAAATGACCGAATTTGTGGTAACAAGTTCATCAAGGCATAGGTCATAAAAGAGTGCATCATATTGTGAGAAAATTGTAAAATTAATAGGGTGTCCCACAAACACCGGACGTGTCTAAAAATTACTAAACCAATCATTTGATGCGTCTAGTGATACAAAAATTCGGTCGTCAAAAGTGTTTGGATCATGTGGATGCGGAGGGTTGAACAACGGATGGATTGGTGGTTGTTGTTCAACGGGTGGTACAACGGGCGGTTCAACGCGAGGAGGAGCATTCGACGAGGATGCTCCCTCGGTCCGAAGTCTCTTCCCACGGTTGAACAAACGTGGAGCCATAACACAATAGATAGTAGATAAGGAAAGAAATTGAGATATAGAAAAGTATAGAATTATACCTCAAACTAGTGATGAAGAATGAAGGAGAATTGAAAAATAAGCCTTCTCCTTGAGTTTGGGGAAGAATTGAGCTCTAGAAAGGAGAAATTAGGGTTAGGGTTTTGAGAGAATTGTGTTGGAGAAGTGGAAAAGGTAGTAAGAAGAAAAGAGAGGGAAGAGAGACCGAAAATATGGGAAGGGTTTCTATTGGTCGGAGCAAATAATGGCCATTGGATCTAACTTTTGATCAACGGCTGAGACTGTTCCCGGTTCTGGAACAGTCAGGCCGAATTCGGCCCGAACTCTGGTAGGGGCAGAGTTCGGCCCGAATTCTGGGTCCTGGTCTCAGAACAGGAATCAGGCAGAAAATAAAAAATATTGGTTAAGTAAAAGAAAAACCAATATAAGACATGAGTATAATTACAGGAAAGATCCAATAAGTAAACAAAAGAATAACAGATAGTGAGTTTGAAGCAGCAATATGAAGTTAAAAAAATAGTATTTCAGCAAGTGATAAATGAAAATGAACCATATAATAAACAAGGAATTATATCATAATTCAATATTTTAAAGCTGCCATGGGTTAGCTGCAGTGGTCGGATCCCAGCTAGCGGTAGTCCTGAGGACTAGTGCACCGTGTCGCTTAGGCTTTTACGCCTTGTTCTCAGAAGGACCCTTTCGGCTTGTACCCATAGCAAGTTCATCATAAGAGAATCAAGATATACTCGATATTTATGCAGGTTTATTTTAATTTACAACAGCTTCATCTAAAATTCTAAGTTCACGACAAAGAAAATTGAAGCGCTCTTCGAATAATGGTTTTGTGAAGAAATCTGCTAACTGATGATCAGTGTCAATAAATTCTAAGTTAATGGTGCCATTTTGCTGATGATTACGCAAAAAGTGGTGACATATATTAATGTGCTTCGTGCGTGAGTGACAAATGGGGTTCTTAGTAAGATTTATAGCACTAGTGTTGTCACAAAATATTAGAATGTGCATGAAAGATAAGTTGTAGTCTTCAAGGGTTTGCTTCATCCACAGAATTTGTGCACAACAACGCCCAGCTGCGATGTATTCAGCTTCTGTCGTGGATAGTGCGACAGAATTCTGCTTTTTGCTAAACCAAGAGACTAAAGCCTTTCCTAATAAATGACACGTACCGCTTGTACTTTTACGGTCGACCTTGCATCCGACGAAGTCAGCATCAGAGTAACCAATGAGGTCAAATGATGTTGACTTGGGATACCATAGGCCCACTGTAACCGTACCCTTAAGGTATCGAAAGATAGGCTTAACCGCGGTCATGTGTGATTCCTTAGGATTTGCTTGATATCTAGCACACAGGCAAACGCTAAACATAATATCAGGGCGACTAGCAGTAAGGTAGAGTAGACTACCTATCATACCTCGATACTTACGTTGATCTACGGGTTTGCCGCTATCATCTGGTTCGAGTTTGGTTGAAGTAGCCATTGGAGTGCTGATTGGTTTGACGTTGTCAAGGTCGAATTTCTTCAGCATGTCCTTTGTATACTTCGACTGACAGATGAAGGTTCTATTTGACATTTGTTTGACTTACAGTCCAAGAAAGTAGTTGAGCTCCCCCATCATGCTCATCTCAAACTCGGTCTGCATACACTTGGCAAAATCTTGACAAAGGATTTCATCAGTAGAACCAAATATAATATCATCTACGTATATTTGTACTAAAAGAATAGTGTCCTTGAAAGATTTTATGAAAAGTGTGGTATCAATTTTTCCTTTTGAAAAACTTTTCTCAAGCAAGAAATTGCTTAGTCGTTCATACCAAGCTCTAGGGGCTTGTTTGAGGCCATACAGCGCTTTCTTTAGCTTGAACACGTGGTCGGGAAATTTGTGATTTTCAAAACCAGGGGGTTGTTTTACATAAACTTTCTCCTTAATAAATCCATTCAAGAAAGCACTTTTAACATCCATTTGAAATAATTTAAAATTTTAAAAATTTACAAATGCACAAAGCATCCGAATGGATTCTAATCTAGCAACAGGAGCATACGTCTCATCGTAGTCGATACCTTCCTCTTGGTTGTATCCTTGGGCTACTAGATGAGCTTTATTGCGTGTGACTAAACCATCTTTATTCACTTTGTTTCTAAAAACCCATTTAGTACCAATAATCGAGTGATTAGCCGGTCTAGGAACGAGTTCCCATACTTGGCTCCTCTCGAATTGGTTGAGTTCCTTTTGTATAGCAGAAATCCAAAATTCATCATTGAAAGCTTCTAAAATGTTTTTCGGCTCAATTTGTGAAATAAAGACAGTGCTACCAATAGAGTCTCTTAATGATGATCTAGTAGTTACTCCACGTGAAACCTCGTCGATTACCAAATTTTCTGGATGTGATGGCTTGAAAGAGAATTTCTTTGGCAAGCCCTCCAAAGAATTGGTTTCGGTTGTGGTGTTCATTGGAGTAGACGTTGATGGCTCAATATCATCATCAAGAGTAGCTGCTGCACTGTTATCTTCATCAAAAGTCACATTTGTAGACTCTTCCATAATTAATGAGCGTTTGTTAAAAACTCTATATCCCTTGCTCTTGGCAGCATAGCCAAGAAAAATACCATCGTCAGCTTTGGCATCAAATTTGCCTAAGTTGTCTTTGGTGTTAAGGATAAAGCATCTACAATCAAAAACTCTAAAGTAAGAAATATTTGGGGTTCTCCCAAACCAAAGCTCATAGGGTGCCTTCTTCGTAATAGGATGAATAAGTACCCTATTTAAAATGTGGCATGCTGTACTGACAGCTTCAGCCCAAAAGTATTTCGGAAGTGAAAACTTGTTCAACATGACCCTAGCCATATCGCCAAGAGTCCTATTCTTTCGCTCCACAACACCAATTTGTTGAGGAGTTCTTGGACAAGAAAACTCATGATCAAAACCATTTGAATCACAAAACTTTTCAAAATCAGAATTTTTGAACTCGCCTCCATAATCACTTCGGATACGAGTAATCATGTAGCCTTTTTCGTTTTGAACTTTCTTAACAAAAATCTTAAAAACTGAAATAGCATCACTTTTATTTGTAAGAAAGAAAACCCAAGTAAATCTTGAAAAGTCATCAACAATAACAAAAGCATAGAGTTTTCCACTAATATTGGCTACTCTACTAGGGCCAAATAAATCCATATAGAGTAGTTGCAGGGGTCTAGTAGTGCTTACAGAGTTTATGGAATGAAAAGAGGACTTGGTTGCCTTATTCAACTCACATTTGGCACATATGGTGTCCTTTTTGAATGTGATATCGGGCAAGCCTCTAACTAGCTTCTTGGTCGATAGCCTGGATATAGTATCCATATTGGCATGACCAAGATGCTGGTGCCATAGTAATCGTTCATCTTTATGAGCATATAGGCATCTACCTGCATTGTTAGTATTTCTAGACAAATAGAAAATATAAATATTATCCTCTCTTACCCCTTCAAAAGCGATGTCTTCCGTTGACCTATCATAAATAAAGCATTTGTTTTGTCCAAAGTTAATGTCATATCTATGGTCAGCAAGATGACTAATGTTGAGCAGGTTATGCTTTAACTCGGTCACTAGGCAGACATCTTTTATTACGGGAGAGGGAGGATAACCAATATTACCATTACCTATAATATAACCTTTTAGGTTGTTGTCGAAGGATACATATCCTTCTCTCTTTATCGATAGTGATGCAAAAAGATTTGCGTCTCCCGTCATTTGCCGCGAGCATCCACTATCGAGAATCCACTTACTTTTAGTTGAGGAGGGAAGGTCCACCTACATCAAGAGTAGATGTTGTAGAAGCATTGAAAATGATCTATGCGGCCAGCAAAGATCCATGCGGCTCAAAAAACTCATGCGGCACAGAAAACTCATGCGGCATAAGGAGATATGCGGCCCGAGGCATTCTATGCAGCTCAGAAGACACGTGGCCTGACAGTGCTCCCCTCCGACCCATGCCGTATTTAATTGCTTTGATGGCTGACCCCTCTGAAAAGTTGACAGCCCTGACACAAAAGCAGGTAATTATGACTCTGTCATAATGATGAATCTCTAGGGAAGAGAAAAGAGATCTTTGACACAAATCCCCCGAGAGCCATAAAAATGCCACGTGGCCTTGCCACGTGGGCGTTCGTATGCGGCTCACTTCTCATATGGTTCAGAATGAATCCTATGCGGCTTAGGTCAAGAATGCCTCATGCGGCTCGGGTAAAAAACTTCTCATGCCGTTCAGAATGAGTCCTATACGGCTCAGGCCAAGAAAGCCTCATGCGGCTCGAGCAAAGAACTTCTCATGCGGTTCAGAGTGAATCTGTCCTATGCGGCTCAGGCCAAAAAAGCCTCATGCGGCTCGAGCGAGGACTTCACATGCGGTTCAAGAGGATCATGTCCATGCGGCTCAGGCGGATATGTACCTATGCGGCCCACAAAGATTACTCTCCTGTGGTTCGAGGGCTCAAGTGAGGGCCACTGCCCAGGCAGCCCTGACACATGGGCTTAACCATATGCGGCTCACATTCATATGCGGCTCACTCGTCATGCGGTCCAGATCCCCCAAAATCTCCTAGGACACGTGTCCTAAACCGATTAATTTCTCAGATTTGCTGCCATTAAAGATTGGGTCAAATTTCGATAATCTGGGGCACGTGGCAAAAGAATAGATCTAATTTATTCGCAGATATCAGAAGATCATTATAAGGAAGATTTATTCCAATCAGCATTAATTGCTAATAGGATTTGGTGTAATCTACATCTAAAGGCTCGGATTCGTCACAATCAAAACTGAACGACCTGGATTGACCAATCTATGGGCTGTCGCCATCTCCAAGAGCTAATCATTGGCAACCCTAATGATCACATCCCACTATTATAAATAGCAAGGTGTCATTCCCTTGTAAAGAAAAAAAAAGAGATACAATATCAGAGAGAAATACGTATATACAGAGAGACTCCCCTCCATAGTCAGAGAGAGAATACACACAGAGAGAGCGAAGCCAGAAGAGCAACAGAAGAGCGAGAAGAGCATTTCTTCGTCAACGCCAACCATCTTCTCGTAGGAGCCAAGGCTGCATACCGATCGTCCAAGGAGAAAGGCAGGGCTGCCGTCGCCTTCCCGAGCCTCTATCGTCACCCCCCAGAATCTAAAATAAACAATTGTACTTAGGCTGTTGTACCTAGGTTTTCGTCCCTAGGCTTTCTTTGTACATGCGAGTTTGTAACGTGAAGTAAAAGTCCGATCCTCCGATAATTGTTCTGTTCTTTTATATTTCATGGCAAACACGATGGCGACTCTGCTGGGGACTAACTTCTCTACGGCTGAGGATTTGATGACACAATCGGATGCAGCCAAGCTTGGCTCCACGCGACGAAAGATGGTCGCCCGGTTCGACCAACAGGCGTTCGAAGAAATGCTCTCCGACAAGAGCACTGGCCCGGTCCAGAAGCGAGCCCGCACAAAGAAGGCCCGTAAGGAGTGGAGACCCCGATCCTTCGTTCCTACTGAAGCTCTTACAGAGACACCCTCTGTTGTTCAAAACGGCGAGCAAGATTCCCCCGCGGCCCTACCTCAGGTCGTAGACGACTCTGCTGTCCCCAAGTCCTGCAGAAGAAAATACTATGATGCTGGACTTGCAGGGGCAAAGAGAAACTCTATGAGATCCGAGCCGCATAAGGGTCTTAGCCGCAGGGAGAAAGCTCATGCGGCTACATCCGCCAGCCGCATGAAGAAAACTCATACGGCCATATCTGTCAGCCGCATAGCTTATGCGGCTACAGTTGCCAACAATACGGATGAAACTCATGCGGCTATGGGAGTCAATCGCTTGTAGAAAACCTATGCGGCCATAATTGCCAACCGCATGCGGCCAGCCTGTACGGTCGTGACTCCTAGCCGCACAAAAACAATTCATCCGACGGCAGAAGACAACCGCATACAGACAGCCTGTACGGCACCCAATTCTAGCCACATAACGACCGTTCCACGCTTCTCTCGATCAGTCTTCGACCGTCTCTCATGCGGTCCTGACTATGATGGTTCTCTGGATGATAAGCCAGACTCTGTGGTGTTCAACTTGGACTCCTCCTATTACGCGCCTGCAAGTGCTAAAAGGAGGAAGTCTAGGGCAGCGTGGGCTCACCAAGCCCAGGCAGCTGCCCCAACCTCTAACTATCGAGGCGTCCCGTTGATTATCACACGGGCCTCTGATGGGAAGTTGTATAGAACCGCTCGAGTCCAGCCCCCGGCGGCAAAAGGAAAAAGTGGTTCCTCTGACCTGCGTGAGGTGATCCTCCACAAGCGCAAGGAAAGAGAAGGAGCCTCGGCGTGCAAAGAGTCCTCGCTTGGGCATCACTGCACCCAAATCATCGTCAACTGCTGCTGCAGCAGCGCGGCAGTGACGGAAGATCGGCCGTCCGTCTTCCAAAGGTTACAGCATCCGAGCTCAGAAGATGAGGCACCTCCTGTTGTCTCCTGCAATTCCGCTCAAAAGGTCCCCGTCGAAGGAAGAAGGAAAAAGACAAGTATCTCCAGTCCCAAGATATCAACCACTACATCTATGAAACTATCGTCTAAACGGTTGTCCTCTACCGGTGTATTCCAACACACCCGTTCAAAGACGAAATCTACCACGATGGGAAATTTATCATCCACATCGCTGGGGGTTGTGGGAACTAGGGATAGCACTCCTCCGAACATGCACAACAACCCAATGTTTCAAGAAGCCTAGTACGGGGAAACCACTCTCCCATCAGGTACAACAGACGCTGATGTCCCTGAGGATATCCATGGCTCTCAAGACGAAGCAAGCTCCGAGGCTGGGGATGCCGTTTCCTCCGAGTCCGAGCCCGAAGAGAACATTCCTACCTACCCCGATGACTTCTCTGTGCATGGGTATGACTCGGAGGGCACATCCTCCACCGTTCCTTCCATCCCTCCTCATGTAAGGACAGTTTTTATGACTGACAGCAATCAAGGTGGTTCCAATGATGGCCAGCGCTTCGACAATCTCGAAGCTATATTACTTGCTTTGGTCAAGTCTGTAGACGAGATTAAAGCGGCCTTGCCCACTCTACAAGGAGGAACGCCTGGTCAAACAAGCACGGGCCCCGCGGTCAATATAGATTCAAACTCAGCGGCACCAAGCCTGGGCAATAATCCTTCCGAAATAACAGCCCATACCGCGACGGATGAGACCCGAGAAGTAAGAAGAGAGGTCCAGGAGCTCCGAGCCATGTTCCATGCCCGAGGAAATGCTCAAGATCTCAGAATACGGCAACCATACCCTGCTGAATGGAGGGATGTTCCATTTCCACCAAGATATAAGCCGTTCAATATCAACCCGTATGATGGCAAAACCTCAGCAAGTTGGTACATCACTTACTTCGAGGTCACCACCGACCATCTGCCCCATGATGATGCTATCCTCACACGGTTATTCATTGGGGCGTTGGAAGGAGTCGCCTTCGATTGGTACCGTAATTTATCGGACAACTGCATCCACTCCTTCGCTGGCTTCAAATGCTTGTTCTTGGAGAGATTCCATGAGGTAGGGCAGGACGTCACAATGTCCACTCTCATGGACGTCGTCCAAGGGGAGAAGGAGTTGACAAGAAACTACATCGAGCGGTTCCGCCAGACCGCCATGAAACTGCCTTCCGGAAATCCAGATTCCTCTTTGATTGAAATTTGCCAAAAGAGACTGCTTCCAACGATCAGTCTCTGGATGGGCGAAAGTCAATTCAAAGATTGGAAGGCATTCATCATCAGCGCCACAAGCACCGAAGAACGACTGAAGAAGGCTCGCCAACTAGGATTGCACATCTCAGAAGGAGAAAATAAGGGCAAGCGTCCCAACAACGATAATGGGGGTAACCCCTCCAACAATCGGGACAGCAAGGAAAAGCAGGCTATGGTGGCCGATACGGCCCAGAAGCCCGAGTCACAACCAGCAGACAAACAATAGCCTCAAATCACTTACTCTTTCGAAGACGGCCACGTCAAGCCTATCTTGGACATGCTCATACAAGGAGATAGAATTCAGCTTCCTCCATCAAGACGGGAGCCTCGGCCGGCTGATCTGGAGAACCCAAAGTTCTGCTATTACCACCGTTATGTACACCACGCTACACACGACTGCTACCAACTAAAACGGTACATCCAAAGCCTCATCGATTCGAATACTCTGGCCATCGACTTCAAAGAGGTAACCGTAGCAGCCAATATGGTGTCCGTACAATTCGACAGCTTCCCTCCAACGGAGACTCAAGACGGGGTAATCCCCGTCCCTCTGGCGACGATGGTGATTACCAATCTTCTACCTTCCCGGGAACAGGCTGCTGGTCTAGTACCTCTCACTACCTCACGAGGAGAGGTCATGTGGGTCCATCCAGACTTGGTGTCAGAAGTAACTCGGCCCACACCATCTTCCACCAACAGAAAGAAGAGTAGAAAAATCAGGACCTGCCACACAATCTCAACAGACAACGAGGAAGCTACAGCCGTCGTCAAGCGGTCCGGAGCGCAATCCCAACCTGTGGTTGACAATCCAGCTGAAAATCATCAACCCACTACAACTGATGCTCCGGGACCGGCTTAGCCTTCGACGACCGACAAGCCTAGGCCGAAGGAGACTCGCTTCGACAAATCTCTCCGAAAAGACGCAGCCCAAGGGCTAGAGAGGCCCTACAACTTTGACATCTTAGCACAATTGGCTAACACACCGGCCAAATTATCACTGTACGAACTCCTAAGGCTCTCCAAGGACGTTCGTATTGCATTGAGCGAAGCACTCCAAAATGTCGATGCCTATCTGGCTCAATCCAACCTCACCGGGGAGGACTCACCCGTGGATCTCCAAGACAGTGCCTGCACGGGAGCAATGCCCAATATCGTCTTCACTCCGCAGGACATGCTCATCAAAACGAACCTACATGACCGTCCGCTATAGTACACGGGATACATCGACGACGTGAAGGTGGATCGGATGCACATTAATCCTGGCTCTTCCATAAGCATCATCCCGAAGGGCCTGCTACATCATCTCGGTATCCCAATGCATCGTCTGACACCTACAAGCACCGCCATCAGCGGTTTCAATTCGGGCAGGAGCTACCCTATTGGGAAGATTCGTCTGAAGTGTCAAATTGGAGACCTCCAATCCGAAGTCACCTGCTACGTCATAGATGCAGACACTTCTTACAACATCCTCTTGGGGCGCCCATGGATTCATGATTATATGATCGTACCTTCCACGCTACACCAATGCTTCAAATATGTCGACAAACACGGCTTCGTGAAGACAGAATTTGCTGATATCGATCCCTTCAAAGGGGTCAAATCCTACTACTCGGACTCCTGCTTATACGAGAAGTCGAAAAGGCACCTTGATGAAAGAGACGTACAAGCTCATACCGAGACAGCCACGGGATCAGAAGGACCCCTGACGATCCACCTCCAAGCTCGCAAATCGGGCAAGTTCGTACCCCTTACCGCCACTCTGCGGAGGGACGCAATCAGCCTCTCAGCGCAAGAGAAGCAGATGATAATCCGGCTGCCAAGGTTCGGCCAAATTCCGAGGCCCACAACGGAGCCTCTGACAATCAGGCTACCAAGAGTCAGCCAACCACAAGCAGGGAAGCTCAACCCCTCTGACAGGCCCATGACGATATGCCTTCCCAGGAAGGGTCGTCACCCCGATGCAAGGTCTGACACTTCTAGCGAACCAGCCACTCCTCGCCCCACATCAAATGCCAAACTGGGGGTCGCTAGTCTGCCAACAACTCCACGCTCTGCTCCATCAACTGAACCACTGACAATCAAGCATCCCAGGTCATCCTCTCAGTCTTTGTTCACACAGGGGGTAGCCGAAGAGGAACCGGAGCTAGCCAAGTATGTGGCTGCCCATACTGATGTCCCCTCCGCTGATGATGTAATCCCCCTAGAAAAGATACTTTACTTCATCAATAAAGGGTTATCTTTGAACTACACCGAGCTTAATAAGCTATGTACCATGTACGCTATGGAACATGGTATAGGCACTCACCTACACACACAAGTGACAAATGTGTACACCACGATCCGGCTTACTCTAGTAGAAGACGCTTACCAAATAATCGAGGGAGGAGATCATCCGATCATCTTCGGCTGGACGAACAACCCGCATCCTCTCACCATAGAAGAAGTCGACCTCGGGTCAGATGTCGGAAGATTGCCTCTGTATCTCTATAGCCCTCAATCCAAATATCTCATGCAGAAATAGGGGTATGATCTGGAGATGACGCCAGGATTGAACTACGGCACTGGGCGACGATTACCTTTGAAGCTGCCAGTCCCGGCGGGCAAACCACGGAACTACTATAACAAAACTTGATTCGGGTTAGGGTATGTAACGTCTACTACGACCTCTGAAAGTTCAGATGAAGAATGCGACTGGCAGTCACATTCAACCGGATCACCAACTTCCGAATCAGATACCAGCATCGGAGATGTGTTCAGACAAGTTATGTCAGTCAACATGGCATTCGCCGATGCTTACGAGGAAGACGAAGACATCCCCGAGATCCTCGAGCTAGAGCCATGGGCCCAGCAATTAGACACACAATGGGAAAAGCGGTTCGAACTGAGAGAACCTCCTACTGAAGATGAGGTCATATAAGTGGATCTCGGCAGCGAATCTTCTCCAAAACTGATTTTCATCAGTAAAAGCCTAACTGACGAAGAACGGGAGTCGCTGTTAGAACTTGTCAGAGAGTACATTGATGTGTTCGCCTGGAGCTATGAAGACATGCCAAGGTTAAATCCTGACATCGCTCTCCACAAACTCAACATTCGACCAGATACGAAGCCAGTCAAGCAACAACAGCGATGCTTCCGTCCAGGCATCATGGACGCGATCGAAGCCGAAATCAACAAACTGATAGCCAGCAGCTTCATTCTTGAGGAGCAACATCCCGATTGGGTCGCCAATATAGTACCCGTCCTCAAGAAGAATGGGAAGATTCGAATCTGCATCGACTTCTGCAACCTGAACGAGGCATGCCCCAAAGATGAATTCCCCCTTCCTATCACAGACATCATGATCGACTATACCTGCGGCTTCGAACGCATGTCATTCATGGATGGCTTCTCGGGGTACAACCAAATCAAAATGTCTCCTGATGACGAAAAGCATACTTTATTTTGAACACCAATTGGCACGTACTGCTACACAGTCATGCCTTTCGGTTTGAAGAATGCCGGCGCCACATATCAAAGAGCCATGAGCATCATCTTCAGAGACCACTTACGCAAGACAGTGGAGTGCTACGTTGACGATATAGTCGTTAAGAGCCACTGCAAAGGAGACCATCTGCACGATCTAAGGACGGTATTTGACCTAATGCGAGCACACAATTTGAAAATGAACCCTACGAAGTCCTTTCTGGGCGTATCCAGCGGGAAGTTCTTGGGCTTCATCATCACCGCACAGGGTATCTATGTAGATCCTGAGAAGACGAAAGCAATCATAGAGATGGGTCCCCCAAAAAATCTTTGCGAACTCAGAGGCCGTCAAGGGAGGCTAGCTTACATCAGAAGGTTCATTTCCAACCTCTCCGGGCGATGCCGACCATTCACGCACCTCATGAAGAAAGGAGTCTCATTCGTATGGGACGAGGAATGCTAGCGTGCTTTCGACAGCATCAAAGAATATTTGTCAAATCCCCCAGTTTTGGGGGCCACGGTTTCTGGAAAACCATTCCTGCTCTATGTACGAGCAATGGAACACTCCCTTGGGGCTTTGCTGGCACAAAACAACGATGCAGGCCACGAGCAAGCCATATATTACCTCAGCCGAATGATGATTGGGCCAGAACACCGATACACCTCTGTGGAGAAGGAATGCCTCGCCCTGGTGTTCGCCATTCAGAAAATGCGACACTGTGTTACTGGACAAACCATACATGTGATCTCACGAGTCAACCCTCTCAGAGTCCTTATGACCAAACCAGGGGCACTCAGCTCTCGACTCGCTACATGGGCAATATTGCTGTCCCCTTATCATATGATCTTTGTCCCACAAAAGGCAGTCAAAGGTCAAGCCCTGGCAGACTTTTTAGCAGCCCACCCAGGCTCGGAGTCCTCCAGAATATATGAAGAGATCCCAGACCAGGTCGCCGACTCGCATGCAACCTCTCACGAGGCTATATGGCGAATGTTCTTTGACGGTGCTTCAAGGACCGGACCTAAAGGCAATATAGTCGCCGGGGTCGGGGTAGTGCTGATCTCCCCTTCCGGATTGGTGATTAACTGCGCTTATTCCCTCACCGAGCCCTGTTCTAACAATGTGGCCGAGTACAACGCTCTGGTCATTAGCCTCCAACTTGCAAGAGAGCTGGGGGTCGAATACCTTGAAGCATACGGCGATTCCCAACTAATCGTCAATCAGATCCGGGGCTCGTACGAAGTCCGCCACGAAGACATGATCCCTTATCACCAAATAGCGATCGATATCATCTCATCATTTGAGGGTTCTTCATCGAGCACGTCCCCAGACTCTGAAATATTGAAGCCGATGCCCTAGCTGGTCTTGCCGCTTCCCTAGCAGTTCCGAATTATGATCGCCAATCAGTGGATGTGATAGGCCACGAACTGGTCTGTCCAAAGAATAATATGCAATTCGTGGCGAGTTATTCCGCCCAGACGATCGATGATGCCCCAGACTGGAGACAACCATTCGTCGACTTCGTTGTCTACGATATCCTGCCCGAGAACCCGAAGGAAGCCACTTCTATCAGACGGCGTTCTCTCAGATTCTTCTACGATGCAGAGACAAAAATGCTTTATCGCCGCTCCTACGACGGATTATTGCTCCGGTGCTTGTCAAACGCAGAAGCCAAAGAAGCAGTACGAGAAGCTCATGACGGTGTCTGCGGGGCCTACCAGCCCGGCCCAAAACTACAAGATCGCCTTCGCCGAATGGGCTACTATTGGCCCACGATGGTGGCAGATGCGATAGATTATGCTAGAAAATACAAAGCCTGCAAAGTCCACACGGACTTCATTCACCAACCATCTGAGTTTCTACATCCGACGGTGGCGTCCTGGCCATTCGAAGCATGGGGAATGGATATCATTGGTCCAATCACCCCACCTTTCTTCCGAGGATATCGCTTCATACTTGCGATCACTGATTACTTCTCCAAATGGGCGGAAGCTGTTCCACTCGCAGAAGTCAAGACTTCAAACGTGATCAGCTTCCTTAAGCATCACGTCATCTACCGCTTTGGACTGCCTCGAAGGATCATCCATAATAATGGTCCGTAGTTTGCAAGCCACGTATTCTATCGGTTTTGCGATAAACACCGTGTTCAGAATATCGCTTCGACGCTGTACAACCCGACAACAAACGAGTTAGCAGAGGCGTTCAACAAAACAATCATCAAATTCCTTAAAAAGTTTGTCTCCTCCAACAAACGTGACTGGAACAAGAAACTCGGCGAATGCTTATGGGCTTATCGTACCACAGTTCTAACAGCCACTGGGAATACGCCATTCTCCCTAGTGCACGGGAGTGAGGCAGTTCTCCCATTAGAGACTGAAATATCCTCACTCTGCGTCGCCCTCACTTATCAATTGACAACGGATGACAACTACCAACGTCGACTGCAAGAGTTAGAGGCCTTAGATGAAAAGCGCCTCCTAGCTCAGCAAAGGATTGAGCTGTACCAAGCACGCATCTCAGGAGCCTTCAACAAAAAGGTCAAAATCAGAACATTCCAAGTAGGCGATCTTGTTCTGGCAGTCCGGAGGCCAATGGTCATGACCCACAAGACCGTCGGCAAGTTCCAGCCAAAATGGGAAGGCCCATTTATCATAGAGACAGTATTCTCCAACGGTGCTTACCGCCTCGCTAAGCAAAATGGAGACTTGCTCATGTTGCCCATCAATGACAAGTTCCTAAAGAAATATTATATCTAAACAACATCCCAGATTATTGAGTCACGTACCCGCTGGTACCACTGAACTCACCCCATAAAATCCCAGATTATCGAGTCACGTACCCGCTGGTACTACTGAACTCACCCCATAAATTTCTAGATTTTCGAGTCATGTATCCGCTGATACCACTGAACTCACCCTCATAGTTTGTCAGATTTTCGAGTCATGTACCCGCCGGTACCGCTGAACTCACACTCACCCCTCTCCAGATTCCCGAGTCACGTACCCGCTGGTACCGCTGAACTCACATCCTCCATATCCCCGATTCCTGAGTCACGTACCCGCTGGTACCGCTGAACTCACATCCTCCATATCCTCGATCATCGAGTCATGTACCCGCTGGTGCCGCTGAACTCACACATCTACAATATTCTAAATTATCGAGTCATGTACCCGCTGGTGCCTCTGAACTCACATCCCGATCACTCTTTCAGATAGAAAGTTATGTATGATCATACCTCTGAACTTTCTTTTTGAAGGAGATCCTCCCTCATGATCTAATACCCGCACTTCCAGTGCACAAAAAGGGTAATCGATCCACAAATTTCTAAAATGGCCATGTCCTCATTACCTCTGAGTCGTTCCACTTCCGCCAAAAACAAATCACCCCTCACATAGAACTTCCATGTCCTCATTACCTCTGAGTCGGTCTATGTTCCCTCCTTCATTGAGCCCACTCCTGTCATATCCTCACTACCTCTGAATGGGAAGGCTCCGTCGAAGAAACCTTCATACTTACCATTTCCTTATTACCTCTGAGTAAGTATGATGATCCCCTTTTGACCTATTATCTGTACCCACAATCGGAGTACGCCAAGGGTAATAGGTCCACAAATGTCCTCTGTTGACTACAAATGTCCTCTGTTGACCATCAATATCCTCCGTCGAGTTCACTCCTGCCATGTTCTCATTACCTCTGAGTAGGAAGACTCTACGTTTAAAAAAACCTTCCCACTTGCCATGTCCTTGTTACCTCTGAGCAAGTATGTCGGTTCCCCTTCATCCTATTATCCGTATCCTAAACCAGGGTACGCCAAGGATAATAGGCCCACAAATATCCTCAGTTAAATTTCTCAGCACAAACCTATCACCTCATCAGGCCCCAGGAGCCCAGCTGCTCTACGGCATTCCTTTTCTCAATACCAAGAGCACCCATGACCACTTCGCTATGGCTGCTTCAGGTACCCTGACTAAAATTGGTTACCTCTGCCTAAAACTAAGGTACGCCATGGGTAACAGGTCCACAAATATATCCCCTATGCGGGGAAAGTATCACCACAATATCACAGGCGCAGCAGGCGATACAAATGAAGGGTAGAATTGAAAGTACTCTTTATTTGAAGGAAGAAAAAGCATTATATATTTCGGGATCATGTCCCCTTCAGATAGAAAGAAAACAGAAAAAAAAGGAAAAAGCCGACTATAGTTCTGCATTGCACAACTCCAAGAGGCGGTTTTTCACCAAGGCAGTCCCCCGATCAAGCCTCTGCTTAGCCAGTTGTCCTCCATCTTCTTGAGGGCAAGCTCTAGATTAGCAGAAGCCCTACTGTACTTATCAGCCTCCTGGATAGCAGTCTCTTCCTCAAAACGAGCGGTCTCAAGCTCTGACTCCAGGAAAGCCAGTTTTCTCTGGAGTTTAAGTATATGTTCCTGGGTATCGGCTACCCCACGGGAAGCATCCGCTTCCCGAGTTGAGCAATCTTCAGTCCGACGGCTCCACTGGTCGTGCAATCGAGTCAGATCCTGACGGTCCTTCAATATAGCTGGTTTAAGCGATTCCCGAGCAGCCATCACCTTCTCCACCGCAGTAATGAGAAAGTTGCGCTCTTGATTTATGGCCGCAGGTAAATCAGTCTGTTGCAACAAACGAAACTGGGCCACGAGGCGATCAGCTTCTAATAGCTTCGACTCCAAAAGCACAGCCAATTCTCCTCCTCCAGGGAGTGTCTTAAGGATGGTAATCTGGCCTCCGGCACATCGACGGGCCAGAGTAAAGGGAGTCCCCCTTTCCACTGCTGCCTCGACCCCTCTCTTCAAATAACGATAGAAGCTGGCAACCACATCCTGTAACGCGTCATCCAAGACCTCCGTAGAGGACGGCGTCAGAGGGAGAGTGGCAGACGATACCGGAGGAGCAGCTTCAGAAGTTACTGCACCCGCCACCAAGGAAGCAAATTCCGTACGGAAGGATGCTTGGATGGCGGCTAACTCCTCTTCCGCCGCCCGAAGAGCCTGGATGCTCGGCAGGGAGGAAAGGTTAACCCCCAAAACTACATTCACAGAGGAGGACACAAGGGGCATCGCCTCTTGTCCCAGTTGCACTGCTACCCTGGACCCCGAGCTCGACCCAGACAAAGGCCCCTCGACACAGGGAGGCTCTGTCAGGCCCTCTCCGGTAGGGTGCGATCTAGCAACATCAATCACTGGCAACGAAGGGTTGAGATCTGAACATCCAAATCAACCATTAGTCGACATAATCTGAAAGAAAAGATGACAAGAACACATAGGCTTATTCACGAGCTATGGTTCAATTTGTATTACCAGGGGAAGAGCACGGGGACGACGGCTCGTTCACAGCCGACGTAGTTTTCCCACCCACAGAGTCATCATGTTGGGGTTCGGACGTCTCGGGGACGGGTGCAGTAAAGCCCCCATCCCCCTGGGTTGAGGTTCCAGCACGGTAGGAATCCTCGGTCGCAACCGGAAGCACCCCAGCAGCAATGATAGCGGTGCACACACCACTGACTAAATGAGATAGGACCAGATCAGCCTCAGTAATCGTGTCCTGAGTGGTGACACAAAGTCACAGTCAACCAAATATTGATAACATTGACTAAATAATACTTGTAATAATTTAATATGACACACGACGTCTACATCAAGCTCAAGTCAGAAGACAGCTCAGTCTTTGTATTTCAGTTGTATATGAGTCTGTATTTTATACTTTTATTGAGTCTAGATTGATGTAAACTGTGTCATGCTGAGCTCTTGAGACTTGACCTATAGCCTACCCAATATTCTCTAAACTCCACCATCCAGAAAATGTTCATTGGTCCCCAAGAACCAGTTCTGTGCTCTGGAGACAGAGTTCGGGCCGAACTCTGCCTCCACACAGAGTTCGGGCTGAACTCTGTCCCCTAAAAATCAGCAACCTTAATTTTAGGGTTAGCTGGTTGTAAGTTGTCCAACGGCCAAATATTTGAAATTTCCTACCCGAATTCTGGCCGAATTCTGCCTACAAAAACCCTATAAATAGGCCAAGAATTCTCTCATTTCAAATCATCCAATCTTCTCTTCTCTTCTCTCTTAAAGCTCAGATAAGCCATATCCTTTCCATCTACTAGCCACAAGCTTCCTAAGTCTCGAGTGCTCAGCATCTCTCAGTTAGGAGTCTTGTGCAAGAGTTGAAGAAGTTACTTGGAAAATTCCAAGCAAATCGCCACTGCGATCCTCTGTAAGAAGTTGACGTGCTCTTCTGAAGAAAAGGCACGGGTTGTAAACTACTATTTCACAAATAGTGGATTTAATCCTGAGCTAGAGTTCTCAGGCCTGGACTAGTCCTCCACGAGGGAAACCAGGTTAAAATCGGCTATGTTTGCGTATGCTCTCTTTCTACTCACTTTAAATTCAGCATTTACTCTGATTAGTTTTGTTTGTGATAGAGTTGAATTTTTAATTAGAAATTATCTCTATAAACTCTATTCACCCCCTCTAGAGTAGCCATCTGTTCTTCAATTGGAATCAGAGCTCTGTTCTCTTTACAAGGATTTACATCCTAGAGCTGATCCATGGCAACCACACAATCCTTGATTTCCAATCACGGTGAAGGACAGCCCACTCATAGGTCTCCCCTATTTGATGGAACTAACTACACGTATTGGAAAACAAGGATAAGTTTTTATCTCAAGTCTCTAGACTTTGACCTGTGGACTATCGTCACTGACGGTTACAAAAAGCCCGCCAGGATAGTTGTTAATGGTGATCTCATTGAGAAATCACATGACAAATATTCTGACGATGAGAAGAAACAGGCAAGTCTAGACGCGAGAGCTATTAATGCTTTATTCTGTGCTATAGACAGGAATGAGTTCAACAGGGTATCCACATGTACCACATCCCACGAAGTATGGAAGCTTCTAGAAGTGACTCATGAAGGAACCACCCAAGTCAAGGAATCAAAAATAAGTCATCTCACTCAAGAATACGAGGCCTTCAAGATGAAGCCAAATGAGACGATCACGCAGATGTTCACAAGATTCCTCGACATCATCAACCCCCTGTCTTCACTTGGAAAGCAATATTCAAATCATGAGAAGATTCGCAAGTTACTTAGGGGGCTACCAAAAATTTGGAACCCTAAGGTGACAGCCATCATAGAAGGAAACGATCTCACAACCATGTCTATGGAGACCTTGATGGGAAAGCTAATGACTCATGAGCTTGACCTCAAGGACTTCGAAGAGCCTGCTCCTAAGGCTAAGGAGATCGCACTCAACGCTCACCGACGGAGGGCTGAACCCGAAGAGACGGATGACGACAACTCAGAAGATGATGATCAAGCCCTCATGGTTCGCAACTTCAAGAAATTCCTTCACTTCAACCGAAGAAAGAAGGAACCACAAGAAGATAAAGAAGAAGAGCCTACTTGCTACGGTTGCAAGAAGACGAGATATGTCCGAAAAGACTGTCCATTCTTAAAGAAAAGCAAGCGCTATGAGAAGCCATACAAGAACACCACTTCTAAGAGATATGCCAACACTAGCATCTGGCATGAAAGCGATGCCAGTGACTCCGAGAAAGAAAAGAACTCTCCTCAAGATACGGCTAATGTTTGCCTCATGGCAACATCCGACAAGGTATCTAACGACACTCTTGACGACTTCACTTTTGATGAACTTGGCGATGCTTTCACTGATTTACTTAGTGACCATAAAAAGGTCATTGGTAAATACAAACAAGCCAAGGACAAAATCAAAAGTCATAAAGTTGAAATACAAAGACTTTCTCTTTTACTTGATAATATTAGAGATACTGCACCCACGGATGTCACTGATGAGGTATCTAAGCTTAAAATAAGCTTACATGATGTCGAGGCACGTATTGAGCAACAAACAAAAGAAATTGCAACACTCAACATGGAGCTTGCAGATGAAAATAATAGACACAAGATCACTATTACTAAGTTGCATGGTTTAAATGCTAAGATCACTGAATTGCAAGCTGTCTCTAAGAAACTAGAGACTAAATTGGGAAAACAGGTTGCTCAACCTCAAACCCAATCACATGAGACACACACAAAGCATAGCACTACTCGTACTAGTAAACCACATCATACTCATGCTGCTCACAATCATGCTTACATATACACACACTTTCACAAACCTCATGCACGTAGAAATAATCATCATATGTCACATAAACATCATGCTACACACAGTCATCATCAACATCACTCCACATATAGACAATCTCATCATGCCATGCCATATAGACAACCTCATCATTCTATGCCATATAGACAACCTCATCATGCCATGCCATATAGACAACATCATCATGCCATGCCATATCAATCTACATATCATCAATATTCTTATAGACATCATCAGCATGCTCCTAATGTGAATAGAAATGCCACATGCACTTATTGTGGTCTACATGGATACATATCACCGCAATGTAAAATTAGAAGATTAGTTGATAAAAAGATATATGCATGGTTTCTAAAAGCTAACTCTTCAGGACCCTCAAGAATTTGGGTACCAAAGGTCACATCTACTCTTGATGTAGGTGGACCTTCCCTCCTCAACTAAGAGTAAGTAGATTCTCGATAGTGGATGCTCGCGGCATATGATAGAAGATGCACATCTTTTCGTATCACTATCGATGAAGAGAGAAGGATATGTATCCTTCGGAAATAACCTAAAAGGTTATATCATAGGTAATGGTATTATTGGCTATCCTCCCTCTCCCGTAATAAAGGATGTCTGCCTAGTGACCGAGTTAAAGCATAACTTGCTCAGCATCATCTTGCTGACCATGGTTATGACATTGACTTTGGACAAAACAAATGCCTTATTTATGATAGGTCAACAGGGGACATTACTTTTGAAGGGGTAAGAGAGGACAATATTTATATTTTCTATTTGTCTCTAGATACTAACCATGCAGGTAGATGCCTATATGCTCACAAAGATGAACGGTTACTATGGCACCAGTGTCTTGGTCATGCCAACATGGATAATATATCCAGGCTATCAACCAAGAAGCTAGTTAGAGGCTTGCCCGACATCACATTCAAAAAGGACGCCGTATGTGCCGAATGTAAGTTGAATAAGGCAACCAAATCATCTTTCCATTCCATAAACTCTGTAAGTACTACTAGACCCCTGCAACTACTTCATATGGATTTATTTGGTCCTAGTAGAGTAGCCAGTCTTGGTGGAAAACTCGATGCATTTGTTATTTTTGATAATTTTTCTAGATTTACTTGGGTTTTCTTTCTTACTTATAAAAGTGATGCTATTTCAGTTTTTAAGATTTTTGTCAAGAAAGTTCAAAACGAAAAAGGCTACATGATCACTCGAATCCGAAGTGATCATGGAGGCGAATTCGAAAATTTTGATTTTGAAAAGTTTTGTGATTCCAATGGTTTTGATCATGAGTTTTTTTGTCCTAGAACTCCCCAACAAAATGGTGTTGTGGAGCGGAAGAATAGGACTCTTGACGATATGGCTAGAGTCATGTTGAACAAGTTTTCACTTCCGAAATACTTTTGGGCTGAAGCTGTCAGTACAGCATGCCACATTTTAAATAGGGTACTTATTCGTCCTATTACGAAAAAGACACCCTATGAGCTTTCGTTTGGAAGAACCCCAAATATTTCTTATTTTAAAGTTTTTGGCTGTAGATGTTTTATCCTTAACACCAAAGACAACTTAGGCAAATTTGATGCCAAAGCTGACGATGGTATTTTCCTTGGCTATGCCGCCAAGAGTAAGGGATATAGAGTTTTTAACAAACGCTCTTTAATTGTGGAAGAGTCTACAAATGTGACTTTTGATGAAGATAACAGTGCAGCAGCTACTCTTGATGATGATGTTGAGTCATCAACGTCTACTCCAATGAACACCACAACTGAAACAAATTCTCTGGAAAGCTTGCCTAAGAAATTCTCTTTCAAGCCATCACATCCAGAAAATTTGGTAATCGGTGAGGTTTCATGAGGAGTAACTACTAGATCATCATTAAGAGACTCTATTGCTAGCACTGCCTTTATTTCACAAATTGAGCCTAAAAACATTTCTGAAGCTTTCAATAATGAATTTTGGATTTCTGCTATGCAAGAAGAACTCAACCAATTCGAGAGGAGCCAAGTATGGGAACTCGTTCCTAGACCGGCTAATCACTCGATTATTGGTACTAAGTGGATTTTTAGAAACAAAGTAAATGAAGATGGTTCAGTCACACGCAACAAAGCTCGTCTAGTAGCCCAAGGATACAACCAAGAGGAAGGTATCGACTACGATGAGACATATGCTCCTGTTGCTATATTAGAATCCATTCGGATACTTTGCGCATTTGCAAATTTTCAAAATTTCAAATTATTTCAAATGGATGTTAAAAGTGCTTTCTTGAATGGTTTTATTAAGGAGGAAGTCTATGTAAAACAACCTCCTGGTTTTGAAAATCACAAGTTTTCCGACCAAGTGTTCAAGCTAAAGAAAGCACTGTACGGCCTCAAACAAGCCCCTAGAGCTTGGTATGAACGGCTTAGCAACTTCTTGCTTGAGAAAGATTTTTCAAAAGAGAAAATTGATACTACACTTTTCATAAAGTCTTTGAAGGACACTATTCTCTTAGTACAGATATATGTAGATGATATTATTCTTGGTTCTACTGATGAGACTCTCTGTCAAGATTTTGCCAAGTGTATGCAGACCGAGTTTGAGATGAGCATGATAGGGGAGCTCAACTACTTTCTTGGGCTGCAAGTCAAACAAATGTCAAATGGAACCTTCATCTGTCAGTCGATGTATACAAAGGACATGCTGAAGAAATTCGAACTTGATAATGTCAAACCAATCAGCACTCCTATGGCTACTTCAACCAAACTTGAACCAGATGAAAGCGACAAACCCATAGATCAACGTAAGTATCGAGGTATGATAGGCAGTCTACTCTATCTTACTGCTAGTTGCCCTGATATAATATTTAGCGTTTGCCTGTGTGCTAGATATCAAGAAAATCCTAAGGAATCGCACATGACCGCAGTTAAGCGTATCTTCAGATACCTTAAGGGTACGGTTACAGTGGGCCTATGGTATCCCAAGTCAACATCATTTGACCTTATTGGCTATTCTGATGCTGATTTTGCTGGATGCAAGGTCGACCGTAAAAGTACGAGCGGTACGTGCCATTTATTAGGGAAAGCTTTAGTCTCTTGGTTTAGCAAGAAGCAGAATTCTGTTACACTATCCACAACAGAAGCTGAATACATAGCAGCTGGGCGTTGTTGTGCACAAATTCTGTGGATGAAGCAAACCCTTGAAGACTATAATTTATCTTTCATGCATATTCCTATCTTTTGTGACAACACTAGTGCAATAAATCTTACTAAGAACCCCATTTGTCACTCACGCACGAAGCACATTGAGATACGACACCACTTTTTGCGTGATCATCAGCAAAATGGTACGATTAACTTAGAATTTATTGACACTGATCATCAGTTAGCAGACTTCTTCACAAAGCCATTATCCGAAGAGCGCTTCAATTTCCTTTGTCGTAAACTTGGAATTTTAGATGAAGCCGTCATAAATTAAAATACACCTGCGTAAATATCGATTATATTGTGATTCTCTTATGATGAACTTGCGATGAGTACAAGCCGAAAGGGCCCTTCTGACAATAAGGCGTAAAAGCCTAAACGACACGGTGCACTAGTCCTCAGGACTACCGCTAGCTGGGATCCGGCCCCTGTAGCTAACTCATGGCAAATTCAAAATATTGAATTATAATATAACTCCTTGTTTATTATACGGTCCATTTGATTTATCACTTGCTAATATGCTTTTTTTTAATTTCATATTGCTATCTTTCTACTTCTACTATCTGGTTTATTGAATCCTTTAAGCTTTATCTTTATTGGCTTTCCATACTTAACCATTTTTTTATACTTCTAGCCTGATTTCTGTTCTAGGACAAGGACCCAGAATTCGGGCCGAACTCTGTCCTTACCAGAGTTCGGGCCGAGTTCGGTCTCCCTGTTCCAGAATCGGGGACTGTTCCAGCCGTGGATCTCAATGTTAATCCAATGGTCAAAATTGAACCCGACCAAGAGAAACCCTTACCTATATTAGAGTTTCTCTTCCCTTTCTTTCATTCTTACCACCTCCTCTACTTCTCTACCACTATTTTCTCAAACCCTAACCCTAGTTTTCTCTCCATAGTGCTCCATTCTTCACCAAAATCAAGGAGAAGGGCTATTTTCTCATTCTCTTTCACTATTCATCATTTATTTGAGGTATAAATCACTCTCCTTCTCTATTTCATTTTCTCTATTTTGTGCTATGGCTCCTCGTTTGTTCAACCGTAGGAAGAGAATTTGGACCGAGGGAGCGTCCTCGTCGAATCCTCCACCTTCCGTTGAGCAACCCGTTGAACAACATCAACCACCTCATCCATTATTCAACCCCTCACGTCCTCGTAACCCTAACACCTATGACGACCGAATCTTTGTGTCACTAGATGCGTCCAACGATTGGTTTAGTGACTTTCGGACCCGTTCAGTGTTTGCGGGACACCCCATTAACTTCACAATTTTTCACAATATGAATCTATATTTCGTGATCTTTGCATTGATGCCCTAGTTGCTACAAATTTCGTCATCTATCGTAGCGCTATACAAATGTTCTATTGCAACTTAACTTTTGATGACACTTACATTTACTCACGAGTTGCGGGCATTGATATCGCCTTTGCTGATTCGAATTTGGCCGAGTATCTTGAACTTATAGACCTCGATACTTGGGATAAGCTTGTTGAAGCTCGCTCGCTCCAATTTGTAGATGGAACGTCCCTTGAGAGCTTCAAGGAAGACTTATGTGCCCCAAACATATGTCCTCGCAAGCTTATGGCCAAACACCTCAACCCTTACTTCTATGAACTTCATCGAATTATCTTCAACACCATTCTGCCAAAAGCCGGCTCTACCGATGAAGTCACATATTTTGAGATCTCAGCTTTGTATCACCTTCACTATCGCATCCCTTTCAATCTTCCACGTACCATGATGGACTGGATGATTAACTGTAGGAAGAAACCACGAGCCCTGGTTTATCCCTTGTATCTTCCTATGGTCCTTCGTGCTTTCATTGTCCCTCTTCATGATTGTCCTTTCTTGCCTGCTCCTGCCTTCCTATCTAAGGTACGACGATTTCAGGCAGTCGTAGCCTCTCCTGCCACTTCTGAGCATTCTGATGATGAGGAGCCCGACGCCCCTCCACTTGGACAGGATGTGCCACCTCCTCCTGCTACTCTTGACTCCATCCAGACCATGCTCCGAGACCGTTTCGCCTTGGAGGATGATCGATGGACTCAGATGGACTACCGTACTACCCTACAGATGAGTGCCCTCAGCAACTCGCTGCATAATATTCGGTATTCCATGTCTCGTCACCCTTCTATGTCCATTCCTATGGAGCGGGATCCTGGTCGCGAGGGATATCGCATTGACGATCCCTGGGTCATGCGCTACCTGGATCCGGATGTCACTATTGTGGACCCCAGCCGTTCATTTACTGATCCTTCCGACTCCGCTGGACCTTCTCATGCTCTATGATGGAGATGGCTTTTACCAGATGATGTTGCTGCTGATCATAGTTTATGTTTTATGCTTTCTAGATTTTCAGTTATTTAGTTGGATTTATGTACTTGGTTTATCTGTAGTCTTTATGTTATAGTTGTGATGCCTCTTATGATTCATCTTTTTGCTCTATGAGTTGTGACTCTTATGATTCTCGTAGTTCTATCATTCTATGACATTTGCTCGTTCTGTTAGTTAATTTGCTCGTATGCTATTTCTTCTCTTTTGGTGTGTTTGCCCATTATTACTTGATTCTTATTATATTGCTAAATGCCAAAAGGGGGAGAGATATGTATATTCTGCTTGTTATATTCTTTTTGGTATATATGTGCTTTTTGGTACTTTTGGGAGATATTTCTTATCAGATCAACAGGTTCAACGCATTGGTTATGGGGGAGCTATTTTGACTAGCTCAACACCGATTATGGGGAAGCTATATTTTCGTCATTGTCTGTGTCCAGGTATGAATATTGAATATACATTTATTATTTTGTCAATTATCAATATGGGGGAGATTGTTGACACAAAGTCACAGTCAACCAAATATTGATAACATTGACTAAATAATACTTGTAATAATTCAATACGACACACGACGTCTACATCAAGCTCAAGTCAGAAGACAGCTCAGTCTTTGCATTTCAGTTGTATATGAGTCTGTATTTTATACTTTTATTGAGTCTAGATTGATGTAAACTGTGTCATACTAAGCTCTTGAGACTTGACCTATAGCCTACCCAATATTCTCTAAACTCCACCATCCAGAAAATGTCCATTGGTCCCCAAGAACCAGTTCTGTGCTCTGGAGACAGAGATCGGGCCGAACTCTGCCTCCACACAGAGTTCGGGCCGAACTCTGTCCCCTAAAAATCAGCAACCTTAATTTTAGGGTTAGCTGGTTGCAAGTTGTCCAACGGCCAAATATTTGAAATTTCCTACCCGAATTCTGGCCGAATTCTGCCTACAAAAACCCTATAAATAGGCCAAGAATTCTCTCATTTCAAATCATCCAATCTTCTCTTCTCTTTTAAAGCTCAAATAAGCCATATCCTTCCCATCTACTAGCCACAAGCTTCCTAAGTCTCGAGTGCTCAGCATCTCTCAGTTAGGAGTCATGTGCAAGAGTTGAAGAAGTCGCTTGGAAAATTTCAAGCAAATCGCCATTGCGATCCTCTGTAAGAAGTTGACGTGCTCTTCTGAAGAAAAGGCACGGGTTGTAAACTACTATTTCACAAATAGTAGATTTAATCCTGAGCTAGAGTTCTCAGGCCTGGACTAGTCCTCCACGAGGGAAACCAGGTTAAAATCGGCTGTGTTTGCGTATGCTCTCTTTCTACTCACTTTAAATTCCGTATTTACTCTGATTAGTTTTGTTTGTGATAGAGTTGAACTTTTAATTGGAAATTATCTCTATAAACTCTATTCACCCCCCTCTAGAGTTGCCATCTGTTCTTCACTGAGGGGCGAGCTCATCCGACGCCTATAAAGAGCAAAAGAAACAATAATTAGGCCATAACATAGAAAGAGAAGAAAGGAAACAGCTAAAGCCCAAATCACCTTAGGAACAACGTCCTCATCATCAATAAACAGCCGGCGACGTCTTACCGCAGCGTGCTTCATGGAATAAGGTCGGTCATCGACGGTAGTCACGTGCCTGCTTCGCTTACGCGAAGGGCCAGGTACCGCAGATGGTTTATCCTCCACTACTTCGTCAGACAGAGTAGACGATTGACCCACGGCCCTTTCAGCCAGCACGGCAGAGGGTTGATTCCCAACCTCCTCGCCCGAAGAATGAGATAAGTCATCAGTATCTTGTTCGTCGTCTTCCTCATCCGCCCTAGTGGACTCTGAGTCCAACACAGGAACCCTGTTTGCCCCCCTCTTCCTCTTCTTGGACCCTTCTGGCTTCTCAGCCAAACTGGTGCCAACAATGAAGCTAGTATTCATATCAAAACCAACAGGAGGCTTGCTCGCTGCAACATGATAAAGGGCCGCCATATACAAGATGTCACCCTCCACCTTGGCATCAGGGAGTGAGAAGCTGGCTCGGGTATGGGACGCATTATAATAATGCCAAGCCCGGACGCCATCGAGCACACTGCCCTCAAAGCTCAAGCAAGCGCTAGGGCGATCCAGGAACAATTGACTATACCCGAATTGACGGGAAAATCTACTGGGCAGATAAGGCTCCAGGTATACTCTATTCCGGTAACGATACACCAGGTGCGCGGGACGGATGTTGCGTAACCAAAGAAGCATCTTCTCAGATAAAAGTTGGGGAGGATCAACGTCGTCAACATATACCCTCCTCACTTCGCCGGGGGTGAACTCAGGGAGAGATACGAAGAATTCGGGCCCATCAATTCTTGCCAACGCCCTCCGGCAGGCCGACATGGTATCTTGTTCCCAAGGCTGATGACGATACCGGAAAAGGAAGGCGTCATCAACAGAAACATTTTCATCAGGTCCCGGCCTCATCAGCGACCGATAGTGCATCAATAATCACCCCATGAGGTAGTGGTATGGTAGTTCTATCCGTTTAAAGTCCATCGACACATCGCGAGTAATGACTTTGGATGAAAAGGCGCGAAGGCCGTGGTGTATGCTATACACCATGGCCGAGAGGAGCGCCAGTCTTACCTTGAAGACCAATTTTACAGCAGGAAGAATGAAATAGCGGCTGATCCTTTCTATAGAACCTGCGCCGCCCGAGACTACACAGTTGCGTAGCCACACCATCAAGAACCCAGCTAAGATCGCTTTATCAGACATCTCCCGGGTACCATAGTGGAAATAACTGAGGGAGTCAGTGCTACTCCCAAACCGGTCACGGGTAGACTTCGACTTCTTGACCTTCGACATCATATCCTTCTCCTCCTCCGGGGTTCGAGGAGTTCGAGACGAAACTTGACCGGAAGGACGCAATTTGAAAAGATACAAAATCCAGGCCTTGGTGTGAGGGGCATTCCCTTCTGAACTATTTACTTTCTTGATAGCCATCTGATGACAGGCGCTCTGATGACACAACAGTTCTTGGTACACGGCGACGAAACCAGAAAATCGTCGATCCAGCTCTTCGAGTTCTTCGTTCGTCGGTGTATATACTTCAAAAGCTTCACCTCCCCACGACAATCTAGACACAGTGTTCATTTCATGAAGAGCAAGCCCCAGTTCTCCTCCGGGGGCAAAGAAAGTCCCTGTACGCCGATTATACAGCTCCAATAGAGCTATAAACAAGGGCTTGTTAATGGGCAACCCATAGCAGGTACCCCTGACGGCGTAATAGAGATCAATTTCCTGAAGAAAGTCCCCATAATTTCTCAAAATCTATGAGGTAAGATTAGTCCATGTGGGAATGGGATTGATCCAATTCAGCAGCGACAACCTACCTATGGGATAAGACCCCTTGTGAGCGAGCTGATTCAGAAAAGTATCAGCCAGGGTGAAGGTAAAATTAGGGCCAGTTGTGTTTACAAAAGTGCCCGGAAGCAGCACCATCACAGTCCGACTCACGGATTCCTTGCCCGCACATACTAAACCCGTGCGTCTGTTGTAGTGAATTTTGCTCACAAATATTCCCTGTTGGGTGGGAGTCAGGGAGCCCACCATAGTCCTGCCCCGCGGTACCATGTTAAACCATGAGAGAGGATAATGCCACTCCATCTCAGGGATATGAATCTCTACCCCGTCTACAGAAAAATCCCAGTGCTCTGAGACATCCAGCAATCGGGAGTTCTTTATAGAAAAGGCGTCCCCAAAGAGAAAAGCCGGTTTCAGAAATTCTCCATCCAACTTCCCCGAATTCATCATTGAACAAAGAAAGCGGAAAGGTTGTTTATTAATAGCAGCCACTCTCTCCCTAGGCTCATTAGTGGAAAGCTGATCCCCTATACGACGGATTAACTCGTCAAGCTGTACGTTTGCGGCATACTGAGCTGAACCTACAAGGAGCTCTCCTGCTGGGTTGGTTGGGAGGTTCACTGAAAAAAAAGAGAGAAAGAAGAAGCAGGATTAAAAGATGGCTAAAACAAAAAATTACTGAAGCTCTCACAAGCCTATGCGGTTCAGGTCAATAAAGTCTTATGCGGCTCAAGTCCAGTTGGGTTTCAAGAAACACAGTTTCGAGGAAGCCTATGCGGTTCGAGTCAATACAGTCTCATGCGGCCCAAATCAGATGGAAGTTCCATATGACTCTAGCTCGATAGCTTATGCGGATTGGACGAATGTACACAGTTCTAACAGAAGAACTCATGCGGCACAAAATACAATGCGGTTCAGCCTACTAAAAACATATGCGGCTCCGTTCAGAGGAGACTTTATGTGTTTAAATCCTTCTTCTGTGGTTCAAACATGGGGCATGGTCTATGCGGTTAGGGCACGAAAAGTCATGCGGCCCATACAGCATATGCGGCTCTGCCATTAACTTGGGAGGAGGCTTGTGCATAAATATGCAGCAGAGCCATGGGTACTCAAGATCCAAATGCAACCCTTATCCTTAAAGGCAGAACGAACGTCAGAGGGCACTTCGGACGCTTCAGGCTCGACGGCTGACGAGGACGTCACCCTCTTGTCCTTCGCGGCAGCAGAAATAACTTTAGAAGACTTAGGAGCCATTGCTTCGACGAGAAAACAAGGAAGATCAGAAAGAGAAGACAGGAAAAAGAGTGAACGAAAGAGAAGGTAAAGAAGTCCCTCCGGCTAAAGTCACCCGTATTTATAAACAAAGACGGAGCATTTCGATTCCCGTGCATACACGTAAACCGACTCTTCGGTTATCAAAATAAGCCGCCGAAAATGAAGGCCAAGCTCCTCGGATCTCGCACCAAAAAGCGGCCTTTAAAAAATCAACAACATTTAAGTGCTAAAGATTGCCATACGTGGCAAATAATGACGTGGCAAGAAGCTATGCGGCCGAACAGTCTCCTGCGGCTGAGCCACCTATGCGGCTGAACAATCCATGCGGCCAGGACTTCTATACGGTAAGGGTTTCATATGCGGCTAGAAGAATACGGCCATGCTTCTTATTCAAAGTATTTCAATTTTACAAATTAAAAACTTTGAAGGGGGTCTTGTAGAAGCATGGAAAATGATCTATGCGGCCAGGAAAGATCCATGCGACTCAGAAAACTCATGCGGCTCAGAGAGTCATGCGGCATAAGGAGATATGCGGCCCGAGGCATTCCATGTAGCTCAGAAGATACGTGGCCTGACAGTGCTCCCCTCCGACCCATGTCGCATTTAATTGCTTTGACGGCTGACCCCTCTGAAAAGTTGACAATCCTGACACAAAAGCAGGTAATTATGACTCTGTCATAATGATGAATCTCTAGGGAAGAGAAAAGAGATCTCTGACACAAATCTTCCGAGAGCCATAAAAATGCCACGTGGCCTTGCCACGTGGGCGTTCGTATGCGGCTCACTTCTCATGCGGTTCAGAATGAATCCTATGCGGCTCAGGTCAAGAAAGCCTCATGCGGCTCGAGCAAAAAACTTCTCATTCGGTTCAGAATGAGTCCTATACGGCTCAGGCCAAGTAAGCCTCATGCGGCTCGAGCAAAGAACTTCTCATACGGTTCAGTGTGAATCTGTCCTATGCGGCTCAGGCCAAGAAAGCCTCATGCGGCTCGAGCGAGGACTTCACATGCGGTTTAAGAGGATCATGTCCATATGGCTCAGGCGAATATGTACCTATGCGGCCCACAAAGATTACTCCCATGTGGATCGAGGGCTCAAGTAAGGGCCACTGCCCAGGCAGCCCTAACACATGGGCTTAACCATATACGGCTCACATTCATATACGGCTCACTGGTCATGCGGTCCAGATCCCCCCAGCAGCTCCTAGGACACGTGTCCTAAACCGATTAATTCCTCAGATTTGCTGCCATTAAAGATTGGGTCAAATCTCGATAATCTGGGGCACGTGGCAGAAGAATAGATCTAATTTATTCGCAGATATCAGAAGATCATTATAAGGAAGATTTATTCCAATCAGCATTAATTGCTAATAGGATTTGGTGTAATCTACACCTAAAGGCTCGGATTCGTCACAATCAAAACTGAACGGCCTGGATTGACCAATCTATGGGCTGCCGCCATCTCCAAGAGCTAATCATTGGCAACCCTAATGATCACATCCCACTATTATAAATAGCAAGGTGCTATTCCCTTGTAAAGAAAAAAAAAGAAACAATATCAGAGAGAAATACGTATATACAGAGAGACTCCCCTCCATAGTCAGAGAGAGAATACACACAGAGAGAGAGAGAAGCCAGAAGAGCAACAGAGGAGCGAGAAGAGCATTTCTTCGTCAACGCCAACCATCTTCTCGTAGGAGCCAAGGCTGCATACCGATCGTCCAAGGAGTAAGGCAGGGCTGCCGTCGCCTTCCCGAGCCTCTATCGTCACCCTCCAGAATCTAAAATAAACAATTGTACTTAGACTGCTGTACCTAGGTTTTCGTCCCTAGGCTTTCTTTGTACAAGCGAGTTTGTAACGTGAAGTAAAAGTCCGGTCCTCCGATAATTGTTCTGTTCTTTTATATTTCATGGCAAACAGATGTGACCTTTGGTACCCAAGTTCTTGAAGGTCCTGAAAAGTTAGTTTTTGGAAACCATGCATATATCTTTCTATCTACTAATCTTCTAATTCTGCATTATCGTGAAATGTGTCTATGTACATGTAGCATTCCTATTTATATTAGGAGCATGCTGATGAAATCTATAAGCAGAGTAATGAGGAGAAGTGTGATGATATGTAGAATTAGCATGGTGGTGATGACTATTTATAGAGTGATGTGGAGTGGCATGATGATATTTTCTATATGGTATGGCATGGTGATGATTTCTATATGTAGAGTGATGTTGATTATGTTTTTGTGTAACATTGTGATGATTGTATCTATGTGTAGCATGATGATTTTGTGACATATGATAATTATTTCTACGTGCATGTGGTTTGTGTCCTTTATGAAAGTGTGTGTATATATAAGCATGGTTACGTGTTGTAGGTGGATGACGTGGGTGACTAGTATGAGAAGTATCATGCTTTGTGTGTGTCTCATGAAATTGGGTTTGAGGTTGAGCAACCTATTTTTCCAATTTAGTCTCTAGTTTCTTAGAGACAGCCTGCAGTTCAGTAATCTTAGCATTCAAACCAAATATCTTAGTGATAGAAATCTTGTGTCTACTCTTTTCTTCTGCAAGCTCCGTGTTGAGTGTTATGATTTCTTGTGTTTGTTGTTCAATGCGTGTTTCGGCATGATGTAAGCTTATTTTAAGCTTAGATACCTCATCTGTGACATCCGTGGATGAAGTGTCTCTAATGTTATCAAGTAATAGAGAGAGTCTTTGAATTTTGACTTCATGACTTTTGATCTTGTCTTTGGCATGTTTGTATTTACCAATGACCTTTTTGTGATTATTAAGTAAATCGGTAAAAGCATCGCCAAGTTCATCAAAAGTGAAGTCATCAAGAGTTTCGTTTGATACCTTATCGGACGTTGCCATTAGGCACACATTAGTCGTATCTTGAGGAGAGTCATTTTCTTCCTCGGAGTCACTAGCTTCGCTTTCATGCCAAATGCTTGTGTTGGCATATTTTTTTGAGGAAGTCTTCTTATATGGCTTCTCATAACGGTTGCTCTTCTTTAAGTATGGACAATCTTTTCGGACATGTTTCGTCTTCTTGCAACTATAGCAGGTTGGCTCTTCTTCGTCGTCTTCTTGAGGTTCCTTCTTTCTTCGGTTGAAGCGAAGGAATTTCTTAAAGTTGCGGTCGAGGAGAGCTTAATCGTCACCTTCCGAGTTGTCGTCATCCGTCTCTTCGGGGTCAGCCCTCCGTCGGTGAGCTTTGAGTGCGATCTCCTTAGCCTTAGGAGCCGGCTCTTCGAAGTCCTTGAGGTCAAGCTCATGAGTCATCAGCTTTCCCATCAAGGTCTCCATGGACATGGTTGTGAGATCGTTTCCTTCTATGATGGATGTCACCTTAGGGTTCCAAATCTTTGGGAGCCCTCTAAGTAGCTTGCGAATCTTCTCGTAATTTGAATATTATTTGCCGAGCGAAGACAGGGGGTTGATTATGTCGAGGAATCTTGTGAACATCTGCGTGATCGTCTCATTTGGCTTCATCTTGAAAGCCTCATATTCTTGAGTGAGACGGCTTATCTTTGATTCCTTGACTTGGGTGGTTCCTTCATGCGTCACTTCTAGAAGTCTACATACTTTGTGAGATGTGGTGCATGTAGATACCCTGTTGAACTCATTCCTGTCTATAGCACAGAATAAAGCATTAATAGCTCTCGTGTCTAGACTTGCCTGTTTCTTCTCCTCGTCAGAATATTTGTCATGTGATTTCTAAACGAGATCACCATTGACAACTATTCTGGCGGGCTTTTTGTAACCGTCAGTGACGATAGTCCACAGGTCAAAGTCTAGCGACTTGAGATAAAAGCTCATCCTTGTTTTCCAATACGTGTAGTTAGTTCCATCAAATAGGGGAGGCCTATGAGTGGACTGTTCTTCACCATGATTGGAAATCAAGGATTGTGTGGTTGCCATGGATCAGCTCTAGGATGTAAGTCCTTGTAAAGAGAACAAAGCTTTGATACAAATTGAAGAACAGATGGCAACTCTAGAGGGGGGTGAATAGAGTTTATAGCGATAATAGCCAATTAAAAAATTAAACTCTTTCACAATCTAAAAATAATCAGAGTAAATGCAGAAATAAATAAGGAGCAAGAAAGCATACGCAAATACAGCCGATTTTAACCTGGTTTCCCTCGTGGAGGACTAGTCCAGGCCTGAGAACTCTAGCTGAGGATTAAATCCACTATTTATGAAATAGTAGTTATACCCCGTGCCTTTTCTTCAGAAGAGCACGTCAACTTCTTACAAAGGATCGCAGTGGCGATGCTTGGAATTTTCCAAGCGACTTCTTAAACTCTTGTACAAGACTCCTAACTGAGAGATGCTGAGCACTCGAGACTTAGGAAACTTGTGGCTAGTAGATGAAGAAGGGTATGGCTTATATTGAGCTTAAGAGAAAAGAGAAAAGAAGATTGGATAAATAAAAATGAGAGAATTCTTGGCCTATTTATAGGGTTTTAGCAGGCAGAATTCGCCCAAAATTCTGGTAGAAATTTTTAAAAATTTGGTCGTTGGACAACTAGCAACCAGCCAACCCTAAAAATTAGGGTACTGATTTTTTGGGGATAGAGTTCGGCCCGAACTCTGTGTGGAGGCAGAGTTCGGCACAAACTCTGTCTCCAGAGCACAGAATGGGTCTTAGGGTCCAATGGGCTTATTTTGGATGTGGAGCTTTATGGATTTTGGATAGGTTATAGGGTAAGTCTCAAGAGCTAAGCACAACTCAATTTACAATAGTCTAGACTCAATAAATATAAAAGTACATACTCAAAAATGACTTGTATTTTGCAAAACTGAGCTGTCGTCTGGCTTGAGCTAGATGTAGTCGTCGTGTGTCGTATTGAATTATGATAGTTATTATTTTGTCAATGTTATCAATATTTGGTTGACTGTGACTTTGTGTCAATACTGTTGTCTCTTCTTACAACAATAGCATGCTGAGGCCAAACTGAAGCCGATGATGTTGAGGTTGTCGTCGGTTGGGAGCTTCCTTCGCTAAGCCCTCCATATGAGAAAAGACCCTTTTTTGGGATACAGGTGTGCCAGAAGACACCCAAGGTTGGGGAAGAGTTTTGGGGCCGCGAGCGATGCTTCTAGCTGAGGCTACAGAGAATGCACCATTGGTTGCGGCCGACCAATGTAGGTTGTCTGGGTTGTCTGAGATCTTAAAGCTGGTAAGCTGAGTATCCCCCCTCCTGTTCCAACCCATTCTCGTACCTTATGCCAGTTCCAATCCTCCGTAGTGCCCAGATCTCCCTGATCTTGTTGTTGATCGGGGCGGCCGGAAGGTGAGGAAGGAGATCTATGCTGGCCTACCATTCGAAGAAGAGATGTGAATCGCCAGATCCCAGCCGAAGACGAATAGCCAGTTCAGCGAGGCTACGGCCATGAAGGATGCGCCTCCATGCCGCAGAGGAGCGGCAGTTGGAGGCTGCGTTGGACGGGTGAGTGTGTTTAAAATATCTGGACTTCGTAAAGCGAGTCCACAGGTTCTTGTCGAATCGGAGCTTCCACCACAGCTTCATCGAGTAGGCGTCAAAAATATATGATAGCCGGTCAAAACCCAGGCCACCCTCTCCAGTGGGCTTGGCCATGGTATCCCAACTGGCCCAATGATGCTTGTCCTTTCCTTCACAGTGACCCAGAAGAAGTTGGAGAATAGTTGCTCGATGTTGGTTAGCACCTTCTTCGAAGGGGAACAAGCTGCTAGGGTGTATATAGGGATGGATGCGTTGATCAAAATTATCTTGCCACCTAGCGATAATGTAGCGTTGTGCCACCCTTCAAGTTTTTTTCTGATTTTACTCACCAGACCTTCGAACATGCCTGTGTTCGATTTCCCATACAACAGCGGGCAGCCAAGGTATGTAAAAGACGGGTATGAGATGTCAAATGTTATGATATTGGCGAGGGTTGCTGTGTGATCTCTGTTGGCCTTATGGTGAACGTAGATCACACTTTTGCTGGGATTGACACGTTGGCCCGAGCACGTCATATATCTTCTAAGCATGTTATGTATAACTTCTACGGATCCGAGGTCCCCGGAGGAGATGATGAGGATATCGTCGACGTACACGAGGTGGATAATGATCGGACAGCAGCTGGCGGTATAGAAATGGTGGAAGTTCGGGGTGTCACCATCTTGTTCAGGTTTTTACTTAGTGCTTCTGCAGCAATGATAAAAATAGTGGAGGATAAGGGGTCCCCTTGTCTCACTCCACGGCTGGCTTTAGAAAAATCCTCGGCTTGCTCGTTGATTGCCGTGGAGAATCATAAATTAATGATCGATCTCCAAACAATGTTAGTCTAGGTTTTCGAGAACCCGAAGGCACTAAAGACCTAAATCATGAACTGCCAGTCGAGTCTGTCATAAGCCTTTTCCATGTCCAGTTTGATAGCGATGTTCCTTCCTCTGGCTGGGACCTTCATACACGTGATCATTTCGTGGGCTAGCATGGTGTTGTCTTAGATGTTCTTGTCCCAAACAAAGTCGCTCTGCTCCTTTGAAATAATACTGGAGAGGAGGTCTGTCATTCGAGTGGCGATGATCTTAGAGATGATTTTATTGGTGAAGGTACATAGGTTGATCGGTCGGAAGTCTTTGAATGTCTTCGGGTTCTCCTATTTGGGAATGAGGATCAAGTTAGCACTTGAAATAGATCTTGGGTACCTGGCGCCTTGGAAGAAGGCGATGGCCGCCTCGTGGATATCTACTTTAATGATGTCCCAGCATGTGCGGAAGAACATTCCTGTGAACCCGTCTGGTCCAGGGGTACTATATTCATTTAGAGCCCAGACCGCTTCCTTAACCTCTTACTCGATGGAGAGAGCTTCTAGCCTGGTGTTGTCTTTGTCTTCGATGAGGTGTGATATCTCCGCGAACAAGTCAGCATCTCTGATGATGGATTCCTTCACGAATAGCCGGGAGTAGAAGCTGGTGGCCGTTAGTTGGATGCTCCGTTGGTCTTTCAGGATGTCTCCGTTATCGTCAGCTATCTGGTGCAGGGTGAGTTTCTGCCTGCGACCCTTGACACATGCGTAGAAGTAGCTGGTGTTTTTGTCGCCCTCACTGTCCCAGGTTGGTATGGCTTTCTGCTTCCATAATTTAATTTTTATTCGTAGACAGAATTTAGAAAGGGTCCTGTTAAAGTTTAAGGAAGACTTGGCACCTGGGGATCTGTTGACCCCGAAAAGAGCCTCCGCTCTAGTCATATCATCTTTCGCTTCTTAAACTGCCCAGAAAATATCCCTGAAAGCTTGCTTACTCCAAACCGTGAGTGCTTTTCTAGTGGTTTTAAGTTTGTCGGCCATACGGATAAGGGGGTCTAGAGAGTCTATGCTTCTTCAGGCATCTACGACGATGTTCTTGAAGTTTAGGTGTTGGCTCCATAAATTGAGGAAGCGAAAGTTTTTCTTCTTCAGGTTCGATTTACTGCTGATTTCGATGAGAAGGGGCGAGTGGTCTGATTCGGTAGAGTTAAGATGCGAGAGGTTGGTGTTGGTAACCAAATCATTCTACTGAGTGTTGACTAAAGCACGATCTAGGTAGGAGTATTGCCTACGTGGGCCTTCTTGCATGTTGCACCTGGTGAAGGTGTTGCCGCTGTATGGGATGGGAGATAAGTGGGCTTTGAAGATGAATATGTTGAAGTCGTTTATAGCCGACTGTGGGGGGGCGGCCACCGAATTTTTTCTCCCTGTAAGTGATGGCGTTGTAGTCGCCGATGCAGATCCAGGGCATGTTGCTTGGGTTGGTCTGGAGGAGGTCGTCCCAGAGAATTCTGCGCTCGGGGTGTCGCAGCTTCCGTGGACCGTTGACAAAAGTGAGCGAGTCCTCAGCGTGGGGTGTTCCACCCAGGACGTAAGAGCCTGGCTCGAATCGTGGGTTGCTTCCATCGTCACGTCGTTGGAAAAAAGGATCTAAATATCGTGGCAGCCGGTAATAGCCTTTTGAAAGACGAGCTGAAGCTACATGGGCTTAAGTTTGTTGGAGGGGATTTTGGGTTCTATGATCACCAAGATGTCAATTTTGTGAGTTTTCTTGAGACAAACTAATATTCTCAAGGTTGGTTTGTTTGCAAGACCTCTGACATTCCACGATAGGATGTTAATCATTGAGGTTGCTATTTTGGAGGGGTTTGTTGAGTTTCGTGGCCGATCTAGTGGTCCGGCCAACTGTCTCCTTACTCGTTCCTTTGTTTTGTGTTTTGGGTTTGGGTGCGGGTTTTCCGTCTCCTTTGGTGGATATGTTTCTCCTCTGAGGTGTGAGTGTGGTTCTCTCCCGCCGTGTCAATAGTAACTCCTAGAGTACTGACTGAGGAGAGAATCCCGACGTCCAGGGCATGTTGAGCTCTGGCTACCAATGCCTGTCCCAGGTTGGACAAAGAATTCGCACGGGTGTTGATTCCCAGAATAGGTGTGGAGGGGACGGTGGGGGAGGTGGTAGTCGCTACAGGATGGGGGATCTCCTCGTTGCACGAGGATGCCGGTGTCTCTACTGGGTTGTCTGTTGGGCTGCTCTCTCTTTCTGGATCGCCACTGATGTTAATTTCTACTGGAGGGTCTCCAGGAGAGGAGAAATCTACAGCTTGGAGCTCGTCTTCTTGTAACGAAGCTAGGTTGTCGAAGCTGTTGCTGAGGGCGATGTCTGGGTGGTTGGGTGGGACGTCGGTTTTTTCTTGGGGAATCTGCTCCAGAAGCTCTGTGTTGTCGTAGTTGTCTCCGAATCTAATGTGGGTGTTGGGTTGAGAGGGGACAGGGGATTGTAGAGGCTTACTAGGGTTTTTATCAAGGACCGTCTTCCTAGCACCTTTTTTTTTAGCTCTGGGTTGGCGTAAACGTAGTACTCGGAGGAATGACCGCGCATACGATAGTGTTTGCAATAGATGATATTGTTGTCGTAGATGATTCGTTAAGTGTGGATCTTGTTGTTGAGCACGATTTGGATGTGGTCGGGCAGGTCCTTCGAAATGTCAAGTTATATGCAAATTTTGGCATAGTTTCCCTTGGATAGGTTGCGAGTTTCTTCTGCTACCTCCACGAATGTCCCGAAGGAGCTTGCTATTCTTTTCAACAATGCTGGAGCAAAACAGATGAGGGACAGGTTCGGAAGTGTGATCCATACGGAGATGATCGCTGAATCTTTATTAGTGTTGAAGTCCGGGGACCATTTAGCTATCTTCATGATATGTGCGTCAATCTTGCTGGTCCCCCTAGCCCAGACTTTAATGTGGTCAGTTTTCGAGGATAGGTGAAGGAATAGGTGCCTAGGAACCATGGAGGAGATTTGGTACCCTGAAGTAAGGCCCCAGCTGGCAATTACTTCCTAAACTCTAGAAAACTTGGGGCATCCGCTCGAGAATTTAAGGACCAAGGTGAAAGGGAACGAGGCTGCTAGGGACGAGATATCTGAATAGGAGAAAGGGACCAATATGCCAGGTGCACTTGGGGAGTGCACAAAATCAATCTCTGGGAGCTCGACAACCAAAAAATACTGGAGAGATTTGGGAAAGCGGTCTGGACGGAGAGCCTCAGCGTAGGATGGAGCTGTAGGGAGGTTGGGGAGACGGCAGGATTGGAAACTATCGCTAAGGACTGAGCGAAGCTCACCAAAGCAACGGGTTGGGGAGGACGAGTGGGTAGGGTTTAGGTGGTGGAGGGTGGGGGAGGGGGTGGAAGAAAGAGGGCGGATGGAGGAGAGGGGGTGGGTCTCGGTGGGCAGTAGAAGGGGGTGGGAGGAGGTGCGACACTGCAAGAAGATCAACTGGTAAAGATGGGCTCTGAAGAGGAGGAGGCGGCTGGGGACGGGGACGAACGGGGACTAATGAGAACGGGAGAGCCAGAAAGTGGGGCACAACCTCTGAGGAGTGAGCGAAGAATGGGGAAGGTATATATAGCAGCAGAGTGGGGGTCAGCATCGCTGGAGGTACGGGCGCATAAGCCACAACAGGTGCTGCATGCGCTCTCACAACTGTGGAGCAATCGGCATGGCAAGTAGGACCCATCGCAGGGGGAACGTAGGTGGGTGCATAGGCCACACCTGGGGGAGGTGCGGCTTTGCGGGCGCATAGGCCATAGCAAGGACGTGGCAAGTGGGGCCCATCGCGGGGGGAATGAAGGTGGGCGCATAGGCCACACCAGGGGGAGGTTGTCATGATCCGACCCGAAATCACCCGAATCATCATCCTCGCAGGGGGTATGATGCCGCACGAGCCTGAAGTTGCGCTCGTACAAGGCAAGATGACAAGTTCTCAAAATGGTTATCTTTGATTCGATATTAACAACGAAAGGAAAATAGAGTATACGAAACAATTCTCTTTATTTATATTCGAAATGAGATTACAAGGGCTTTCGATAGCCCAATAATATATGCTAGGTTGGCTGCAACACTCAGGTTCTCTCTTGCCCACAAAGGATTTCACCGTTCCATACATCATGCCTTCTATATTCCGACCGCATCAATCCTGTTGCAAGTCCGAGCGTCAATGCGATCGCACACTTCAATACGCTTCGTCATTCCAAGCCTCAACGCGTTCAGGTGAAGCACCGTCACGAGCAGACCATTTCCTGAATCTGCTAGCAAACTAGTGGGGGATTAGTACTTTCGTCTTCGCTGTACTGATCAAAGGCCCACTTAACAAACTGACATTTAGTATTGTATTGATTCATGCAAACATACAATTTAGTTCTCTTTCTATGTTCTCCTTAGGATGAGTTCATGGCATATTCGAAGACTGTAAAGCATGTTATCATGGCAAGCATGTTATTCTATTCGTATAAGTAAACATGCAACCAATAGAAATCTCGTATTGTTACCGTGACTTCTTACCAACATTGACGCACTCGCCCTTGCACCGACGCAAGGTGAATACGCCTATCAGCTTTCCCTGTCATGTTATAAGTGCTCTCTATACGGATCTATATGTGCACGATATGAGTGTACCTTGCACTTTAACCCATCGTCCTTAACTATATGAAGGTCACTAGCTTTCCGGGCTAGAATGGACTAATATTTATCAAATCGAATATGTAAGACGATGATTACTCTGTTACGGTTGCTAACCAAACAATCAGAGGACCCCCAAAATACTCGAGTAAGTGGCTTATCACATTCACTAGAAGGTCGCTACCCGTGTAGATGAAGTGCACCAACAATACCGATTTTACCGTAGTCCCTCCTAGGCCGAACGGTCCCAGCACCCTGGTGAACAATGATCGAGGGAAGATAACACCTGTGCACGGGAAATATGTCTTTAAGTCCATTTGACCATGCAACGCATCTTATCTTTCATACAACCAAGCAAGTTTGTCTATATCTATTTCAATTGGCACAACGTCCCAATGTTCTCAATGAACGCCCCGAAGGCCACGAACATTCCAAAGGTACCATGCCGCATCAACAGTTATGTCACATCCGTGCCATAACTATTCTTCTCGTCGCAATGACGCCATCTTTTGCGAGTATTTTGCAGCTGCGCACATTCGTCGTCTTTCCTTGCATCGTGCATTCAATGCACGCCTCGAAGCCGTATTTCTATATTCTATGCCTTAGTATTCAACGCATTATACTTATGTTCCATCCTTCCGACTCATGCAACTGAGGCACGCCTCGATAAGGTATTCAATGTTCTATCGCTCGTGCACTGAAGCACTCGCACAGATATAGCCTTTCAATGTTCTAGCATGCTAATTCGTGCACGGGGGCACGGAATGACTTATGCACTGGGGCTCTTGTCGATACAGTTATCCCATGTTCTTATGGCTTGTGTACCCAGGCGCTCGCCTTTGCGATATTCAATGTTCCATAGTGACTCGTACATTTGCTGTATGATTCATTTCAATTGTTCTATCTAGTGTTCGACATGCACTATGTTTATCTCTCTATCGAGCCACGCCCGTGGCGTTGATAGGTTAACTCAGCATATAATGATATATATTTTACTTATGCATGAAGGAGTAGGAAAGAGAGTCAATGTCCCCCCACCTTGAGTCGATACGCCTTATAGTTTTGTCGAGCCGATGCGGCTCGATTTTATAACTTTGTTGCACGGCCAACTCTCCTGACTTAACCATTTGAGCACTTCTTGCTTCATTGAATTATATGTCTGATTTAGCTTATCATGCCCAAGTCCCAGCCCATCGCAAGACGACGATTTGGTTTCGCGAACCCCTTACTGAATAAGGCAGAATGCAGACCTCTAATATTTCACCGTAAACGTATAGCCTGCACATGAAACCAACTAAAATCAATACTTGCATCGATTCAGACTTGTGCCTTGGTCGATTCGATTTCTCAAAATCTTCGAGCCGATTTAATGCACTTATCCTTCGGGGCAATGCGGAGCTTTGTATCGATTCAACTCGATGCATTCTTTGGGACAAGACAACTCTTCGCATCGACTTAGTTCAATGTATTGCTCGGGACAACGTAACTCTCGTATCGATTCGCATCGTTACATTTTATTCGGTCAATGCGACTCTTTGAGTCAACGTCTCAGCGTAATGCACCGTGCGGAGCGGGACATTACAGAGGTGTGGCTTGTGCGGGCGTATAGGCCACTGCAAGGGGGCGAGTGGCATGTGGGCCGACCGCTCTAAAGCGAGCAGCTTGGCTAGAGGGAGCATAGGCCTCCATATAGCACTCAAAAGAGGGCACATAAGCTTGCCCGCCCACGCCTGCACACCGGGGGCCCACCGTACGGGAGCCGAGGCCAGAACTGTCACCCCCAGTTTTCAGAAATATGAGTATTTTTGTCATTTTACATTTTTGAATATTTTTAAAATTTATTTTATTATTTATGATATTATTTTGGGTTTGAAATTTATTTTATTATTTATGATATTGTTTTGGGGTTATTTGAGTCGGGTTCGAATTTTAACTCAATCCGACTTGAAACGGAGACCCGGAGGAGTAGTTTGACTCTAGTGGGACCCACACACTAGTTAGGCATGGCCCATATGATATTAATTTTAGTCCACATGATATTAATTTTAGTTAGTAGTTAGACTAATTATTTATGGATAGGTTTAGTTTAATTAGAGACTTAAAACTAGACTAAATTGACCTCAACCTTTAACCCATTCCTAATTTAAATCAAATAGATTAGTGAAGGGCATTTTGGACATTCAAATAGGGGACACCTCACCCTTTTTGGGCATCCACCTATGGGGGGGATACGGAGTGAGTCACTCCTTCATTCATTTGTTTTCATCCACTTTCTCTCTCTTGTTCTTCCCCAAATTAATTTAGAGATGAACCTCCATTGATTTCATCTCCAAATCAACCCCTTATTCCACCAAATCTTCTTTATTTCTCCTCTACTCCATGGTTAGAGGGTGGTAGCCAAGTTTGGGAGGATTCGGAGCTCGTTCGTGTCCGTTTAGAATCTTTACGTGTCGGTGTCGTGTCGAAAGAATTTTCTTTTGAATCTCTCTTCCGGAAGGTATAATCTCTCCTCTAATCCAAACCCTCATGCATTTAGGAATGTTTTGAACCCATATGAATTTCTTCCATGGTTGTGTCTCCATTTGTGTCTATTTTGGGTCCATTTGGAGACATTTAGGACTGTCCTTGATGTGTTATTGTGTCCATGTGGGAAAATCCCAAATTTGGACACACTATGTGTTGTTGTTATGTGTGAATGAATTATTACATGTTTAATCTCATATTTTTGTATTGGAGATGTGTTCTATAGTGTCTCATATATATATTAGTGTAGAGAGTGAGTTCTTGATATATTATGTTATATACTTGTGTTTCTTTTGTCTCAAACTACCTAAATTCGTCATAATATTTATCCACGTTTTTAGTAGCAATAGCAACTTAGAAATGTCATAACTTTTAGCTTAAAACTCTAATTTATCTCCCGTTTTTTAAAAGAACCGTATCGAAGTTAGATTTCTAAATATATATTTTAATAAGCTAAATTCATTCTGAAACTTTCTGTAAAATTATTTGAGTGTCAGCTGTATGAAAGACGAACGTGTTTCGGTATTTTTGCGATTCCGGAAGCTTCCGGACACGAAAATGCGATCCATTTAAAGTTTCAAAAAGCTAAAACAAAGATCTATAACGTACTTTAATTCTAGAATTTAATGAATGCTTAATTTGTACAGTATTGATTTTAAGTAGAAGATTACTATACGACATATACATTTTGTGTATCCTTGTATATACAAATATGTATGTATGCAAGTGTATATATATATGTGTATGTGTTAAGAGAATGTAATATAATATAGAGTATGTATAAATGATATATGTATGAAAGTATATAATGTATTCAAATATGTATGTATAGGTGCATGAATGAATGAATGAATGAATGCAATGCAAGAATGAATGGATGAAATGCAAGCATGTGGGTAATGCAAGGTATTGAAACATGTATGAAAGTATCCATATGTAAGTAAGTAACGTAATCAATTATAAATGTATGCTATATACGAATGCCAACATGATAGGAATGTATGATGCCATATTAGCACTTAGCACCATGTTCATATGTTAAAACCCCCTTCTACATGTTGACAGTAACCCCAAGCATGAATACACATAAAACCTACATACTGTTATGAGTAAACCCTTTGATGTATAAATAAACCCTTTTGTTATGATTAACACCCACACACACACATGCTAAACCTAGGCTTTACATGTTATTTCTTCTATGTGACACAATAAACCCTTGCTAAATATTATCCTTCTAACATAACCCCCTCACACTTGAACATATTATACTGCTATGTACACATTGCCATATCCACATTTATGTATCACTCACTCCTTGTCTTTATGCACTTTGCTTGTAATAAAAATATATATGAATATATATGTAATGTGTGTTTGATAACTTGTGTAGCTTTGTGATTTTGTGTGAGTGATAGTCTAGGCTTGGTTAGGCCTAATGAGACTTGTTAGTCTAGGTTTAGACCTAGTACTGCCTAGTTAACCTAGTTTGACTAGTACGGTTGACCAGAGTTGACCAAGAGTTGACTTTGACCTAGAATGACCTAGAATCATGTAGAATGCATAGTAGAGCTTTATTTAACTATTTTGGACATGTTGTGACTTGTGCTGTTCTAAATAGGAGCCAGACACCTCTCCTCGGATAGTACATTTTCTTTGGACATTCAGATAGCAGGCGAGTACATTCTCTGATCATTTTGTATCTTGTCTAGGATTATATTTCCTGCTTTAGATTATCTTACTTGATGCTGACATATTAAAACACGGATTGGTACTATATGGATCCCTTCATGAGATGTTATCCATCTCGGAAGCATCAGATACTTTTGTCTCGTGTGTTTCACTTACATCACGTATCTCATGCTTCTATTATCATGAATCTTCGGGAATCAGCTAGTGACTCATGTACCCTCATGATCATCGAGCCTTCACGAATCAATTCATGAATCACCCTTTATGGGCAACGTAGTATAATCATGAATCTTAACGTAACTTGAATGGATCCTTGTGTATTGATTGGGGATGGGGGAGTATAAATGAACATGTGAATAATTCCAAGTAGTGTAATCATGAATCAATTCCAAGTAGTATAATCATGAATCAGTCCTTAGCTATTCACATGTTTATCCAGTACTCTGAGTCACTTGCACTGTCTCTCTTTATATATATCATAGATATTTACTTACAGTCTCTCTCTTGCATTATGCTATTCTTCAGTTTTCTGTATTTTATTATCTAGCATGATTATATTTTCTTTTCCTGTTATGACTTGTTGAGATGTATTGTGCTCGCTCCTGTCCTGACTGGACCTGTTGACAAATTTTACAGATAGCTTGGAGGTTGCCTGCTAGCCTAGAGGAGACACAGTAGAGGTTGTATAGATAGCTAGGGTTTTTCTTATAGCTTATTTGCATTTGTCTTGAGCTGTATTTATTCTATAAATTACTGTATTTGAGATTTGAGATGTTTTCTGGGTTTGTGTATCTTAGACACTTAGACTTCTATCTGCTGTATCTCTTTGTGGATTTCATATTTTATCTATCTTTTATCATGCTCTACCTTAGATGTGATTGAGACTATATTTGCTATGTCACCTTCATTCGGAGTGTATATACTGTACAGGTACCTTTATATTGTTAGATGTTTGACCTAGGACAGCGTTCTACCGCCGACACTGCGGCGTAGGCTAGACATACCCACGTCTCGTGCCCTTACTCTAGGGTGCGGATCGTGACACGTTTTTAGTGGTGGCCCATGCAGGTCGAGTTTGTGTAGTGGTATTCGAACTAGAGTACCACTACAGCCTGCAGTAGGATTAGGATATATTTTTGAAGGTACTCAATCACAGTTAGGATCCCTTGAGAGATTCCTGGGACGGCCCTTGAGAATCTTATTTTAACTTCGATTTGAAAACTTTTTTTTCCTTGATTTGATTTATCTTTACTTCTATTGTTGAATTTGAGTTTGTATTTATTGATTTTGATGGATGATTGTTGAATTTTGAATCTTGATGTTAGCTGTTGCATCCGATTTTGTATTTATATGATTTGATGGATTTTTGTTCATTTATGAATCTTGATGTTCGTTGATAAATTTGATTTTTGGGTATCCATTGTTGATTTAATTTAATTTTTGTCAAGATGAAATTATATGGGCTAGGTCATCTAAGTTATGGAATCTAGTCTTCTACAGTCACATTAGCTAGCATGGTGAGGGCATATAGTCTGACTTGGATATATTTCTCGGGTGTTGGAATTTAAGGTTTTTGCAGCCAAGCTAGCGGCATCGCAAAAATTTTAAATACCATGATTCTAGAGATATGTGCCTAAGTCGAGGACTCTGTGATTATCGTAGCCTTGCTTACTAGTATGACGAGGATTTAGAGTACTATGATTTTGGATAGACGCATATGATTATCAGATTGTACCTTAAATGTTCTTGAACATGTTTTCTCTACTTTTGTTTCAGTCATTCTCAAAAAAAAAAGTATTGTTTGTTTTGTTTTGCTTCTCATTATTTAACTTAGGAGTAGGTTTAGTTGTTATTGTAAACCTTGTGTAACTTTTTGCTATGAGTTTTTCATAATACAATGAATCGATAATTTTGCTAGACCATATGTTGGATTGATATTTTAGCTCTGGGTTTCAAAATGGTTCTTTCCTTAAATATATAAGCAGAACAGATTTTATCGATATTTCTTTCTTGCTACTATTATTGTATTAAATAATAATAATAATAAAACTGTCTTGATTACATCAATCACCTAATTTGCAATCTTGGTAGGAATCTAAATGTTGGTCTTGATGTAGAAATTAATTTTTATATTGGGACATAAGAATATATAGTGGACACATACCCTTGCCTTATACGTATGCATGCTATACTTTGATTTCTCACCTATCTAAATACATATTAATATGTTATTGACGTTTAAATTCTAAAAAAACCAATATTTCTGATACACTATAGTATCATAGACTGGTTCTCTGCTTTTTCCAGATTAAATTTGTAAATTAAATATAAATTTCATGTTAGTAGTTTTGTTTATATCGCTACACATGTATGTTATATACAGGGTTTCATTTTTTTAAAGAAATTGGTTGAGTTTTGTGTTTGAATTTGTATAATCTGAGACTGTGTGCATATTAACCCTTAATACTGGATTTTAAATGTTAGTTCAAATTACTGTTTTTAAATGTAATATTTTGAGCTATATACATTATTGTATGTAGGGATATAATGTTAGGTTTCATATTCTTACATGTTAGGTTGTGATAAACATTGGGTTGGTTGATGTTCGAATTTCTCCAAATCCTAAAACTGAATATATGTTAACATTTTTCCATTGATTTCAAATGTTTAGTTCAATTTCAGATTTAATATGTAATATTGAACTGTATGCATAGCTACATGTATGGATAGTATGTTAGGGTTTCTTCTCCATCATGTTAGGATGTATTGGGAGCATTGAGTTGGTTGTGATGTTTCAAACCCCTAAAATTCGAAACTACATTATGTTAATATTACACTTGTTTAAATGTTAGATTATTTTCAGATTTTGTATGTAAATGCTGAACTAAAACTGGATTTAATCTTTCAATACTAAGCTATAACCATGTACAAGGACACACACACCCTAACTTAGTATACACTGCCATGTAAACCTAACCCTTCATCTCTATGTTATGTTTATATATCTATATAGATATATATAGAGTTTATGCATACATGTTATAATGTATATAGATACATAACTAAATCTCTACCTCTTTATATATATATATATATATATATATATATATATATATATATATATATATATATATATGGTTAGTCATGCATGTTATGAGTAAATAGGTTGTGTGTTGTAGATTGTTTAACCAATATGCCATGAGTAGTGTAACTGGATAGTTATTGTTTTGAAACCCAAATCCTCCTATATACTTTCATGTATATTTCACACACACACACATGCCTACTATCTAACCACATAAACATGTCCATATACACCCATACACAAACAAAACACATAACATTACATAATGCTAGTTTTCCTTCTCTAACGCTCTTTCTTCCTATATATATATTGTGATTGAATTTCAATGCAATTGGCTTTCATTATTTAACTTGTGATTTTGATTTTCTTTAAATAGTACCCCTTTATAGATAATTGATAGTCATCTTTATTTATTTTTGATAAGTACCAGTTTCATATAGGATGGTAGACTGCCTTACAGTTTTGATGATTGTTATTTCTGTATCTTTTCTAGTTTAGCACCCTAGATTGCTTGTGTGTTTTGATACCCTATGACCGTTTTGGTTAGCATGACTAGTATACCTAGATGAGACTTCACTACCACCGTATGCTATGACCCTGTAAGTCGTCCTTTTAAATTATATGATTTGTTTAAGTTCTGGGACTTTCATTGTGGGGGTTTGACCTAGAAGGAGTATGAACATTTTAATTTCGAGGACGAAATTTTTTAAGGTGGATAGATTTGTCACCCCCAGTTTTCAGAAACAGGGGTATATTTATCATTTTAAATTTTTGAATATTTTTGAAATTTATTTTATTATTTATGATATTATTTTGGGATTGAAATTTATTTTATTATTTATGATATTGTTTTGGGGTTATTTGAGTCGGGTTCGAATTTTAACTCAATCCGACTTGAAACGGGGACCCGGAGGGGTAGTTTGACTCTAGTGGGACCCACACACTACTTAGGCATGGTCCACATGATATTAATTTTAGTCCACATGATATTAATTTTAGTTAGTAGTTAGACTAATTATTTATGGATAGGTTTAGTTTAATTAGAGACTTAAAACTAGAATAATTTGACCTCAACCTTTAACACATTCCTAATTTAAATCAAATAGATTAGTGGAGGGCATTTTGGACATTCAAATAGGGGACACCTCACCCTTTTTGGGCAGCCACCTATGGGGGGGGGATAAGGAGTGAGTCACTCCTTCATTCATTTGTTTTCATCCACTTTCTCTCTCTTGTTCTTCCCCAAATTAATTTAGAGATGAACCTCCATTGATTTCATCTCCAAATCAACCCCTTCTTCCACCAAATCTTCTTCATTTCTCCTCTACTCCATGGTTAGAGGGTGCTAGCCAAGTTTGGGAGGATTCGAAGCTCGTTCGTGTCCTTTTAGAATCTCTACGTGTCGGTGTCGTGTCGGAAGGATTTTCTTTTGAATCTCTCTCCCGGAAGGTATAATCTATCCTCTAATCCAAACCCTCATGCATTTAGGAATGTTTTGAACCCATATGAATTTCTTCTATGGTTGTGTCTCCATTTGTGTCCATTTTGGGTCTATTTGGAGACATTTAGGAGTGTCCTTGATGTGTTATTGTGTCTATGTGGAAAAACCCCAAATTTGGACACACTATGTGTTGTTGTTATGTGTGAATGAATTATTACATGTTTAATCTCATATTTTTGTATTAGAGATGTGTTCTATAGTGTCTCATATATATATTAGTGCAGGGAGTGAGTTCTTGATATATTATGTTATATACTTGTGTTTCTTTTGTCTCAAACTACCTAAATTCGTCATAATATTTATCCACGTTTTTAGTAGCAATAGCAACTTAGAAATGTCATAACTTTTAGCTTAAAACTCCTATTTATCTCCCATTTTTTTAAAAGAACCGTATCGAAGTTAGCTTTCCAAATATATATTTTAATAAGCCAAATTCGTTTTGAAACTTTCTGTAAAATTATTTGAGTGTCAGTTGTACGAAAGACGAACGTGTTTCGGTATTTTTGCGATTCCGGGAGCTTCCGGACACGAAAATGCGATCCGTTTAAAGTTTCAGAAAGCTAACACAAAGATCTATAACATACTTTAATTCTAGAATTTAATGAATGCTTAATTTGTACAGTATTGATTTTAAGTAGAATATTACTATACGACATATGCATTTTGTGTATCCTTGTATGTACAAATATGTATGTATGCATGTGTATATATATATATGTGTGTGTGTGTGTGTTAAGAGAATATAATATAATATAGAGTATGCATAAATGATATATTGTATGAAAGTATATAATGTATTCAAATATGTATGTATAGGTGCATGAATGAATGAATGAATGAATGCAATGCATGAATGAATGGATGAAATGCAAGCATGTGGGTAATGCAAGGTATTGAAACATGTATGCAAGTATCCATATGTAAGTAAGTAACGTAATCAAGTATAAATGTATGCTATATATGAATGCCAATATGATAGGAATGTATGATGCCATATTAGCACTTAGCACCATATTCATATGTTAAAACCCCCTTCTACATGTTGACAGTAACCCCAAGCATGAATACACATAAAACCTACTTACTGTTATGAGTAAACCCTTTGATGTATAAATAAACCCTTTTGTTATGATTAACACCCACACACACATGCTAAACCTAGGCTTTACATGTTATTTCTTCTATGTGACACAATGAACCCTTGCTAAATATTATCCTTCTAACATAACCCCCTCACACTTGAACACATTGTACTGCTATGTACACATTGCCATATCCATATTCATGTATCACTCACTCCTTGTCTTTATGCACTTTGCTTGTAATAAAAATATATATGAATATATATATGTAATGTGTGTTTGATAACTTGTGTAGCTTTGTGATTTTGTGTGAGTGATAGTCTAGGCTTGGTTAGGCCAAATGAGACTTGTTAGTCTAGGTTTAGACCTAGTACTGCCAAGTTAACCTAGTTTGACTAGTACGGTTGACCAGAGTTGACCAAGAGTTGACTTTGATCTAGAATGACCTAGAATCATGTAGAATGCATAGTAGAGCTTTATTTAACTATTTTGGACTTGTTGTGACTTGTGCTGTTCTAAATAGGAGCCAGACACCTCTCCTCGGATAGTACATTTCCTTTGGACATTCAGATAGCAGGCGAGTACATTCTCTGATCATTTCATATCTTGTTTAGGATTATATTTCCTGCTTTAGACTATCTTACTTGATGCTGACACGTTGGAACACGGATTGGTACTATATAGATTCCTTTATGAGATGTTATCCTTCTCGGGAGCATCAGATACTTTTGTCTCGTGTGTTTCACTTACATCACGTATCTCATGCTTCTATTATCATGAATCTTCGGGAATCAGCTAGTGACTCATGTACCCTCATGATCATCGAGCCTTCACGAATCAATTCATGAATTACCCTTTATGGACAACGTAGTATAATCATGAATCTTAACGTAACTTGAATGGATCCTTATGTATTGATTGGGGATTGGGGAGTATAAATGAACATGTGAATAATTCCGAGTAGTGTAATCATGAATCAATTCCAAGTAGTGTAATCATGAATCAGTCCTTAGCCATTCACATGTTTATCCAGTACTCTGAATCACTAGCACGGTCTCTCTTTATATATATCATAGATATTTACTTACAGTCTCTCTCTTACATTATGCTATTCTTCAGTTTCCTGTATTTTATTCTCTAGCATGATTATATTTTATTTTCCTGCTATGACTTGTTGAGATGTATTGTGCTCGCTCCTGTCCTGACTGGACCTATTGATAAATTTTACAGATAGCTTGGAGGTTGCCTGCTAGCCTAGAGGAGACACAGTAGAGGTTGTATAGATAGCTAGGGTTTTTCTTATAGCTTATTTTCAGTTGTCTTGAGCTGTATTTATTCTATGTATTACTGTATTTGAGATTTGAGATGTTTTCTGGGTTTGTGTATCTTAGACACTTAGACTTCTATCTGCTGTATCTCTTTGTGGATTTCATATTTTATCTATCTTTTATCATGCTCTACCTTAGATGTGATTGAGACTGTATTTGCTATGTCACCTCCATTCGGAGTGTATATACTGTACAGGTATCTTTATATTATTAGATTTTGACCTAGGACAGCGTTCTACCGTTGACACTGCGGCGTAGGCTGGACGTACCCACGTCTCGTGCCCTTACTCTAGGGGGTGGTTCGAATAGTAGAAATGTTCACATGTCTAATCAAGTATTTCTCTGCCCATCTAATACAATGAATCCATAATCCAACACATAAGACGAATACAAGTCCAACCAACAAATGAAGATACGAATAGGTGGTTCGAATAGTGATTCGTAAGTGATTCGAATAAGAGAGGTAAGACGAGTAAGTATGTGTGTCATATACATGGATTCAGAAATGACAATACGTGTTTGTAACAGTAAATCACATACAGCTAACTATAACTGAAGTACAGTAATTGACAAGTAAATGAGAGAACTATCAGAGAAAGTACTCGTCTCGTATCTGAATGTCTGAAGTAAATGTACTGTCCGAGATGAGATACCTGACTCCTATGTAGAGCAACACAAGTCAAGATGTATACATGGGATGATAAATGTAATCTACAATGCATCTGCATGCTGTCTAGGTCGAACTAGGCCAAAGTCGACTCTTGGTCAACCATGGTCAACTACACTAGTCAAACTAGGTCAACTAAACCGTTCCAAGTCTAAACCTAGACTAACAAGTCATTCTAGGTCTAACCCTAGTTTAAACCAGTCAACCAAGTCTAGCCAACCCTAACTAAACCTAGGCTAGCACGCAACCACAACACAATGCCAACTAAGCTATCAAAATACACATTACATAGGTTTAACATATACAAGTTATACCTATATACCATACTACAATATACAAATTTATAGATACCATGAATATGTTATATACATTACATGGCAATTCTAATCAATCATGGCATTTCTATTCATTTCATTGCATTGCTATTAGTGTGTGTGTTGTGAGAGATAAGAGGGTGTCACATGAGTATGTGTGTGTTAGGCAATGTGTGTGAAAACACAAAACAGTGTGGTATGGTTCCTGTGAATGAGGGTGTGGGAAATCTGGAAAAGAAAGCATTGAGAGAGTGTCACATGTATATGTGTGGGCTGTGAAGACATGAGAGACAATGTGAGGGTGATGTCAACTGTGTATGTGTGTGTGGGGGTGATGTGGGAGTGCTTGTGTTGTGTTAGAGTGTCCTGCCATGAAGGGAATACATATACAACAGTGTGTGTGTGTGTAGAGGGGAATAAAGTGCTTGTGTAAACTTGTGAACAGTGGAGTGAGACATAGAGTGTGTTCAGGAATTTAAATAGAGGGTGATGTGTCATGTGTTAACATAGTGGCATGTGGCATGGTGTGTCATGTGAGGGTGTGAGTGTATGGAGACATGAGAGCATGGTGTTAGGTTAGGATGTGTACCATGTGTCACTAGTGTAGTGTAATGTGACAATGTGGCTTGGTGTGTTTGTGTGTGTTGACAGGAAAATGTTCAGATTTCAGATAATGTGTGTAGAGAGTGTGCCTACATTGTGTTGGCAGGTTTTGTGTGCACAGGTTTGTAGGACTGCAAACAGTGAAATCTCAGTTCTGTGTGTATGTGTGTGAGTGTAGATAGAGGCTTATAGGTTCTCAGATTTTAGGTGATTAGGAATAGTGTGTGGATACATGATCTCAGAAATTCCTAAACTCAGTGTTTTAAGTCCAACTTATTCTAAGTTTTTTTCGAAATACAAACCCAATTTCAATTCGAACAGAACTTTTCTTATGTGTACATACAGACATATTTATATACATCCATTTAAATCCATATCAACAAAAGAACTAAATCTCAGCCTTATTTAAAACCCATTCCCAGCTTGGAACAACATTCTCGGGTTTACATAAACAGTTTCAGAAGTTGAAACTGAGCACAGCTCATTAACTCATGTAATTCGTGAAACTCTAACATTTACTCTAGCATGTACAACAATGTATTCAGTCATCTCCTATATATTGAATTATAAGGATTGAACTGCATGTTAAACTGGGATCAAATCGACAGTTAATAAGGAAATCAATTCTCAGGATTTGGTAACCCTTTGACAGTTTATCCATCACTACCCAATTCGAATTCCCATCTTGTTTTCTAACACAATACAAACCACCATTCTAGTAATGTGACTACACATGTATGCATGAATCTATCCTGTAATTTGAACATCAATTTTCAGTTTAAAAACTGGAATTTAAATCAGAATTGAAGAACAGGTATATATATATATTATATCAGTCAACACATAACAGTCCAATTCACAATCCAAATCCTATTACATGAACATAAAAGCTAATATACCATGTAAAACCAACCCAGTAGGTACTAATACATATATACAATTAATTTAATATGACAAATAATCATTAGAATCAGTTCAAAAATGGAATTTTAACTCAGGAAATTAAGAACTGAACATTCGTATCAGTCGAGAATGGGAAACTCCCCAAATTCAATTCAAAACTCATTAATATTAGAGGCTAAGGGTTGGTAATTAGTGTCACATATGTGTACGTGTCCAGGCATACATTTGTGTCCAAGAAACTAGACAAAATCGTGTCCAAATCATAACACACACAGACACGTGAACTGTGCACTAGACAGTGTCGTGCACGCGTGCACGCTTGTCAAACATATGACACAGGCCACGTGGGGCACGTGGTTGTGCACACGTGTAGCCCACGTGTAGGGCTACATGGTCGACGCCCTGTACCATGTCCATGTCACGTGTCCAGCCGTGTCCAGTCGCGTGTCAGGAGCACAATTCCTTGCGCTGCAGTCCAGTGCGAGACCAGTACACCACGTGTGTTGTGTCCGACACGATTTGAATTAGTCCAGGACTTGGGGGCTGACATGTCAGTCAGTGCCCCCTCCTATACACCAAATCTCGTGTCTCCACGTGTCCTCTACAGGGAATACTAGGGCCCAATAGGCAGGACACCTAGCCGACGCCCCGTGCAGCGTGTCCAGAGCAATTTAGGATACGAACTCGACACAAATAGCAACTCAGTCTTCACAAACATTGAATTACACATATAGACCTAGGTATCTATGTAATTAGTTTTTTAAAAATCGAAAATAAAATTCTTTGTGACATTACATCAAACACATGCACACATATCATGATACGTGTCTGATACGGACACCAAACCGAGTCAAATTCCAACCAAACTTGAGGACAGCTAGGGTTGACCTAAATGAATGCAACCATGTAAAGAAATTGGGAAATGGAAGGGTTTTGATAGGTTTTACCTATTGAGAGCAAGTTTCAATAAAAAGCCCCAAATTAGAGAACCCATCTTCCTCAAATTGTGTCCAAAAGAGCTCCACTCCTTGCAAGCAAGCCTCCTTGAATCTTCCCTCCAGATTTTGATCCAATTGTAAGAGGTTGGGATCAATTTGGTGGAAAAATGGAGGAGTTAGGCAATTTGGGAAAGAAATTAGGGTTTCCTACAAAGGGATGTTCTAAAGGAGGCAAGGGGTGTGTAGAGACATTATATAGGCTGAAGTTGGGTCTTGGTTGGGATGTTGTGGATGCCTAAAATGAAGATCTAGGGTTAGGGTTTCAAGTCATTGGCCAATGGCTTAAGTCACAAGTCATTAAATCATAAGTCATTGCATTAAACCATAAGTCATGACTTAATTTCACTAAACCTAATCCCCTCATTCTAAAATCAATCTCTAATGACTAAAATGGGTTAACTCAAGTTAGGCTAGGGTTACTATATCTAGGGTTAGGTTCTAGGCTAGTCCACTAGGTCTCAACAAGTCAAAGTCAAACTAGAATTCACCATTTCACTAAATAATCAAATAATTCAAATAAGTCAAAATGACCAAATTACCCCTAGGCTAAAAATGATAATTAAAATACCCTAATCACATGGCTAGGCTCTATGGCAGACGGTTTCTACGGTTTCACTGGCTGCACATCAAAATCACATGTCATGATATTTAAATAGTTTTAAAATGATTAAAAATTACTAAAAATCATATTAAAAAATAATTATCAATAAATAATAATTATAATTACAAATTTTCAAAATTATCCTCATCTGAAAAACTGGGTGTTACAATCCTACCCACCTTATAAAAATTTTGTCCTCGAAATTAAGATGATCGCACCCCCTTCTAGGTCAAACATAGTCAAGGGTCAATCACTAGTCAATTTCTTAACATCCAAGTACTTGGTCATCAACTGGTCAATTTCTTAGGGTTTTACCTATGCTAGCTATCTAGGTGTTGGCAACTAGAATTTAGCAAAAGAGAAACTCTATAATAGACTAAATCTTAACCTTCCAAATCCTATCAAGTCACCCATAACTAAATACCCACAAGCTAAGCACACCAATCCCAAATACCTCGTATATATATGCTCAAGAACAACAATCCATCACATATATCCTAAGTATATCATCTATATATATATATAACTCTTAATCTTAGGTGAAACTACAGTTATACTCAATGACAGGATATGGTCATGGGTGCCTCACTGGAAAAGGTAAGAGAAAAATAATAATAATCATAAAGGCTGCAAGGCATACTTGTAGGAACGAAATCGTAAAGCACAATACTCTAGAGGGGGGTGAATAGAGTTGGCAGCGAAAATATGCTAATTAAAAATTTATTAGCAGTAAGATCACAGAATAATAATCATAACTAAATAATGTAAAGGCAGAGATAAGAAATCAAACGCAAAGACAGCGATGTATAGTGGTTTCCCTCTGTTGAGGACTAATCCAGTCGGTAGAACTCTTGCTACCAGTTGAATCCACTATTGGCAAAACCGCAAGTTTTCTTACGAAGTCCTTGCAACTTCTACAACGCGAGCTTTGATACGAAGAACTCGTCCAACTTCAATTGTGAAGAGGTATTCTTCAAATCAAGCCTTCTGATTACAATCTCTCAAAACTTCTAGACCGTACCGCACTGGCAAATCGACTAGAGGATTGTAATTGGCTTGGGATCTAAAATTTAAAGCTCAAGAAAACTCTTTGGAAGACTGAATGCTTTAGATAGAGAGAAGATTGAAAGTGAATGAGTGAATTGAAATGATCAAAATCCTTCTCTATTTATAGGAGTTCCAAAGACAGAATTCTGGCAGAATTTGGACAGAACTCTATGAGAAAATCTCGGTCAAATACGCAACTGCAGGAGGACCAAGTTCAGAAGAATTCAAAAATCAAAACGGCCACTAACCGAACTCTGGCCGAGTTTTGTCAGGGTTAGGTTAGTTTTTAAAAATTAGTTTTTGAGGATTTTTGAAAACCTTTTTAAAAACCTTTTTGAAGCTTTTGTTTAAATGAATGTTTTTCAAAATGAAGGACATTTTAAAAGTATTTTGAAAACATTTTAGAATAGCCTATTTCCCAGTACGACTCGGTGTACAACGTATTCCTAGACTCAATAAAATAAAAAATATATTGCTCAAAGAAATACAGACTCGAACAGGCAAACATAGCTTCGATCTTGAACTGTATAGATAGCTATTCTTGATCATGTCCAAGAGTCCGATACATCTTGACTAGCTTCATATATCGAGACAGAGTTTGATCAATTATTAAAATCAATTTGACCATATGATCAATGGGCCAACAATCTCCCCCATTTTGATAATTGACAAACTATGAATGATATAACTTTTAATCTTGAAATAAAATCAAAAAATTGTTCATGTCCTGTAATTTCTCAAAAAGAATGTTAGATCTTTATTTTTCTCCCCCTTTGTCACTTAGCAAAATAATTACAAAAGAGTAAAACTCTCCCGCAATCAATGCATAAATAACAAACAGTGAAGAAACACAAGAAAATAATCATGATAAATGGTAGAAATAGTAAATAAATTAAAAGATATCACAGGCATGTATTTGTACTCAGGCAGTTTATAATAAACAAAGAATTATATCACAGGCAGTTTATAATATTAAAGCAGATAAAGATGCTAGAAATAAATAAATAAACTAATGTGAACCATGAACTACTAATCTCATAAAGATAAAAAGATGTTCATGAAGAACAGATGGCAACTCTAGAGGGGGGTGAATAGAGTTTATATAGAAAATAACCAATTAAAAATTAACTCTTTCACGAATAATAAATAATCAGAGTAAAATGCGGAAAGTAAATGAAGAGCAAGAAAGCATACGCAAACACAGCGATTTTAACCTGGTTTCCCTCGTGGAGGACTAGTCCAGGCCTGAGAACTCTAGCTCAGGATTAAATCCACTATTTGTGAAATAGTAGTTTACAACCCGTGCCTTTACTTCAGAAGAGCACGTCAACTTCTTACAGAGGATCGCAGTGGCGATTTGCTTAGAATTCTCCAAGCGACTTCTTCAACTCTTGCACAAGAATCCTAACTGAGAGATGCTGAGCACTCGAGACTTAGGAGGCTTGTGGCTAGTAGATGGGAAGGGTATGGCTTATTTGAGCTATAAGAGAGAAGAGAAGAGAAGATTGGATGATTTGAAATGAGAGAATTCATGGCCTATTTATAGTGTTTTTGTAGGCAGAATTCGGCCAGAATTCGGGTAGGAAATTTCAAATATTTGGCCATTGGACAACTAGCAACCAGCTAACCCTAAAATTAGGGATGCTGATTTCTAGGGGACAGAGTTCGGCCCGAACTCTGTGTGGAGGCAGAGTTCGGCCCGAACTCTGTCTCCAGAGCACAGAGCTGGTCTAAGTGGCCAGTGGGTATTTTTCTGGATGGTGGAGTTTGAGGTTTATTGGGTAGGCTATAGGTCAAGTCTTAAAAGCTCAGCATGACACAGTTTACATCAGTCTAGACTCAACAAAAGTGTAAAATACAGACTCAAATAACTTAGAAGCTGAGACTGAGCTGTCGTCTGACTTGAGCTTTATGTAGACGTCGTGTGTCGTATTGAATTATTACAAATATTATTTAGTCAATGTTATCAATATCTGGTTGACTGTGACTTTGTGTCAACAATCTCCCCCATATTGATAACTGACAAAATAATATATGTATATTCAATATTCATACCTGGACACAGTTGATCACAAAAATATAGCTCCCCCATAATCAATGCCAAGCAGAAATAATAGCTCCCGCGTAACCGGTGAACGGTGCCGAGCTAGAATCAATAGCTCCCCCGTAAAGAATGCATTGAACCTGTTGGCCTGATAAACAATATCTCCCAAAAGCACCAAATAGCACATACAAACAAGAATATACATATTTCTCCCCCTGTTGGCATTAGCAATATGAACTGCATATGAATAATAATGATGCAACCACACCAAATAGAGAAGAAACTATATATGAATGATCAAAATGAGCAACTAGCATAAACTATGATAAGCATAAAATGTCATCACACATCACCAGAGTCATCAAACTATCAGAGTTTTAGTACAACCCAAGTACATAAAACCAAATAAAACTAAATGACTAGAAATTAGAAAATAGAAACTAGAATCATCAGCAGCAGCAGTAGATAGTAAACGCCATCTCCATCATGGAGCACGAGAAGGCCCAGCAGAGTCTGAATGATCAATGAATGAACGGCTGGGGTCCACAATAGTAGCATCCGGATCCAGATAGCGCATGACCCAGGGGTCGTCAATGCGATAACCAGCGCGACCAGGATCCCGCTCCATGGAAATGGGCATAGAAGGGTGACGAGACATAGAATACCGAATATCGTGCAGCGAGTTGCTGAGGGCACTCATCTGCAGGGTAGTCCGGTAGTCCATCTGAGTTCATCGATCGTCCTCCAATGCGAAACGATCTCTGAGCATGGTTTGAATGGAGTCAAGAGTAGCAGGAGGAGGAGGCGCATCCTGTCCAAGTGGAGGGGCTCGGGCTCCTCATCAGAATGCTCAGAAGTGTCAGAAGAAGCAACAACTGCCTGAAGGCGTCGTGCCTTGGAAAGGAATGCAGGAGCAGGCAAGAAAGGACAATCATGAAGAGGGACAATGAACGCACGAAAAACCATAGGAAGATACAAAGGATAAACCAGGGCTCGTGGTTTCTTCCTACAGTTAATCATCCAGTCCATCATGGTACGTGGAAGATTGAACGGAATACGATAATGAAGATGATATAAAGCAGAGATCTCAAAATATGTAACCTCATCGGTGGAGCCAGCTTTTGGCAAAATAGTGTTGAAAATAATTCGATGAAGTTCATAGAAATACGGATTGAGGTGCTTGGCCATAAGCTTGCGAGGACTTATGTTAGGAGCACATAATTCCTCCTTGAAACTCTCAAGAGAAGTTTCACCAACAAATTGGAATTGGCGAGCTTCCACAAGCTTATCCCAAATATCGAGATCTTGGAGTGCAAGATACTCGCCCAACTCAGAAGCATCAAAAGCAATATCAATACCGGCAACCCGGGAAAAGATGTGAGTGGCATCGTGAGTCAAGTTACAATAGAACATTTGTATGGTGCTACGATAAATAACAAAGTTTGAAGCCACTAACTCATTTAAGCAAAGATCTTGAAATAATGATTCAAATTGTGAGAAAATAGTAAAATTTATGGGATGTCCCGCGAAGACCGGACGAGTCCGAAAGTCACTAAACCACTCGTTGGAGGTGTCTAGCGACACAAACAATCGGTCGTCATAAGTATTAGGGTCGCGGAAAGGAGGTGGATTGAACAACGGATGAAGGGGTTGTTGTTGTTCAACGGGTTGCTCAATGGGAGGAGGAGGATTTGAAGAAGAAGCACCCTCGGTTCGAATCCTCTTCCTACGATTGGGCAAGCGAGGAGCCATTTGCAAATAAGTAGAGAACTTGAAATAGAGAGGGAGAAGGAGTTATACCTCAAATCAACAATGAACAGTGAAAGAGAATGAGGAAATAGCCCTTCTCCTTGATTTTGATGAGCAATGGAGCACTTTGGAGAGAAAACTAGGGTTAGGGTTTGTGAAAATAAGTTTAGAGAGGTGAAGGTGGTGGTAAGAATGAAGGAGAGAGATGAAAACCCGAATAGAAGAGGAGGGTTTTCTTTGGTCGGAGTAAATCTGGACCGTAGGATGACAATTGATCAAACGGCTGTGGCTGTCCCCGATTCTGGAATATGGGAACCAAATTCGGCCCGAACTCTGTTGGGGACAGAGTTCGGCCCGAGTTCTGGATCCTTGTTCCAGAACTGAAAAATAGGCCAGAAGATGGAAAAATGGCTAAGTATGGGAAATTAAGTAAGATAAGAAAGAAAGAGCTTGAAAGATGCAATCAATATGAAAAATAGCAGGATAAAATTGAAAAATAGTGAATCAGCAGTAAGAAATCAAAACGAACCATATAATAAATAAGGAGATATATCATAATTCAATAGTTTAAAGTTGTTATGGGTTAGCTGCAGGGGCCGGATCCCAGCTAGCGGTAGTCCTGTGGACTAGTGCACCGTGTCGCTTAGGCTTTTACGCCTTGTTGTCAGAAGAGCCATTTCAGCTTGTACCCATAGCAAGTTCATCGTAAGAGAATCATAATATAATCGATATTTACGCAGGTGAGTTTTAATTTATGACAGCTTCATCTAAAATTCTAAGTTCACGACAAAGGAAATTGAAGCGCTCTTCGGATAATGGCTTAGTAAAGAAGTCTGCTAGCTGATGATCAGTGTCAATAAACTCTAAGTTAATCGTGCCATTTTGCTGATGATCATGCAAAAAGTGGTGTCTAATTTCAATGTGTTTTGTGCGTGAGTGACAGATAGGGTTCTTAGTCAAGTTAATAGCACTAGTATTGTCACAGAATATAGGAATGTGCATGAAAGATAAATTGTAGTCTTCAAGGGTTTGCTTCATCCACAGAATTTGTGCACAACAACGCCCGACTGCGATGTATTCAGCTTCTGTTGTGGATAGTGCGACAGAATTCTGTTTCTTGCTAAACCAAGAGACTAAAGCCTTTCCTAATAAATGACACGTGCCGCTTGTACTTTTACGGTCGACCTTGCATCCAGCAAAGTCAGCATCAGAGTAACCAATGAGGTCAAATGATGTTGACTTGGGATACCATAGGCCCACTGTAACCGTACCCTTAAGGTATCGAAAGATACGCTTAACCGCAGTCAAATGTGATTCCTTAGGATTTGCTTGATATCTAGCACATAAGCAAACACTAAACATGATATCGGGGCGACTAGCAGTTAAATAAAGTAAGTTGCCTATCATACCTCGATACTTACGTTGATCAACAGGTTTGCCGCTCTCATCTGGTTCGAGTTTGGTTGAAGTAGCCATTGGAGTGCTGATTAGTTTGATGTTGTTAAGATCGAACTTTTTCAGCATGTCCTTTGTATACTTTGACTGACAGATGAAAGTTTTATTTGCCATTTGTTTCACTTGCAGACCAAGAAAGTAGTTGAGTTCTTCCATCATGCTCATCTCAAATTCTGTCTGCATACACTTGGCAAATTCTTGACAGAGGGTTTCATCAGTAGACCCAAAAATGATATCATCAACATAAATTTGAATTAATAGAATAGTGTCTTTAAAAGATTTTATAAAAAGTGTAGTATCAATTTTCCCTTTTGAAAAACCTTTCTCAAGCAAGAAGCTGCTTAGCCTTTCATACCAAGCTCTGGGGGCTTGTTTAAGGCCATATAGCGCTTTCTTTAGCTTGAACACGTGGTCGAGAAATTTGTGATTTTCAAAGCCAGGGGGTTGTTTTACATAAACTTCCTCCTTAATAAAACCATTCAAGAAAGCACTTTTCACATCCATTTGAAATAATTTGAAATTTTGATAATTTGCTAATGCACAAAGCATCCGAATGGATTCTAGTCTAGCAACCGGAGCATACGTCTCATCGTAGTCGATACCTTCCTCTTGGTTGTATCCTTGAGCTACTAGATGAGCTTTGTTGCGTGTAACTGAACCATCTTCATTCACTTTGTTTCTAAACACCCATTTAGTACCAATTATCGAGTGATTAGCCGGTCTAGGAACTAGTTCCCACACTTGGCTCCTCTCAAATTGGTTGAGTTCTCTTGCATAGCAGAAATCCAAAATTCATCATTAAAAGCTTTAGAAATGTTTTTCGGCTCAACTTGTGAAATAAAGGCAGTGCTAGCAATAGAGTCTCTTAGTGATGATCTGGTAGTTACTCCACGTGAAACTTCACCTATCACTAAATTTTCTGGATGAGAAGGCTTGAAAGAGAATTTCTTTGGCAAGCCCTCCAGAGAATTTGTTTCGGTAGAAGTATTCATTGGAGTAGAAGTTGATGGTTCAACGTCATCATCAAGAGTACTTGATGCACTGTTATCTTCATCAAAAGTCACATTTGTTGACTCTTCCATAATTAGTGAGCGTTTATTAAAGACTCTATATCCCTTACTCTTGGTGGCATAACCAAGGAAAATACCATCGTCAGCTTTGGCATCAAATTTGCCTAAGTTGTCTTTGGTGTTAAGGATAAAACATCTACATCCAAAAACTTTAAAATAAGAAACATTGGGGGTTCTCCCAAACCAAAGCTCATAGGGTGTTTTCTTCGTAATGGGACGAATAAGCACCCTATTCAAAATGTGGCATGCTGTACTGACAGCTTCTGCTCAGAAATATTTTGGAAGTAAAAATTTATTCAACATGACTCTAGCCATATCGCCGAGAGTCCTATTCTTCCGCTCCACAACACCATTTTGTTGAGGAGTTCTTGGACAAGAAAATTTATGATCAAAACCATTAGAATCACAAAAATTTTCAAAATTAGAATATTCGAATTCGCCTCCATGGTCACTTCGGATTCGAGTGATCATGTAGCCTTTTTCGTTTTGAACTTTCTTGAGAAAAATCTTAAAAACTGAAATAGCATCACTTTTGTTTGTGAGAAAGAAAACCCAAGTAAATCTCGAAAAATCATCAACAATAACAAATGCATAAAGTTTACCACCAAGACTAGCTACTCTACTAGGACCAAATAAATCCATATGGAGTAGTTGCAGGGGTCTAGAAGTACTTACAGAGTTGATGGAATGAAATAAGGATTTGGTTGCTTTGTTCAATTCACATTCGGCACATACCGTATCCTTTTTGAATGTGATGTCGGGCAATCCTCTCACTAGCTTCTTGGTTGATAATCTGGATATAGTATCCATATTGGCATGACCAAGACGCTGGTGCCAAAGTAATCGTTCATCTTTGTGGGCATATAAACATCTACCTGCATTGTTAGTATCTATGGAAAGATAGAAAATATAAATGTTATCCTCTCTTTTCCCTTCAAAAACAATGTCTTCCGTTGACCTATCATAAATGAGGCAATTGTTTTGTCCAAAGTTAATATCATATCCATGATCAGCAAGATGACTAATGCTGAGCAGGTTATGCTTTAACTCGGTCACTAGGCAGACATCCTTTATTACAGGAGAGGGAGGATGACCACTAATACCATTACCTATTATGTGCCCTTTTAAATTGTTACCGAAGGATACGTATCCTTCTCTCTTCATCGATAGTGATGCGAAAAGATTTACGTCTCCTGTCATATGTCGCGAGCATCCACTATCGAGAATCCACTTACTTTCAGTTGAGGAGGGAAGGTCCACCTACATCAAGAGTAGATGTGACCTTTGGTACCCAAGTTCTTGAGGGTCCTGAAAAGTTAGTTTTCGGAAACCATGCATATATCTTTTTGTCTACCAGTCTTCTAACTCTATATTATGGTGAAATGTGTCCATGTGATCCACAGTAAGTACAGATAGCATTTTTATTTACACTAGGAATATGAGAATAATATCTATAGGCAGCATGATGTGGATGGACATGATTTGTAGAGTTTGCATGGTGATCATGGTGATGTTGTCTATGTGGCATGGCATGGTGATATTGTCTATGTGGCATAGTATGCTGATATTGTCTATGTGGCATAGTATGCTGATATTGTCTATATGGCATAGCATGGTGATATGGCATGATATGGTGATTTTGTCTATATGGCATGGTATGATGATCTTGTCTATATGGCATGGCATGGTGATGATTTCTATATATAGAGTGATGTTGGTTGTGTCTTTGTGCAGCATGATGAGTATGAGAAGTATTCTTATGTGCACATGGTTTTTGTGTTTTATGAAAGTTAGTGTATATAAAAGCATGGTTACGTGCTGCATGAGGATGACGTGGTTGACTAGCTTGAGTGGTGTTGTGCCCATGTGATTGGGTTTGAGGTTGAGCAACCTGTTTTCCCAATTTGGTTTCTAATCTCTTAGAAACAGCTTGCAGTTCATCAACCTTAATATTTAAGCCAATTATCTTAGTCATTGAAACCTTGTGTCTACTCTTTTCTTCAGCAAGCAACGTATTGAGTGTTGTGATTTCTTGTGTCTGTTGCTCAATACGTGTTTCAGCATCATATAAGCTTAATTTAAGCTTGGATACTTCATTAGTGTCATCAGTGGGTGTCGTGTCTCTAATGTTATCAAGTAATAGAGAAATTCTTTGTATTTCGACTTCAAGACTTTTGATTTTATCCTTGGCATGTTTGTATTTACCGATGACCTTTTTGTGATCATCGAGTAAATAAGTGAAGGCATCGTCAAGTTCATCAAAGGAGAAGTCATCTAAAGTTTCGTTAGATACCTTGTTGGAAGTTGCCATTAGGCACACATTAGCTTTATCTTGAGGAGAGTCCTTTTCTTCCTCGGAGTCACTTGCTTCACTTTCATGCCAAATGCTTGTGTTGGCATATTTCTTTGATGAGGTCTTCTTGTATGGCTTCTCATAGCGGTTGCCTTTCTTCAAGAATGGACAGTCTTTTCGGACGTGTCCAGTCTTCTTGCAACCATAGCAGGTTGGCTCTTCTTCATCGTCTTCTTGTGGTTCCTTCTTTCTTCTATTGAAGCGAAGGAATTTCTTGAAGTTGCGAACCATGAGAGCTTGGTCTTCGTCATCCGAGTTGTCGTCTTCGGTGTCATCGTGCTCAGCCCTTCGTCGATGAGCTTTGAGAGCGATCTCCTTAGTCTTCGGAGCAGGCTCTTCGAAGTCCTTGAGGTCAAGCTCGTGAGTCATGAGCTTACCCATCAAGGTCTCCATTGACATGGTTGTGAGATCGTTCCCTTCTATGATGGCTGTCACCTTAGGGTTCCAAATTTTTGGTAGCCCCCTAAGCAACTTGCGAATCTTCTCATGATTTGAATATTGCTTTCCAAGTGAAGACAGGGGGTTGATGATGTCGAGGAATCTTGTGAACATCTGTGTGATCGTCTCGTTTGGCTTTATCTTGAATGCCTCGTATTCTTGCGTAAGACGACTGATTTTTGATTCCTTGACTTGGGTGGTTCCTTCATACGTCACTTCTAGAAGCTTCCATACTTCGTGAGATGTGGTGCATGTGGATACCCTGTTAAACTCATTCCTGTCTATAGCACAGAATAAAGCATTAATAGCTCTCGCGTCTAGACTTGCCTGTTTCTTCTCTTCGTTAGAATATTTGTCATGGGATTTCTCAATAAGATCACCGTTGACAACTATTCTGGCAGGCTTTTTGTAACCGTCAGTGACGACTGTCCACAGGTCAAAGTCTAGAGACTTGAGATAAAAACTCATCCTTGTTTTCCAATACGTGTATTTAGTTCCATCAAATAGGGGAGGCCTATGAGTGGACTGTCCTTTACCGTGATTGGAAATCAAGGATTGTGTGGTTGCCATGGATCAGCTCTAGGATGTAAATCCTTTGAAAAGAGAACAGAGCTCTGATACCAATTGAAGAACAGATGGCAACTCTAGAGGGGGGTGAATAGAGTTTATATAGAAAATAACCAATTAAAAATTAACTCTTTCACGAATAATAAATAATCAGAGTAAAATGCGGAAAGTAAATGAAGAGCAAGAAAGCATACGCAAACACAGCGATTTTAACCTGGTTTCCCTCGTGGAGGACTAGTCCAGGCCTGAGAACTCTAGCTCAGGATTAAATCCACTATTTGTGAAATAGTAGTTTACAACCCGTGCCTTTACTTCAGAAGAGCACGTCAACTTCTTACAGAGGATCGCAGTGGCGATTTGCTTGGAATTGTCCAAACGACTTCTTCAACTCTTGCACAAGAATCCTAACTGAGAGATGCTGAGCACTCGAGACTTAGGAGGCTTGTGGCTAGTAGATGGGAAGGGTATGGCTTATTTGAGCTATAAGAGAGAAGAGAAGAGAAGATTGGATGATTTGAAATGAGAGAATTCATGGCCTATTTATAGTGTTTTTGTAGGCAGAATTCGGCCAGAATTCGGGTAAGAAATTTTAAATATTTGGCCGTTGGACAACTAGCAACCAGCTAACCCTAAAATTAGGGATGCTGATTTCTAGGGGACAGAGTTCGGCCCAAACTCTGTGTGGAGGCAGAGTTCGGCCCGAACTCTGTCTCCAGAGCACAGAGCTGGTCTAAGTGGCCAGTGGGTATTTTTCTGGATGGTGGAGTTTGAGGTTTATTGGGTAGGCTATAGGTCAAGTCTTAAGAGCTCAGCATGACACAGTTTACATCAGTCTAGACTCAACAAAAGTGTAAAATACAGACTCAAATAACTTAGAAGCTGAGACTGAGCTGTCGTCTGACTTGAGCTTTATGTAGACATCGTGTGTCGTATTGAATTATTACAAATATTATTTAGTCAATGTTATCAATATCTGGTTGACTGTGACTTTGTGTCAACAGTTCAGAAGACATCAATAAAAGAAATCCAGTAGAAGTCCTCAAAAGAAATACTGATAATAAAGTCTAAAAAGATAGAAAAACTTGAAATGTCGGAGCATTTCCAAGTATACAGTAGATAATGTCTAAGTCTCAAAAATCAACTAACATATCATAACTCCTCATCATCATCATCATCAGCATGATCAGCATGTCCAGAAGCACCAGCTGCAGAGGTACCCGCGCTAGAAGGGTGAGGAGGAGCGCCAGTGTAAAACTCACCGGCATAGTCTCGAGGAGGAGCACGGTCAGAACGGTACCAATCATATGCGTTACCGGGCTGAAAGTAGGCATGAACAGCCTCATCCTCACAGCGGTAACCAGAGAAAGCTGGATCTCTAGGAATGAAACCGGCAGAATGTCCAGTCTGGGCGAAACGAAGATCAGCTAAAGAATTTACAATCGCCTGATAACGGGTGACGTCGCGGAACTCACGTTCGCGAGCCATGTCCGTCATAGAGACGTGTAAATCTGAAAGGTGCTGGTGTATGCCCTCAAATGTCATAGCATATTGTTGAGGAGGTGGAGGAGGTGGAGCAGTAGTAGGAGCAGATGCAGTCATACTACGACGAGATAACTTGGGAAACTTGGGCTCAGGGTCTTGAGTACAAGTAGATAAATCAATGTCGAAACGCTGAAAGATGCGTGGAAGAATCATCGTATAAGAGAGATTTCTATCTCTTGTACGACAACGTCCCATCATCTGAATAATGGTCTTAGGGGCAAAAAATGGAATCTCCTTAAGAATGTGATACATAGCAGATAATTCAAGAGACGTGACATCATCCTTCGAAGTAGACTTAGGAAGAAGAGTGGAGTAAATGATACGGTGCAATTCATAATTAAACAAGTTCAAGTTGTTTGCCTTGAACTTTCCAGGGCGAACTCTATTAGGTGTACAGAGTTCCGCTTTGAAACTAGTAAGTGTCGTACCTTCGGGGAAATCAAACTCAGTGATATCAACAAGCGGTTCACCTTCGTTAGGAATACCAAGGATCTCCGCTAAGAGAACATCATTGAAATTGATATCTAATACTCCAACATGAGTACTTACTTCAAACGTGTTTAATATGATATTGCAGTAAAACAGTCTAATGGCATTAGTTGCTACGAAAAAACAGAGTTTAACAAAATATTGTAACCCTAATGCCTCAAAGAAATGGCGGTGATCTGGAAATACAGTCCACTTGATGGGAGCGCCTGTGCATATGGATCTCATGGAAAAGTCTCCATACCACAGTAGGGCTTGGTCTAGGGTTTGAAAGTAAAACCCGTCGAACGCGCCATCGCTAGATTGGACTGGCAAAAAGAGGAAATTCGTGTGTGGATTCGAAGATGAACCTTCCTCACTGGGATTGGTTGTCTTCTTCCTCTTGAAGGGGTTAAATCCTTTAGGTGCCATTTGTACAATAAAAGTAAATAGCACAAAATTAAACGGAGGGAAAATAAGGAGTTATACCTCCCGAAAATTGAGTATATTGTAGAGAATGATGAACTCCGCACGAATCCAAAGTTTTGATTGATTTTACCACTTGGATTGGAAGAGAGTGAGTGGTGAAAAACTAGGATTAGGGGGTTCTCTTGCGCGGCTGCTGTTGCTGTTTGATGAAGTTTGGAAGCAATAAGGAAGAAAGGCTCTCGGGTTTTGGTTATATAACCTGATACCTTCAACCGAACTCGGGCCGAATTCTGGCCGAATTCTGGCCGAATTCGCCTTGGTTTGGTTTGGAACACTTTCTTTTTCATTGGCTCATTTCAAATATTTAATTCAAAGATTAGTAATTTCAACCTTCAATTAACATAATTAATAATATTTTATAGATTAAATATCCTTACACAGCGACTGTTTCAGATTAGCCGTAGGAGTACTGTCCCAGCAGGCGGAGGTTCACCGAGGAACTCTTAAGTACCGCTTCGCTTCAACCGTAGTTGTGGTGACAGATAGGCTCTTTATTGGCTTGTCTCTAACACAGTTTTTGCGTATTGAAATATAATCATAAAACAAAATTAATTAATATTATTGACGTCCAAAATTCCTAATTCTCGACGTAAATAATTGAAACGATCTTCTGCTAGAGGTTTTGTGAAAATGACAGCTAATTGATTCTCAGTATCTATGTATACAAGGTCAATATCTCCATTTTGATGATGATCTCTAAGAAAATGATGTCGAATCTCGATATATTTTGTACGAGAATGACATACAGGATTCTTAGTCAAATTAATAGTGCTCGTGTTATCACAGAAAATAGGAATATGTGTGTAAAATAAATCATAGTCTTCCAAGGTTTGTTTTATCCATAAAATCTGAGTACAACAACGTCCTGCGGCGATATACTCAGTCTCTGTTGTTGATAGGGCTACAGAATTTTGCTTTTTACTAAACCATGGGACTAAGGCCTTGCCTAAGAAATGACATGTGCCACTGGTACTTTTTCTATCAACTTTGCATCCGACAAAATCTGCATCCGAATAACGAGTAAGGTCAAAGGACTTAGTTTTGGGATACCATAAGCCAACAGAAGAAGTGCCCTTAAGGTATCGAAAGATACGCTTAACTGCGCACAGATGTGATTCCTTTGGATTGGCTTGAAACGTGCACACAGGCAAACACTAAATATAATATCTGGACGACTAGCAGTTAAATAAAGTAAACTACCGATCATACCTCGATACTTACGTGTGTCGACCGGCTTGCCTTGTTCATCAATATCAAGCTTTGTTGAAGTTGCCATCGGAGTGCCAATAGATTTGACATTGTCCAGATCAAACTTCTTTAGCAAATCTTTTGTGTACTTGGCTTGATTTATGAACGTCCCATTGTCAGTTTGTTTGATTTGCAGTCCGAGAAAGAATTTTAGCTCTCCCATCATGCTCATCTCAAACTCATTCTGTATACACTTAAAAAATTCTTGACACAGAGATTCATCAGTAGATCCAAATATGATATCATCAACATAGACTTGTATTAAAAGAAGCTTACCATTAAAGGACTTAATAAAAAGTGTAGTGTCAACCTTGCCTTTTGAAAAACCGTTATCAAGTAGAAAAGAGCTTAGACGATCATACCAAGCACGAGGAGCTTGTTTCAAACCGTACAAAGCTTTCTTCAACTTGAAAACATGATCAGGGTTTTTAAAATCTGTGAAACTTGGAGGTTGTGCTACAAAAACTTCTTCTTTTACAAAACCATTTAAAAATGCACTCTTGACATCCATTTGAAATAATTTGAAATTATGAAAACATGCAAATGCACATAACATGCGAATGGATTCTAATCTCGCAACTGGGGCATAAGTCTCATCGTAGTCGATACCTTCTTCCTGATTGTATCCTTGAGCTACGAGTCGAGCCTTGTTACGAGTCAGTAAACCATTCTCATTAAGTTTATTTCGGAATACCCAATGGGTGCCAATGACCGGATGATCAATAGGCTTGGGAACAAGTTTCCAAACTTGATTCCGTTCAAATTGGTTTAATTCCTCTTGTATGGCATCTATCCAAAAATTATCACTACATGCTTCATCAATGGTTTTTGGTTCAAGCTGTGAAATAAATGCAACACTAGAAACAATATCTCTACTGCATGTATGAGTACTTACACCTTTGGTAATATCACCAATTACCAAATCCTTTGGATGATCAGCCGTAAATTTTAATCTTTTCGGCAAACTCTGAAGGTAGCTGGTTCCTGGATCTTCTCTAGGAGGATCAGTTAGTGCTGAGCTTGGTTGAGAATTAGCTGGTGTTAAGCTTGGTACAGAGGGATCTTCGTCATTGTCATCGATAGTCATTTGATTCAATTCATCAAAGATGACGTTGATTGATTCTTCGATGATCATAGTTCATTTGTTGAAGACTCTGTATCCTTTGCTCTTGGCCGCATAACCTAAAAATATACCTTCATCGGCCTTTTGTCAAACTTTCCCAAATTGTCTTCTGTATTAAGAATAAAGCATTTACAACCAAATATTCTAAAATATGAAACTGATGGAATTCTATCAAACCATGACTCAAATGGAGTCTTCTTCGATTTGGGTCGAATTAGAACTCTATTGAGAATAAAACAAGCTGTATTGACAGCTTCAGCCCAAAAATATTTGGGTAGACTAAACTGGTTTAACATTACTCTGGTCATTTCGGATAGAGTTCTGTTCTTACGTTCCACAACTCCATTTTGTTGTGGAGTCCTAGGGCAGGAGAACTCGTGTACAAAATCGTGTGTGTCACAAAATTGCTCAAACTCTGCATTCTCGAATTCGCCTCCATGATCGCTTCTTATACGAGTGATCATGTAACCTTTTTCATTCTGTACTTTCTTATAAAAGGCGACAAATTCGGATAATGCATCATTCTTGCGTGTCAAGAAGTATACCCACGTGTATCTAGAGAAATCATCTACAATTATAAAAGCATAAAGCTTACCTCCGAGGCTAGCAACTCTGCTAGGACCAAATAAGTCCATATGAAGCAATTGTAGAGGTCTAGTAGTACATACTGCGTTTACTGACTTGAATGTAGATCTGGTAGCTTTGTTCTTTTCATATTGACTGCATACCGAATCCGTCTTGGATGTAAAGTCCGGTAAAACGCGTACTAGCTTCTTTGTGGATAATCTTGAGATTGTGTCCATATGCGTGACCGAGTCTCATATGCCACATATGACTCTCATCGCTTTTAGCCATTAAGTATCTACCTGAAATATTAGTTTCTTCCAACAAATAGAAAACATATATGTTGTCTTCCCTGATACCTTCAAAGATAGTACTACCAGTTGAGCTATCAACTATAGTATATTTGTCTTTGCCAAAGTTGATGCCATAACCATGATCAGCTAAATGACTTATGCTGAGTAGATTATGTTTCAACTCGGTAACCAGACAAACATCTTTAATTACAGGATAGGGAGACTTACCAACATCACCGATACCAATAATATACCCTTTTAAGTTATTACCGAAGGAAACATAACCTTCCTTCTTCTTCTTCGACAGTGTTGTAAATAATGTAGCATCACTGGTCATATGCCGTGAACAACCGCTGTCGAGGATCCATTTGCTTTTAGCATGTGAAGGGTGTTCCACCTACAAAACAATTTGCAGATGAAACTTTTGGTACCCATTTCTTACAGGGTCCTGAAATGTTAGCTTTTGGTATCCAAGCATAAATATTTAAATCAACAAGCTTTCTAATTCTACATGCAGGTAAAATATGACCAATAAGGCCACAATAATGACATTGTGCATGTCGAGTGTTGAAAGCTGAATGGTGTGCATGGTTAGTAGGTTTAGGTTTTCTAGTATAGAAGAAAGCATACCTATAATCCTGTTTAGGCTTAACCTTTTGGGGTAAAAGTTTGATAGGGTTAGGTCTGACAGTGTTTGGCTTGGGAATGTTCCGATTTTTCGGTAAGTGACACGTGTTAGGGAAGGAAGCAGCAATCTCAGGCTGTTTTCCTAACCTAATTTCCAATCTTTTGGAAGTGTCATACAACTTAGTATAATCAGAAGTGAGTGTTTCCATTCTGATTTGTGCACATTGAAGACTTTTCTTCTCTTTAGAAAGTTCTTCTTTGAGTTGGTCAATAACGTTGTCTTTCTCTTCAGATGACTTGGTAGTCTTGTGTAATAAGAGCTTGATAGAAGAAAGCTCACCAGACTCACTAACATTATTTCTAACCTCAGCTAGTAGGTCAGTAAGTCTACCTATTTTACCTTTGTACTCTTTGAGTACCTTTTTAGAGGTCTGATATTTGCTACGCAGTTTTCTGTAATCACTTATCAATTCACTGAAGGCATCTCCTAATTGCTCAAAGGTGAAGTCATCATATGTATCAATTACAGGTTCAGTAGGTACCTGATCGGTTGCCATAAAGCATACGTTTGCAGCGTCTTCTGATTGTTCGTCTTCTGAGTCGCTGGCTTCACTTTCATGCCATATGTTGGTATTGGCATACTTCCGTGATGTCGATCTCTTCAGGTTCCTTTTTTCATACCTGTTGCTCTTCTTGCTTGATGATGAGTTTGTAGGACAATCCTTCTTCATGTGTCTCTTCTTCTTGCAGCCATAACAGACAGCATAATCTTGATACCAGTTGTTACTGCTGTTGTTTTCTTTGCCTCTCTTCTCATGTCTCATGAATCTCTTGAATTTCCTTGCTAGGAGTGCTTGATCTTCAGCATCGGATTCACTGCTGTCTGAGTCACCTTCAACAGCTTTTCTGTGCTGAGCCTTGAAAGCGATCGTCTTCTCCTTTGGTGCAGGCTCTTCAAAATCTTGTAGCTTCAGTTCATGAGTGAGTAGCTTACCCATGAGTACTTCGAGGGACATAGTTGTGAGGTCGTTCCCTTCAATGATTGCAGTAGCCTTTGGAATCCAGTTCTTGGTGAGTGCTCGCAGGAGTTTGCGAATCTTTTCATGGTTACTGTACTCTTTGTCTAGGGATGACAAAGGATTTACAATATCTAAGAATCTTTCGAACATCTGAGTAACTGTTTCGTTGGGCTTCATTTTGAACACCATATACTCTTGAGTAAGTCTGCTAACTTTTGATTCTTTGACTTGAGTCGTGCCTTCATGTGTGACTTCAAGAAGCTTCCACACTTTATTAGCCGTTGTGCAGATAGACACCCTGTTAAATTCAGTTCTGTCTAAAGCACAAAATAGAGCGTTAATAGCACGTGCGTCAAGACTGGCCTTTTTCTTTTCTTCCTCTGTATATCTGTTATGGGGTTTTTCAACTAAAACTCCATCAACATTTATAGGAGGTGGCTTTTGATAGCCATCAATAACGATAGACCATAAATCAAAGTCAAGTGATTTCAAGAAGAAACTCATCCGTGTTTTTCAATAGGTATAGTTCGTACCATCAAACATTGGAGGTCTATTTGTGGCCTGGCCTTCACTTGTAAATTTCACAGTTGCCATGTGTTGTGCTGTGATCTATATAACAATTAATTAAAAGAATAAATAATTGTAATGTTACATTGCTTTACCTGTAACACCCGCTCTGATACCAATTGTAGGAACGAAATCGTAAAGCACAATACTCTAGAGGGGGGATGAATAGAGTTGGCAGCGAAAATATGCTAATTAAAAATTTGTTAGCAGCAAGATCACAGAATAATAATCACAACTAAATAATATAAAGGTAGAGATAAGAAAGCAAACACAAAGACAGCGATGTATACTGGTTTTTCTCTGTTGAGGACTAATCCAGTCGGTAAAACTCTTGCTACCAGTTGAATCCACTATTGGCAAAACAGCAAGTTTTCTTACGAAGTCCTTGCAACTTCTACAATGCGAGCTTTGATACGAAGAACTCGTCCAACTTCAATTGTGAAGAGGTATTCTTCAAATCCAGCCTTCTGATTACAATCTCTCAGAAACTTCTAGACCACACCGCACTGGCAAATCGACTAGAGGATTGTAATTGGCCTGGGATCTGAAATTTAAAGCTCAAGAAAACTGTTTGGAAGACTGAATGCTTTAGATAGAGAGAAGATTGAAAGTGAATGAGTGAATTGAAATGATCGAAATCCTTCTCTATTTATAGGAGTTCCAAAGACAGAATTCTGGCAGAATTTTGGCAGAATTTGGACAGAACTCTATGAGAAAATCTCGGTCAAATCCGCAACTGCAGGAGGACCAAGTTCAGAAGAATTCAAAAATCAAAATGGCCACTAACCGAACTCTGGCCGATCTCTGGCCGAACTCTGGCCGAGTTCTGTCAGGGTTAGGTTAGGTTTTAAAAATTTGTTTTTGAGGATTTTTGAAAACCTTTTTGAAGCTTTTGCTTAAATGAATGTTTTTCAAAACAAAGGACATTTTAAAAGTATTTTAAAAACATTTTAGAATAGCCTATTTGCCAGTACGACTCGGTGTACAACATATTCCTAGACTCAATAAAATAAAAAATACATTGCTCAAAGAAATATAGACTCGAACAGGCAAACATAGCTTCGGTCTTGAACTGTGTAGATAGCTGCTCTTGATCATGTCCAAGAGTCCGATACATCTTGACTAGCTTCATATATCGAGACAGAGTTTGATCAATTATTAAAATCAGTTTGACCATATGACCAATGGGCCAACAATACTAACATCCTATACGTAACTGGTTGGTATTATAAATAACAGGGAATCATTTACAATAGGTTACTATTATAATACCAATGCTAACTACCATCTCTAGGGTAAGACATCCTACAAGTCGTCATATCATTATACTATGAAGGAACTACCTATGAATAAGTTCTACAAACTAATTATCCCTACTCCTAAGTTATTTACAACAACAAAAGGGTATGATGTTTAAAACCTTCTCAAGATATAATCTGTTAATCATATGCGTCTGTCCAAAATCATGTTGTCCAGAGTCTCCGTCATGCTAGTGAGCAAGGCTACGATAATCACAGAGTCCTTGACTAAGGTACGTACCTCTAGGTTCATGGTATTTAAACTTTTCGTATTGCCGCATGCGACGGCGAAAACCTTAAATTCCCACTCCCGAGGAATACGTCCAAAATCTGACTATATGTCCTCACTATGCCAGCTAATACGACTATCGAAGATTCTAGATCCCATGATTGAGGTGACCTAGCCTATATGATTTTCTCAGAAGAAAAAACAAACACAACAAAAGAGTAACATGATAAAATTAATCAATCAACAAAGAACAGATGGAATCGGATTTCAAGGTAGTTATAAAAGACAATTGCGGGAATGGAATTGAGAAGAACGGAACTTGCAGCAAGATCTCCAATGGTCTGTGCATCCTCGACTGTCCTGACGATAGCTCGCCCTGCTGGTTTCCCCTGGTCTGCTGCTGATGCTGCATGAATCGCTGCTGCTGAGAGAAACCGAAAATGACAAAAAAAATGTCTCTGTACAGGCGGAGGTGCACCTCCAATGTAGCAGAAACGCCAACCTGAGTCAGCACAACAGGAGCTGCGGTCTCGAGGCCCTGATGAACAGAACGAGAGGTGGCCAGCCTCTCGATAGTATCCCCCAAACCGAAGCGATGAGATCATGTCTCCATAACCATCAGGAAGACAGATCAAAACAAGAAACAATTTCTGAGAATGAAGCAAAAATTCAAAGGAGGACAGTTTATATTCAAGGGAAAACAACAAGCAGTAAATTTAGATAAAGGGATCTGATAAGGAGTTTTTCCTAATATGATTGAGTACCTTCAAAATATCCTAATCCTACTGCAGGCTGTAGTGATACTCTAGTTCGAATACCACTGCACAAACTCGACCTGCATGGGCCACCACTAAAAACGTGTCACGACCCGCACCCACCGTGAGGGTACGAGTACGTAATAGTACCCAGCCTACGCCACAGTGTCGGCGGTAGAACGCTGTTCTAGGTCATAAACTATGACTACATAACATGAATATACTCTCCAAAAGGAGGCCAACACAGAGGTACAACTCAATCACAACCTAAGGTAGAATGTAGCACGATGGAAATAGATAAAAAATCCTCAACTGAGGTACAGCAGAATGAAATAACAAAGTCTCAACATCTCTAAAATATACAACTCTGAAAATAAAGACAACAGCTAAACATGATAAGAAGAACAGTCTAAGCTATCTACACTATGTAAGGTATTGTCCTCAGCAGCTGCCTGAACCTCCCCTGGGGTCCAGGTCGCGATTGTCATCTAGGCATGCTCCAAGTAAGGGGTACAGGGTTCCTCATCATCCTCTGTAAAATTTTTAACAGGTCCAGTCAGGACGGAAATGAGTACAATTCATCAAGAAATCCTAAGTAAATGACATAGAACTATAAAGCAATTATAGACAGTTGTATTGATGAATATGGCAGTTTATATTGAGGTGATGGTATAGAGAGACAGATAAAGTACAAAGAAAGTAAGTAACTAAACAAGAAGAGAAACATAGCAATGAAGACTGAAAAATAATATCTAGCTGAACTAGAGTAACATGATGAGTTCAGACAGTACAATATAAGTCGAGTGTAATCCCAATGTGAGTCTAATACAAGATGAGTCGAATGTGATTCTAATCATTGTTCTAATAAGGTGATTCGAATAAGGTGATACGAATAGTGATTCGAATAGTAGTCAAACAATGATTCGAATAAATTCTCCAAGTGTGTTTTAAAATACTTAGATAGACATGTAAATGGCTATGGGTAAATCCGGCACATCGCACACCTGGCCAAGTGTGGGATGGCTATCGTTCGAATATCATTCACAGGGGGTGGTTCGAATAGTGGGAATGTTCACATGTCTAATCAAGTATTTCCCCGCTCATCTAATACAATGAATCCATAATCCAACACATAAGACGAATACAAGTCCAACCAGCAAATGAAGATACGAATAGGTGGTTCGAATAGTGATTCGTATGGTGATTCGAATAATAGAGGTAAGACGAGTAAGTATGTGTGTCATATACATGGATTCAGAAATGACAATACATGTTTGTAACAGAGAATCACATACAGCTAACTAGAACTGAAGTACAGTAATTGACAAGTAAATGAGAGAACTATCAGAGAATGTACTCGCCACATATCTGAATGTCTGAAGTAAATGTACTGTCCGAGATGAGATACCTGACTCCTATTTAGAGCAACACAAGTCAAGATGTATACATGGGATGATAAATATAATCTACAATGCATCTGCATGCTGTCTAGGTCGAACTAGGCCAAAGTTAACTCTTGGTCAACCATGGTCAACTACACGAATCAAACTAGGTCAACTAAACCATTCCAAGTCTAAACCTTGACTAACAAGTCATTCTAGGTCTAACCCAAGTTTAAACCCGTCAACCAAGTCTAGCCAACCCTAACTAAACCTAGGCTAGCACACAACCACAACACAATGCTAACTAAGCTATCAAAACACACATGACATAGGTTTAACATATACAAGTTATACCTATATACCATACTACAATATACAAATCTATAGATACCATGAATATGTTATATACATTACATGGCATTTCTAATCAATCATGGCATTTCTATTCATTTCATTGCATTGCTATGAGTGTGTGTATATATGTGTGTGTTGTGAGAGATAAGAGGGTGTCACATGAGCATGTGTGTGTTAGGCAATATGTGTGAAAACACAAAACAGTGTGGTATGGTTCCTGTGAATGAGGGTGTGGGAAATCTGGAAAAGAAAGCAGTGAGAGAGTGTCACATGTATATGTTTGGGCTGTGAAGACATGAGAGACAATGTGAGGGTGATGTCAACTGTGTATGTGTGTGTGGGGGGTGATGTGGGAGTGCTTGTGTTGTGTTAGAGTGTCCTGCCATGAAGGGAATACATATACAACAGTGTGTGTGTGTGTGTGTGTGTAGAGGGGAATAAAGTGCTTGTGTAAACCTGTGAACAGTGGAGTGAGACATAGAGTGTGTTCAGGAATTTAAATAGAGGGTGATGTGTCATGTGTTAACCTAGTGGCATGTGGCATGGTGTGTCATGTGAGGGTGTGAGTGTATGGAGACATGAGAGCATGGTATTAGGTTAGGATGTGTACCATGTGTCACTAGTGTAGTGTAATGTGACAATGTGGCTTGTTGTGTTTGTGTGTGTTGACAGGAAAATGTTCAGATTTGAGATAATGTGTGTAGAGAGTGTGCCTATATTGTGTTGGCAGGTTTTGTGTGCACAGGTTTGTGGGACTGCAAACAGTGAAATCTCAGTTCCGTGTGTGTGTGTGAGTGTAGATAGAGGCTTATAGGTTCTCAAATTTTAGGTGATTAGGAATAGTGTGTGGATACATGATCTCAAAAATTCCTAAACTCAGTGTTTTAAGTCCAACTTATTCTCAGTTTTTTTCGAAATATAAACCCAATTTTAATTCAGACAGAACTTTTCTTATGTGTACATACAGACATATTTATATACATCCATTTGAATCCATATCAACAAAAGAACTAAATCTCAGCCTTATTTAAAACCCATTCCCAGCTTGGAAGAATATTCTCAGGTTTACATAAACAGTTTCAGAAGTTGAAACTGAGCACAGCTCATTAACTCATGTAATTCGTGAAACTCTAACATTTACTCTAGCATGTACAACAATACATTCAGTCATCTCCTATATATTAAATTATAAGGATTGAACTGCATGTTAAACTGGGATCAAATCGACAGTTAATAAGGAAATCAATTCTCAGGATTTTGTAACCTTCTGACAGTTTATCCATCACTACCCAATTCGAATTCCCATCTTGTTTTCTAACACAATACAAACCAACATTCTAGTAATGTGACTACACATGTATGCATGAATCTATCCTGTAATTTGAACATCAATTTTTAGTTTAAAAACTGGAATTTAAATCAGAATTGAAGAACAGGTATATATATTATATCAGTCAACACATAACAGTCCAATTCACAATCCAAATCCCATTACAAGAACATAAAAGCTAATCTATCATGTAAAACCAACCCAGCAGGTACTAATACACATATACAATTAATTTAATATGACAAATAATCATTAGAATCAGTTTAACAATAGAATTTTAACTCAGGAAATTAAGAACTGAACATTCGTATCAGTCGAGAATGGGAAACTCCCTAAATTCAATTCAAAACTCATTAATATTAGAGGCTAAGGGTTGGTAATTAGTGTCACATATGTGTACGTGTCTAGGCATACATTTGTGTCCAAGAAACTAGACAAAATCGTGTCCAAATCACAACACACACAGACACGTGAACTGTGCACTAGACAGTGTCGTGCACGCGTGCACGCTTGTCAAACACATAACACATGCCACGTGGGGACACGTGGCTGTGCACACGTGTAACCCATGTGTAGGGCTACACGGTCGATGCCCTGCACCATGTCCACGTCACGTGTCCAGCCGTGTCCAGTCGCGTGTCAGGAGCACAATTCCGCGCGCTGTAGTCCACTGCGAGACCAGTGCACCACGTGTGCTGTGTCCGACATGATACGAATTAGTCCAGGACTTGGGGGCTGAAATATCAGTCAGTGCCCCCTCCTAGACACCAAATTTCGTGTCTCCACGTGTCCTCTACAGGGAATACTAGGGCCCGATAGGCAGGACACCTAGCAGACGCCCCGTACAGCGTGTCCAGAGCAATTTATGACATGAACTTGACACAAATAGCAACTCAGTCTTCACAAACATTGAAGTACACATATAGACCTAGGTATCTGTGTAATTAGTTTTTCAAAAATCGAAAATAAAATTCTTTGTGACATTACATCAAACACATGCACACATATCATGATACGTGTCCGATACGGACACCAAACCGAGTCAAATTCCTACCAAACTTGAGGGACAGCTAGGGTTGACCTAAATAAATGCAACCATGCAAAGAAATTGGGAAATGGAAGGGTTTTGATAGGTTTTACCTATTGAGAGCAAGTTTCAATAAAAAGTCCCAAATTAGAGAACCCCTCTTCCTCAAATTGTGTCCAAAAGAGCTCCACTCCTTACAAGCAAGCCTCCTTCAATCTTCCCTCCAGATTTTGATCCAATTGTAAGAGGTTGGGATCAATTTGGTGGAGAAATGGAGGAGTTAGGCAATTTGGGAAAGAAATTAGGGTTTCCTACAAAAGGATGTTCTAAAGGAGGCAAGGGGTGTGTAGAGACATTATATAGGCTGAAGTTAGGTCTTGGTTGGGCTGTTGTGGTTGCCTAAAATGAAGAGCTAGGGTTAGGGTTTCAAGTCATGGGCCAATGGCTTAAGTCACAAGTCATTAAATCATAAGTCATTGCATTAAACCATAAGTCATGACTTAATTTCACTAAACCTAATCCCCTCATTCTAAAATCAATCTCTAATGACTAAAATGGGTTAACTCAAGTTAGGCTAGGGTTACCATAGCTAGGGTTAGGTTCTAGGCTAGTCCACTAGGTCTCAACAAGTCAAAGTCAAACTAGAATTCACCATTTCACTAAATAATCAAATAATTTAAATAAGTCAAAATGACCAAATTACCCCTAGGCTAAAAATGATAAAAACACCCTAATCACATGGCTAGGCTCTAGGACAGACAGTCTCTACGGTTTCACTAGCTGCACATCAAAATCACATGTCATGATATTTAAATAGTTTTAAAATGATTAGAAATCACTAAAAATTATATTATGAAATAATTATCAATAAATAATAATTATATTACAAAATTTCAAAATTACCCTCATCTGGAAAACTGGGTGTTACAATCCTACCCACCTTATAAAAATTTCGTCCTCGAAATTAAGACGATCACACCCCCTTCTAGGTCAAACATAGTCAAGGGTCAATCACTAGTCAATTTCTCAACATCCAAGTACTTGGTCATCAACTGGTCAATTTCTTAGGGTTTTACCTATGCTAGCTATCTAGGTGTTGGCAACTAGAATTTAGCAAAAGAGAAACTCTATAATAGACTAACTCTTAACCTTCCAAATCCTATCAAATCACCCATAACTAAATACCTACAAGCTAAGCACACCAATCCCAAATACCTCGTATATATGCTCAAGAACAACAACCCATCACATATATCCTATGTATATCATCTATATATATAGAACTCTTAATCTTAGGTAAAACTACAGCTATACTCAAGGACAGGCTCTGGTCATGGGTGCCTCACTGGAAAAGGTAAGAGAAAAATAATATTAATCATAAAGGCTGCAAGGCATACTAACATCCTATACGTAACTGGTTGGTATTATAAATAACAGGGAATCATTTACAATAGGTTACTATTCTAATACCAATGCTAACTACCATCTCTAGGGTAAGACATCCTACAAGTCGTCATATCATTATACTATGAAGGAACTACCTATAAATAAGTTCTACAAACTAATTATCCCTACTCCTAAGTTATTTACAACAACAGAAGGGTATGATGTTTAAAACCTTCTCAAGATACAATCCGTTAATCATATGCGTCTATCCAAAATCATGTTGTCCAGAGTCTCCGTCATGCTAGTGAGCAAGGCTACGATAATCACAGAGTCCTTGACTAAGGTACGTACCTCTAGGTTCATGGTATTTAAAATTTCCGCATTGCCGTATGCGACGGCGAAAACCTTAAATTCCTACTCCCGAGGAATACGTCCAAAATCTTACTATATGTCCTCACTATGCCAGCTAACACGACTATCGAAGATTCTAGATCCCATGATTGAGGTGACCTAGACCATATGATTTTCTCAGAAGAAAGAAAAACAAACACAACAAAAGAGTAACATGATAAAATTAATCAATCAACAAGAAATAGATGGAATCGGATTTCAAGGTAGTTATAAAAGACAATTGCGGGAATAGAATTGAGAAGAACGGAACTTGCAACAAGATCTCCAATGGTCTGTGCATCCTCGACTGTCCTGACTATAGATCGCCCTGCTAGTTTTCCCCGGTTTGTTGCTGATGCTGCATGAATCGCTGCTGCTGAGAGAAACCGGAAATAACAAAAAAATGTCTCTGTATAGGCGGAGGTGCACCTCCAATATAGCAGAAACGCCAACCTGAGTCGACACAACAGGAGTTGCGGTCTCGAGGCCCTGATGAACAGGACGAGAGGTGGCCAGCCTCTCGATAGTATCCCCCAAACCGAAGCGATGAGATCATGTCTCTATAACCATCATGAAGACAGATCAAAATAAGAAACAATTTCTGAGAATGAAGCGAAAATTCAAAGGAGGACAGTTTATATTCAAGGGAAAACAACAAGCAGTAAATTTAGATTAAGGGATCTGATAAGGAGTTTTTCCTAATGTGATTGAGTACCTTCAAAATATCCTAATCCTACTGCAGGCTGTAGTGATACTCTAGTTCGAATACCACTACACAAACTCGACCTGCATGGGCTACCACTAAAAACGTGTCACGACCCGTACCCACCGTGAGGGTACTAGTACGTAACAGCGCCCGGCCTACGCCGCAGTATCGGCGGTAGAACGCTGTTCTAGGTCATGAACTATAACTACATAACATGAATATACTCTTCAAAAGGAGGCCAACACAGAGGTACAACTCAATCACAACCTAAGGTAGAATGTAGCACGATGGAAATAGATAAGAAATCCTCAACTGAGGTACAGCAGAATGAAATAACAAAGTCTTAACATCTCTAAAATATTCTACTCTGAAAATACAGACAACAGCTAAACATGATAAGAAGAACAGTCTAAGCTATCTACACTATGCAAGGTATCATCCTCAGCAGCTGCCTGAACCTCCCCTGGGGTCCAGGTCGCGAGTGTCATCTAGGCAAGCTCCAAGTAAAGGGTGCAGGGTTCCTTATCATCCTCTGTAAAATTTTCAACAGGTCCAGTCAGGACGAAAATGAGTACAATTCATCAAGAAATCTCAAGTAAATGACAGAGAACTATAAAGCAGTTATAGACAGTTGTATTGATGAATATGGCAGTTTATATTGAGGTGATGGTATAGAGAGACAGATAAAGTACAAAGAAAGTAAGTAACTAAACAAGAAGAGAAACATAGCAATGAAGACTGAAAAATAATATCTAGCTGGACTAGAGTAACATAATGAGTTCAGACAGTACAATATAAGTCGAGTGTAATCCTAATGTGAGTCTAATACAAGATGAGTCGAATGTGATTCTAATCATTGTTCTAATAAGGTGATTCGAATAAGGTGATACGAATAGTGATTCGAATAGTAGTCAAACAATGATTCGAATAAATTCTCCAAGTGTGTTTTAAAATACTTAGATAGACATGTAAATGGCTATGGGTAAATCCGGCACATCGCACACCTGGCCAAGTGTGGGATGGCTATCGTTCAAATATCATTCACAGGGGGTGGTTCGAATAGTGGGAATGTTCACATGTCTAATCAAGTATTTCCTCGCTCATCTAATACAATGAATCCATAATCCAACACATAAGACGAATACAAGTCCAACCAGCAAATAAAGATACGAATAGGTGGTTCGAATAGTGATTCGTATGGTGATTCGAATAATAGAGGTAAGACGAGTAAGTATGTGTGTCGTATACATGGATTCAGAAATGACAATACATGTTTGTAACAGAGAATCACATACAGCTAACTAGAACTGAAGTACAGTAATTGACAAGTAAATGAGAGAACTATCAGAGAATGTACTCGCCACATATCTGAATGTCTGAAGTAAATATACTGTCCGAGATGAGATACCTGACTCCTATTTAGAGCAACACAAGTCAAGATGTATACATGGGATGATAAATATAATCTACAATGCATCTGCATGCTGTCTAGGTCGAACTAGGCCAAAGTTAACTCTTGGTCAACCATGGTCAACTACACGAGTCAAACTAGGTCAACTAAACCATTCCAAGTCTAAACCTTGACTAACAAGTCATTCTAGGTCTAACCCAAGTTTAAACCCGTCAACCAAGTCTAGCCAACCCTAACTAAACCTAGGCTAGCACACAACCACAACACAATGCTAACTAAGCTATCAAAACACACATGACATAGGTTTAACATATACAAGTTATACCTATATACCATACTACAATATACAAATCTATAGATACCATGAATATGTTATATACATTACATGGCATTTCTAATCAATCATGGCATTTCTATTCATTTCATTGCATTGCTATGAGTGTGTGTATATATGTGTGTGTTGTGAGAGATAAGAGGGTGTCACATGAGCATGTGTGTGTTAGACAATATGTGTGAAAACACAAAATAGTGTGGTATGGTTCCTGTAAATGAGGGTGTAGGAAATCTGGAAAAGAAAGCAGTGAGAGAGTGTCACATGTATATGTGTGGGCTGTGAAGACATGAGAGACATTGTGAGGATGATGTCAACTGTGTATGTGTGTGTGGGGGGTGATGTGGGAGTGCTTGTGTTGTGTTAGAGTGTCCTGCCATGAAGGGAATACATATACAACAGTGTGTGTGTGTGTGTGTGTGTGTGTAGAGGGGAATAAAGTGCTTGTGTAAACCTGTGAACAGTGGAGTGAGACATAGAGTGTGTTCAGGAATTTAAATAGAGGGTGATGTGTCATGTGTTAACCTAGTGGCATGTGGCATGGTGTGTCATGTGAGGGTGTGAGTGTATGGAGACATGAGAGCATGGTATTAGGTTAGGATGTGTACCATGTGTCACTAGTGTAGTGTAATGTGACAATGTGGCTTGTTGTGTTTGTGTGTGTTGACAGGAAAATGTTCAGATTTGAGATAATGTGTGTAGAGAGTGTGCCTATATTGTGTTGGCAGGTTTTGTGTGCACAGGTTTGTGGGACTGCAAACAGTGAAATCTCAGTTCTGTGTGTGTGTGTGTGAGTGTAGATAGAGGCTTATAGGTTCTCAAATTTTAGGTGATTAGGAATAGTGTGTGGATACATGATCTCAAAAATTCCTAAACTCAGTGTTTTAAGTCCAACTTATTCTCAGTTTTTTTCAAAATACAAACCCAATTTTAATTCAGACAGAACTTTTCTTATGTGTACATACAGACATATTTATATACATCCATTTGAATCCATATCAATAAAAGAACTAAATCTCAGCCTTATTTAAAACCCATTCCCAGCTTGGAAGAATATTCTCAGGTTTACATAAACAGTTTCAGAAGTTGAAACTGAGCACAGCTCATTAACTCATGTAATTCGTGAAACTCTAACATTTACTCTAGCATGTACAACAATACATTCAGTCATCTCCTATATATTGAATTATAAGGATTGAACTGCATGTTAAACTGGGATCAAATCGACAGTTAATAAGGAAATCAATTCTCAAGATTTTGTAACCTTCTGACAGTTTATCCATCACTACCCAATTCGAATTCCCATCTTGTTTTCTAACACAATACAAACCAACATTCTAGTAATGTGACTACACATGTATGCATGAATCTATCCTGTAATTTGAACATCAATTTTTAGTTTAAAAACTGGAATTTAAATCAGAATTGAAGAACAGGTATATATATATTATATCAGTCAACACATAACAGTCCAATTCACAATCCAAATCCCATTACAAGAACATAAAAGCTAATCTATCATGTAAAACCAACCCAGCAGGTACTAATACACATATACAATTAATTTAATATGACAAATAATCATTAGAATCAGTTTAACAATAGAATTTTAACTCAGGAAATTAAGAACTGAACATTCGTATCAGTCGAGAATGGGAAACTCCCTAAATTCAATTCAAAACTCATTAATATTAGAGGCTAAGGGTTGGTAATTAGTGTCACATATGTGTACGTGTCTAGGCATACATTTGTGTCCAAGAAACTAGACAAAATCGTGTCCAAATCACAACACACACAGACACGTGAACTGTGCACTAGACAGTGTCGTGCACGCGTGCACGCTTGTCAAACACATGACACATGCCACGTGGGGACACGTGGCTGTGTACACGTGTAACCCACGTGTAGGGCTACACGGTCGATGCCCTACACCATGTCCATGTCATGTGTCCAGCCGTGTCCAGTCGCGTGTCAGGAGCACAATTCTGCGCGCTGCAGTCCACTGCGAGACCAGTGCACCACGTGTGCTGTGTCCGACATGATACGAATTAGTCCAGGACTTGGGGGCTGACATATCAGTCAGTGCCCCCTCCTAGACACCAAATTTCGTGTCTCCACGTGTCCTCTACAGGGAATACTAGGGCCCGATAGGCAGGACACCTAGCAGACGCCCCGTACAGCGTGTCCAGAGCAATTTATGACATGAACTTGACACAAATAGCAACTCAGTCTTCACAAACATTGAAGTACACATATAGACCTAGGTATCTGTGTAATTAGTTTTTCAAAAATCGAAAATAAAATTCTTTGTGACATTACATCAAACACATGCACACATATCATGATACGTGTCCGATACGGACACCAGACCGAGTCAAATTCCTACCAAACTTGAGGGACAGCTAGGGTTGACCTAAATAAATGCAACCATGCAAAGAAATTGGGAAATGGAAGGGTTTTGATAGGTTTTACCTATTGAGAGCAAGTTTCAATAAAAAGTCCCAAATTAGAGAACCCCTCTTCCTCAAATTGTGTCCAAAAGAGCTCCACTCCTTACAAGCAAGCCTCCTTCAATCTCCCCTCCAAATTTTGATCCAATTGTAAGAGGTTGGGATCAATTTGGTGGAGAAATGGAGGAGTTAGGCAATTTGGGAAAGAAATTAGGGTTTCCTGCAAAAGAATGTTCTAAAGGAGGCAAGGGGTGTGTAGAGACATTATATAGGCTGAAGTTAGGTCTTGGTTGGGCTGTTGTGGTTGCCTAAAATGAAGAGCTAGGGTTAGGGTTTCAAGTCATGGGCCAATGGCTTAAGTCACAAGTCATTAAATCACAAGTCATTGCATTAAACCATAAGTCATGACTTAATTTCACTAAACCTAATCCTCTCATTCTAAAATCAATCTCTAATGACTAAAATGGGTTAACTCAAGTTAGGCTAGGGTTACCATAGCTAGGGTTAGGTTCTAGGCTAGTCCACTAGGTCTCAACAAGTCAAAGTCAAACTAGAATTCACCATTTCACTAAATAATCAAATAATTTAAATAAGTCAAAATGACCAAATTACCCCTAGGCTAAAAATGATAAAAACACCCTAATCACATGGCTAGGCTCTAGGACAGACAGTCTCTACGGTTTCACTAGCTGCACATCAAAATCACATGTCATGATATTTAAATAGTTTTAAAATGATTAGAAATCACTAAAAATTATATTATGAAATAATTATCAATAAATAATAATTATATTACAAAATTTCAAAATTACCCTCATCTGGAAAATTGGGTGTTACAATCCTACCCACCTTATAAAAATTTCGTCCTCGAAATTAAGACGATCACACCCCCTTCTAGGTCAAACATAGTCAAGGGTCAATCACTAGTCAATTTCTCAACATCCAAGTACTTGGTCATCAACTGGTCAATTTCTTAGGGTTTTACCTATGCTAGCTATCTAGGTGTTGGCAACTAGAATTTAGCAAAAGAGAAACTCTATAATAGACTAACTCTTAACCTTCCAAATCCTATCAAATCACCCATAACTAAATACCTACAAGCTAAGCACACCAATCCCAAATACCTCGTATATATATGCTCAAGAACAACAACCCATCACATATATCCTATGTATATCATCTATATATATAGAACTCTTAATCTTAGGTAAAACTACAGCTATACTCAAGGACAGGCTCTGGTCATGGGTGCCTCACTGGAAAAGGTAAGAGAAAAATAATATTAATCATAAAGGCTGCAAGGCATACTAACATCCTATACGTAACTGGTTGGTATTATAAATAACAGGGAATCATTTACAATATGTTACTATTCTAATACCAATGCTAACTACCATCTCTAGGGTAAGACATCCTACAAGTCGTCATATCATTATACTATGAAGGAACTACCTATGAATAAGTTCTACAAACTAATTATCCCTACTCCTAAGTTATTTACAACAACAGAAGGGTATGATGTTTAAAACCTTCTCAAGATACAATCCGTTAATCATATGCGTCTATCCAAAATCATGTTGTCCAGAGTCTCCGTCATGCTAGTGAGCAAGGCTACGATAATCACAGAGTCCTTGACTAAGGTACGTACCTCTAGGTTCATGGTATTTAAAATTTCCGCATTGCCGTATGCGACGGCGAAAACCTTAAATTTCCACTCCCGAAGAATACGTCCAAAATCTGACTATATGTCCTCACTATGCCAGCTAACACGACTATCGAAGATTCTAGATCCCATGATTGAGGTGACCTAGACCATATGATTTTCTCAGAAGAAAGAAAAACAAACACAACAAAAGAGTAACATGATAAAATTAATCAATCAACAAGAAATAGATGGAATCGGATTTCAAGGTAGTTATAAAAGACAATTGCGGAAATGGAATTGAGAAGAACGGAACTTGCAACAAGATCTCCAATGGTCTGTGCATCCTCGACTGTCCTGACTATAGATCGCCCTGCTAGTTTTCCCCGGTCTGTTGCTGATGCTGCATGAATCGCTGCTGCTAAGAGAAACCGGAAATAACAAAAAAATGTCTCTGTATAGGCGGAGGTGCACCTCCAATATAGCAGAAACGCCAACCTGAGTCGGCACAACAGGAGCTGCGGTCTCGAGGCCCTGATGAACAGGATGAGAGGTGGCCAGTCTCTCGATAGTATCCCCCGAACCGAAGCGATGAGATCATGTCTCCATAACCATCATGAAGACAGATCAAAACAAGAAACAATTTCTGAGAATGAAGCGAAAATTCAAAGGAGGACAGTTTATATTCAAGGGAAAACAACAAGTAGTAAATTTAGATTAAGGGATCTGATAAGGAGTTTTTCCTAATGTGATTGAGTACCTTCAAAATATCCTAATCCTACTGCAGGCTGTAGTGATACTCTAGTTCGAATACCACTACACAAACTCGACCTGCATGGGCTACCACTAAAAACGTGTCACGACCCGTACCCACCGTGAGGGTACTAGTACGTAACAGCGCCCGGCCTACGCCGCAGTATCGGCGGTAGAACGCTGTTCTAGGTCATGAACTATAACTACATAACATGAATATACTCTTCAAAAGGAGGCCAACACAGGGGTACAACTCAATCACAACCTAAGGTAGAATGTAGCACGATGGAAATAGATAAGAAATCCTCAACTGAGGTACAGCAGAATGAAATAACAAAGTCTTAACATCTCTAAAATATACTACTCTGAAAATAAAGACAACAGCTAAACATGATAAGAAGAACAGTCTAAGCTATCTATACTATGCAAGGTATCATCCTCAGCAGCTGCCTGAACCTCCCTTGGGGTCCAGGTCGCGAGTGTCATCTAGGCAAGCTCCAAGTAAGGGGTGCAGGGTTCCTCATCATCCTCTGTAAAATTTTCAACAGGTCCAGTCAGGACAAAAATAAGTACAATTCATCAAGAAATCCCAAGTAAATGACAGAGAACTATAAAGCAGTTATAGACAGTTGTATTGATGAATATGGCAGTTTATATTGAGGTGATGGTATAGAGAGACAGATAAAGTACAAAGAAAGTAAGTAACTAAACAAGAAGAGAAACATAGCAATGAAGACTGAAAAATAATATCTAGCTGAACTAGAGTAACATGATGAGTTCAGACAGTACAATATAAGTCGAGTGTAATCCCAATGTGAGTCTAATACAAGATGAGTCGAATGTGATTCTAATCATTGTTCTAATAAGGTGATTCGAATAAGGTGATACGAATAGTGATTCGAATAGTAGTCAAACAATGATTCGAATAAATTCTCCAAGTGTGTTTTAAAATACTTAGATAGACATATAAACGGCTATGGATAAATCCGGCACATCGCACACCTGGCCAATTGTGGGATGGCTATCGTTCGAATATCATTCACAGGGGGTGGTTCGAATAGTGGGAATGTTCACATATCTAATCAAATATTTCTCCGCCCATCTAATACAATGAATCCATAATCCAACACATAAGACGAATACAAGTCCAACCAGCAAATGAAGATATGAATAGGTGGTTCAAATAGTGACTCGTATGGTGATTCAAATAATAGAGGTAAGACGAGTAAGTATGTGTGTCGTATACATGGATTCAGAAATAATAATACATGTTTGTAACAGAGAATCACATACAGCTAACTAGAACTGAAGTACAGTAATTGACAAGTAAATGAGAAAACTATCAGAGAATGTACTCGCCTCGTATCTGAATATCTGAAGTAAATGTACTGTCCGAGATAAGATACCTGACTCCTATTTAGAGCAACACAAGTCAAGATGTATACATGGGATGATAAATATAATCTACAATGCATCTGCATGCTGTCTAGGTCGAACTAGGCTAAAGTCAACTCTTGGTCAACCATGGTCAACTACACTAGTCAAACTAGGTCAACTAAACCATTCCAAGTCTAAACCTAGACTAACAAGTCATTCTAGATCTAACCCTAGTTTAAACCGGTCAACCAAGTCTAGCCAACCCTAACTAAACTTAGGCTAGCACACAACCACAACACAATGCCAACTAAGCTATCAAAACACACATTACGTAGGTTTAACATATACAAGTTATACCTATATACCATACTACAATATACAAATCTATAGATACCATGAATATGTTATATACATTACATGGCATTTCTAATCAATCATGGCATTTCTATTTATTTCATTGCATTGCTATGAGTGTGTGTATGTATGTGTGTGTTGTGAGAGATAAGAGGGTGTCACATGAGCATGTGTGTGTTAGGCAATGTGTGTGAAAACACAAAACAGTGTGGTATGGTTCCTGTGAATGAGGGTGTGGGAAATCTGGAAAAGAAAGCAGTGAGAGAGTGTCACATGTATATGTGTGGGTTGTAAAGACATGAGAGACAATGTGAGGGTGATGTCAACTGTGTATGTGTGTGTGGGGGGGTGATGTGGGAGTGCTTGTGTTGTGTTAGAGTGTCCTGCGATGAAAGGAATACATATACAACAGTGTGTGTGTGTGTAGAGGGGAATAAAGTGCTTGTGTAAACCTATGAACAGTGGAGTGAGACATAGAGTGTGTTCAGGAATTTAAATAGAGGGTGATGTGTCATGTGTTAACATAGTGGCATGTGGCATGGTGTGTCATGTGAGGGTGTGAGTGTATGGAGACATGAGAGCATGGTATTAGGTTAGGATGTGTACCATGTGTCACTAGTGTAGTGTAATGTAACAATGTGGCTTGTTGTGTTTGTGTGTGTTGACAGGAAAATGTTCAGATTTCAGATAATGTGTGTAGAGAGTGTGCCTATATTGTGTTGGCAGGTTTTGTGTGCACAAGTTTGTGGGACTGCAAACAGTAAAATCTCAGTTCTGTGTGTGTGTGTGTGAGTGTAGATAGAGGCTTATAGGTTCTCAGATTTTAGGTGATTAGGAATAGTGTGTGGATACATGATCTCAAAAATTCCTAAACTCAGTGTTTTAAGTCCAACTTATTCTCAGTTTTTTTCGAAATACAAACCCAATTTTAATTCAAACAGAACTTTTCTTATGTGTACATACAGACATATTTATATACATCCTTTTGAATCCATATCAACAAAAGAACTAAATCTCAGCCTTGTTTAAAATCCATTCCCAGCTTGGAACAACATTCTCAGGTTTACATAAACAGTTTCAGAAGTTGAAACTGAGCACAGCTCATTAACTCATGTAATTCGTGAAACTCTAATATTTACTCTAGCATGTACAACAATGCATTCAGTCATCTCCTATATATTGAATTATAAGGATTGAACTGCATGTTAAACTGGGATCAAATCGACAGTTAATAAGGAAATCAATTCTCAGGATTTGGTAACCCTCTGACAGTTTATCCATCACTACCCAATTCGAATTCCCATCTTGTTTTCTAACACAATACAAACCAACATTCTAGTAATGTGACTACACATGTATGCATGAATCTATCCTATAATTTGAACATCAATTTTCAGTTTAAAACCTGGAATTTAAATCAGAATTGAAGAACAGGTATATATAGATTATGTCAGTCAACACATAACAGTCCAATTCACAATCCAAATCCCTTTACATGAACATAAAAGCTAATCTATCATGTAAAACCAACCCAGCAGGTACTAATACACATATGCAATTAATTTAATATGACAATAATCATTAGAAATCAGTTCAAAAATGGAATTTTAACTCAGAAAATTATGAACTGAACATTCGTACCAGTCGAGAATGGGAAACTCCCCAAATTCAATTCAAAACTCATTAATATTAGAGGCTAAGGGTTGGTAATTAGTGTCACATATGTGTACGTGTCCAGGCATATATTTGTGTCCAAGAAACTAGACAAAATCGTATCCAAATCACAACACACACAGACACGTGAACTGTGCACTAGACAGTATCGTGCACGCGTGCAAGCGTGTCAAACACATAACACAGGCCACGTGGGGACACGTGGCTGTGCATACGTGTAACCCACATATAGGGCTACACGGTCGACGCCCTGCACCATGTCCACGTCACGTGTCCAGCCGTGTCCAGTCGCGTGTCAGGAGCACAATTCCGCGCGCTGCAGTCCAGTACGAGACCAGTGCACCACGTATGCTGTGTCCGACATGATACAAATTAGTCCAGGACTTGGGGACTGACATGTCAGTCAGTTCCCCCTCCTAGACACCAAATCTCGTGTCTCCACGTGTCCTCTACAGGGAATACTAGGGCTCGATAGGCAGGACACCTAGCCGACACCCCGTACAGCGTGTCCAGAGCAATTTAGGACACGAACTCGACACAAATAACAACTTAGTCTTCACAAATATTGAAGTACACATATAGACCTAGGTATCTATGTAATTAGTTTTTCAAAAATCAAAAATAAAATTCTTTATGACATTACATCAAACACATGCACACATATCATGATACGTGTCCGATACGGACACCAAACCGAGTCAAATTCCTACCAAACTTGAGGGACAGCTAGGGTTGACCTAAATGAATGCAACCATGCAAAGAAATTAGGAAATGGAAGGGTTTTGATAGGTTTTACCTATTGAGAGCAAGTTTCAATAAAAAGCCCCAAATTAAAGAACCCCTCTTCCTCAAATTGTGTCCAAAAGAGCTCCACTCTTGCAAGGAAGCCTCCTTCAATCACCCCTTCAGATTTTGATCCAATTGTAAGAGGTTGGGATCAATTTAGTGGAGAAATGGAGGAGTTAGGCAATTTGGGGAAGAAATTAGGGTTTCCTACAAAGGGATGTTCTAAAGGAGACAAGGGGTGTGTAGAGACATTATATAGGCTGAAGTTAGGTCTTGGTTGGGCTGTTATGGCTGCCTAAAATGAAGAGCTAGGGTTAGGGTTTCAAGTCATGGGCCAATGGCTTAAGTCATAAGTCATTAAATCATAAGTCATTACATTAAACCATAAGTCGTGACTTAATTTCAATAAACCTAATTCCCTCATTCTAAAACCAATCTCTAATGACTAAAATGGGTTAACTCAAGTTAGGCTAGGGTTACCATAGCTAGGGTTAGGTTCTAGGCTAGTCCACTAGGTCTCAACAAGTCAAAGTCAAACTAGAATTCACCATTTCACTAAATAATCAAATTATTCAAATAAGTCAAAATGACCAAATTACTCCAAGGCTAAAAATGATAATTAAAACACCCTAATCACATGGCTAGGCTCTAGGGCAGACAGTCTCTACGGTTTCACTAGCTGCACATCAAAATCACAAGTCATAATATTTAAATAGTTTTTAAAATGATTAAAAATCACTAAAAATCATAATATAAAATAATTATCAATAAATAATAATTATAATTATAAAATTTTAAAATTACCCTCATCTGAAAAACTGGGTGTTACAATATATATATATATATATATATATATATATATATATATATATATATATATATATATATGTGTGTGTGTGTGTGTGTGTGTGTGTGTGTGTGTGTGTGTGTGTGTGTGTAAGTATAAATAATCCAAGAAAAATCTCAAAAGTCATATTACTAACATTTTTTCTAGTATAGGCAAATATGTACATATATAGTATTAATTATTTCATAATTAATCCGAAATATTAAACAATAATTTTATAATTATAATAACAGTAATAATAATAACAAAAAAGGTAAACCAATAATAGTTATACATAAAAATACGGGTATAGCCTAAAGATTCCAAAAATACACAAGGATATTTAAGAAAATTATTTAGAATACTTTTAAATATCTTTTGAATATCAAATAATTATTCATATCTATATATTATGTATAATAATTACTTAGAAAAGATATTTAGTAGAGCATTTAAGGTAAAATACGACATACACACATAAAATATACTGACACGGACGTCTTTGGACACACTGCATGACTACATGGACTTGGGTCTGGTTTGGGTCCAGTTTGACTAGTTTAGCACAATCGGGTCTCTTAAAAAGTCAATAACCTAATTAATAAATAATTAAATCGTCTATAGGGGTTAAGTCACAACTTTGACTGGTTTTCTAGTTAGGATACTGTTATGGCTAGGCCTCCCCTAGCATGACTAATACACTAGTCAAGGCACACGACTACACTATCCATGCCATAATTTCTAATCGATATGCATCTCGAACTTAACCATGACTAAGGCCATAATTATATATAGTATTAGGCTATTATAAATATAATCATATATATACAAAATTGTATTTAAATCTATTGACTGTATAACATCCCAAAATAGGTGTCAAAATAATTCTACTAAGTCATGACGACCTAACATGGCTCTACCAAGTGGGGTTGGCTAGATTAGGGTCCAAATATATTTTCTAGTCAAATTTAACTTGAAAAGTCAACCTATGAGTCTCTTGTGTCATTCGCAAATAAATAGCACATGGGGACTCGATTGAGTGGCAAAACCTTGGCATGTGTGCCATAGGCTCAAAATGGGTTAAAACTATGTATTGGGTCTAATAGTTTTGATCTAAGTCGAGTCATGAACTCACGTTGGGAGTTAGGTCTAGAATTACGGTAAATAATCAAATGGCCTAAATTCGACCCAAAATTGTGCGTAGTCAAAAGAATGCTAAGGGACAAGTTTGTATGAGACATTATATATCTATTTGAAGGTGGACCTATCTACTTCAAAAATCATGAAGGAAGTTTTGAATGATTAGTATTTCTTGTGCTCCAAAAATCAAAGCTATGAAAAAGTACATCTTTATCATATAAAATATAATCTAATAAATAGAAATCCTATAAAATAAAATAAAAAATAATTCCCAAAATTAGGGTCCTCACAATCTATCCACCTTAAAAGAATTTCGTCCTCGACACAAGGACGCACAGACACCGATTTAGGAGTGGACTGGTCCCCTGTTTCATGAATCTCGTGTCGTAACGTGACATGGTTGGATCCATTATACTATTCGGGGGATTGGGGGAGTTATTAGAGTTTATGTGATCATACCCAAACTACTTGTGATAGCTCACCCTCACCATACGCAGGGTGTCGCCTGATCTTATATTACTTGTGCATAACTTTTCATGTATGGTCAGCCTGACCCATTACTTGTACTTGTGCATAGCCGGTCAAACGGAATAGCCTGATCCTGTCCCAAGCCGATCACATAATAATCTAATATCTCAAGGCACCATTTAGATTACATGATATATTCTGATTATCTGTTGATACACCTTGTTCCTAATTTACTTACATGTTCTCATTTACCATGATATGATTACTGTTTATCCTATATTTCTTGTTGTTCAGTTTGCTATCCATCATCATCTTATTTACATACTGTTTATTTATAGAACTTGTCAATTTAGTGAAACTGCTATTTAGTGATTGTACTTCGCTCCAATTCTGATTGGATAATATTTTTTAGAGGACTTAGAGGACTTTGTCCGACTAATTATGGATCGGGGATAGATGTAGATATTGTTCAAGAGTTGTCCGTGGAGCCGGTGCTCGTAGAGGATGCACCTCCAGTAGTGACTTAGTTATTAGCTAGATTTTGCTAGATTTGTCTCCAGATTGCTACATTGGGTCTGTTATATTATTTTAGTATATGTATTTATTGACTTAGACTTCTAGACTTATTTGTCTTGTGACTTATGCTATTATTCAAATTTTATCTTCATTATCTTCTATCCATATATCGTGCTTTATCTTCCTTAGATTATGTGATTGAGTTTATGATACATATGTCATATTATTCCTCCGTGCGGAGATGACAGGTTATATTCCAAATATGTTAGATGTTAGATATTACAGTCGACCTATACAGCGCTCTACCACAGACACTGTGGCATAGACTGGACGTACCCACGTGCTCGTGCCACTAAACTGGTGCGGGTCGTGACAATTATATACTACTAGTCCGTTGTGCGTTACACGTACCAAAAAAATTCTATGATATGGTTGAAAAAATAAAAAAGAATTAAAATTATATTAAAATATTTAAATATGATTTGAGTATATTTAATCATGATTTTTTTTATAGATATGTTTATAGAATTTTGGATATGTGTTTAGTTAGATAATACCACAACTTAGTTTAAATATAATTTGAATATTGAATATATTTTATTTTTTGTTATACGTTAAATTAGTCAGAAGAATTTTAGAATTTATTTTATTAATTATAAGGAGATAAATACAAACTAGTTAAAGAGATTTTTTTAAAAAAAATTTAAATTATTTTTATCTATTCTACTTTATAATGCAAAAGTTAGGTTTCACAATGAATGTTTTTATTCCCAAAATATCCTTATCTATGTTTAATTAAAAGTGTTCATAACATGGATAGTTACGCAAATTATGTGTAGAAAGAAAAGATTAAAGAAAAAATTAAGAGATTTTGTTCTTCTCAAGTAAGTAAAAAAAAAAATACAATATTTGTTTACTCTTTTTAAATAGTATAAAATACGTATAATATATGTGCATATATACTAATATTAATTAATAGAAAATATATATATGATTTCGACGAGTCATTTTGTAAGTAATTTTCAAGCAACATTATATTAGTAGAGACATATTTAGTATAAATATTTCATGCCACCAAGCAATTACAGTCCCTGGATTGAAACACACACGATTACAAATGAGCAGACCCATGCAGACCAAAATGCTGACAAACCATTCTCTCGTTCTCATCATCACTCGCCACACCATCATAGCCAAACCTACACTAGTCCAATTTAGATGTTAAAAACATGTATTAATTGACACAACCCAATCCATATATTACTGCAATGCTTTTTGCAAACTAATTGAGCACAAGGAGAGGGACACTTGGTCAAAATCAAGTGGCTATTCCCTCTCTCGGAACTGCGACGACGACGAGCGGATTCTCCATCTCGCACGATAACTTCAGCACCTCAGTCAAATCCACGGGCGATCCCTCGGCCTCGCACCACTTGAAACGATGCACCAGTTCAGCAATCCAGAGACTGACGGTGACCAGACCCAGATTCTTCCCGGGACAGACCCTCCTGCCCGCACCGAACGGCGCAAGCCGCAGGTCTGACCCCCTAACGTCGACGTCGACGTCGAGGAACCTCTCCGGCTCGAACTGCCCCGCTCGGGCCCACACCATCTCGTCGTGGGTGATGGCCCACATGTTGACCATCGCGGTGGTCCCCGCGGGAACCACCATCCCGTTGCTGAGCAGGACGTCCTCCGTGGAAAGGCGGGCCCACGACAGTAGCGGACCTGGAGGGTGGACTCGGAGCGTCTCCTTCACCACTGCCTGCAGGTACGGCATCGTCGCCACCTCTGCCTCCGTGACGGCCCGCGTGGGCCCCAACTTGGAGTCGATTTCGGCGTAGAGCTCTTCCTGTACACGTGGGTGGAGGACCAGCTCGGCCATGGCCCACTCGGTCAGCAGCGCCGTTGTGTCAGTGCCCCGAAATATCATCTCCTGTCATATTATCAAGCCATTATCAATCAATCAATTAATAAACGTCTTAATGAAGAAAGAAACGGCTAAGGAAAGAGTAACGGGAAAGCTAATTACCCACAAAACGGCAATCATATCGTCTTCCTCCAGCTTGTCGCCGCAGCCATCCGATACTCTCTCTAAAGAGAGCAGAACGTCAACGAAGTCAGCATTGTCTCGGAGGTGCTGCTTCTCGATGTGTCGGTGCTCGTCTATGATCTCTTTAACGAACTTCCTGACACGAGGCACGAGGAGGGAACACCTCTTTTTGACGTGGTCCGGGTCGTAGAAGTAGGCGAGCCAAGGGAGGTGGTCGGACCAGTTGAACGCGCCGAGGAGCTCGAAACCTTCTCTCACCATCTGCTGAAGCTCCTCCAGCTTAGAGTCAGTACTGGCAGTGGTGTCACCGTAGTGCTTTCCGAAGACGCTCCCCATGATGTTGTTGAGGGCGGCTAGCTGGAGGTGGGGGCGAATCTGCACGGAGCCGGTGGACTGCATGGAGCGTTGGACTGCGCTGAGCATGAGCCTGGTGTCCGACTGGCGTCCGGGCTCGTGCGCTGCGATTCTGCGCGGGCAGAAGAGGTGGGTGGAGGCGATACGACGAAGGAGGCGCCAGTAGGAGCCGGCTGAGGCGAAGCCAATGGCGCGAGCGAACATAAGCTCGCGAGCCGACCGCTTCAATGGACGGTTGGAGAAGCCGGGGCTGGTGAGTATTTCTTTGGCGATGGTCGGGTCGGAGGAGACCACGGCTGGAGTGGAGCCGATAGAGAAGGCCATGAGCTGACGGGTGGTATCGGAGGCGCGGGACATGCGCTCCAGAGCGCGGTGGGGGAGAGTGTTGGTGAGCGTGAGTATCGAGCCGAGGAACGGGAGGCCTCTTGGCCCTTCTATAGGAGTGTAACCACGACGGGTCCGGTTGTCGGGAGACCACGCAAGTCCACCGGGGGAGAGGGCCCACGTCATCATGGAAATGGCGAGGGAAGTGGAGAGAAGAACGAAGACGAACAAGTAGGGATCAATGGAGGTGGAAGAAGAAAAGAGCGAGGGGAGAGTGAACAACCACCAAGTGGAGTCTTTGGCAGCAGCAGAAGAAGAAGGAGAAGGAGAAGGAGAAGAAGAAGTCAAGTCCATTGTGATGAATAATAGTCTTATTACTTGTGAGTAGTAGTGGTAACGAGAAAGAAGAAGAGAGGGGGAGTATATATACGAGGGAGACTGCGAGAGGGAGATCAGGGGGTGGGAGAGTTCACGTGGAGGCGGCATGGTTAAACGTTTTAGCGTTTGGCAGCTGGCAGGATTATTTGAAAAATAATAGGGTATTATACGAGTCAAGATGGTTGCTTTGTCTTCCACACTTGTGTTTTTTTATTCTTTTCTCCGAGCTTTTATAAATTCTTGTTTTTTTTTTTCCCTTTTCTCTGAGGTTTTTTAATTCTAGACAAGTAACCTACCAAAAAGTGGCCGTTATATGTTATTTTTATCAAAAGCTAGATTGAAAAAAAACGGTACTTGCTTGCTACCATGAAGTCCATGCGTTCACAAAGACTAAAGAGCCTAACTTGCCTATGTAGTGATTTCATAGGTATACACTTTAAACTATACGATTGTATTATTTTAGTTAGTTTGAATATAGATATTGTTCTATGGCGTAAGGTCCCATTTTACTTCACACGCTTTGTTCTTGATAGAGATGGGATCTATAATACAATCTTTTTTTCGTCATTCATGCAACCGAACAGAATCTTATTTGTTGATTCGATTGACCATGGTAGAACAGTTGGCATCGGGAATTACGATTTATGATCATTTTTCTCTTGTCAAGATCAATAATATGTTGATGTGTAAAGTCGTGTTAGACTCTTGAGAGATGACTAGGCTTAGTATTGGCAAGGATAAAAATGTGTAGGCTTAGGCCATCTCCAATGGTGATTTCTAAAATTGAGTTCTTATCCTACTTGCATTGTACTTTAAAGAGATTTCTATCCTACTTGGAAGAGTTTTACATAGAAATTGTACACATACAAAAAATGGTTCTCCATTTCTATCCTATGTGTCACATAGTAAAAGTAACAATTTAATGGTGTAGGGCCCAATAATAATTGTCATGAGAGATAGGAGAATTTCTATGAGAGTTTCTACATGTAGAAACCCTCCTAGAAAGTTTCCATCCTACATCATTGCCACCTAGGATAGAAATGGTGATAGAAACTACCATTGGAAGAAGTTTTTTCTAAAATGGATTTCTTCCATAGAAATAGGGAAGATAGAAACCCCCATTGGAGATGATCTTAGTATCTGTTGTCAGGTAGCAACGGTTTTGCGTCCATCAACCATCCAATAATGCATATTTCGAATTTTAATTACATAGACATCGTCAAGTCGTCGTCGATACATCACCAGATCACTCGGCTAGTCCTAGGAATAACACGGAAATATTATGCGACGGTCTAGCGGCGCTTGTGAGCCATTATATTTTACGCGGCGACGTACGTAGGCGCCGCTAGTCCGTTGCCTAGTACTGTGTCCTAAATATAAAAAATGTGGCTGTTCAAATTCATCTCTCTCGCTCTTGTCTCTCTCTCCTGTGCTTCTCCTCCTCCTCTTGTGCTCCGACGTGCTCCTCCGATGTGTCCCCTCCTCCCACTACAAAAATTTGTCAGATTAGCGACGTTTATAAACGTCGCTAATCTCGGCCAAAACGTCGCTAACTTAAGTTAGCGACGTTTTGGAAATGACGGAAAAAAGCGTGTCGCTAATCGAGAAAATGTCGCAAAACGTCGCTATGGCGACGTAAGTTAGCGACGTTATGACCGTCGCTAAATAGCGACGTTATTTGCGACGTTTCCTTGTGGTCGTCGATTAGCCACACATTAGCGACGTTTTTGCGACGATGTGGTGGCATCAGATTGTTTGTCACGTCAACAATTTAGCGACATTTTCAGCGACGTATAAAAACGTCGCTAACTGTTAGCGACATTTTTATACGTCGCTAATTTGGAAAAAAAAGAATCCTGAATGCATATGTACAATACAAAATACAGAATCCAATCCAATCCAAAATACAGAATATAATCTCTGGGTTCGCCGACCCCTTCGGTGGAACACTCAACACCGGCACACACAATACAATCCAGACTAGACAAAAAATAATTGGTCATCTCCTCAAGCCTCTCGGAACATCACAATATGTATCACACATCACACAAACAAATATACATCACAATATGCATCACATATCACACAAACCAATAAACATCACACACCAAAAAATAAATATCCATCACAATATCCAAAGGATATATCCATCAAAACAAATATCCATCACAATATCCAGAGGAGATATATCCATCAAAACAAATATCCATCAAATATCGGTTGTCAGAAATAAGTCTTCTGGAAACAAATCTAGTCAATATATGTATCTACTGTCGTCTATGCTGGGGCAGATAGAACTCCCTCAGCCAGTGTCACCCTCATTTCCTGTATTACGTATTTATGCTCGTATTTGATTTGGCTCGTATTTTAATTTTCTCGACTTGCGGATTTTGGTTTCTCGTAAATGGGTTTTGGACCATGGCTTGGTTTTATTTTGTGGAAGTTGGTTTGGTTTGGTTCATCATGAGTGGAACACTTTAACCTACACTCTACCCTCAACACAACACAACCACCCTCATTATATCTCCACCAAACTTTCTCTCTCCTTTTTACTCTCCATTAATTTTCTTCTTCTTCCTTCTTCCACGCAACTCCCCAACCCATTAGGCAAGTGCACCTTGCCAACAAATAAGCACCCAATTTTATTTGTTCATTTGATAGATTAGGACATGGAGAACAACTTTAGAACTTGACATTTTGTGATTTGGAGCTTTCATTCTTCTAGATCTAGGTTTTTACTATTTTCGAAAATCCTTGGTTTTGATCTATTAAACTTCGATTTTTGTACGTTTTGATGCTTCCATGTGGAAGAGAATTCGATTTTACTCAAGTTAGAACTTTGAAAATCTAGATTTGGTTTTAATTTGGCTAAGTTATGAAGATTTGAAGATTTTGGTGTTCTTGGACCTGCTCTCGGCCAGGAAGAACAGCCCTCTGCCTTGCGCTTTTTAGCGCATGGCCGATTGCGTACCCCGGCCTGTGCTCTTTAGTGCAGGGCCGATTGTGCATGACTTCAGCCAGTGCTTTGCGCTGCGCTGGATTGCGCTGCGCAAGTCAGCCTTGCGCAATCCACCCCTGCGCAATCCTCCTGTGCGCAATCCATCTGCTGCGCCATCCACTCCTGCGCAGTTGGTACCCTGTGCAGCTCACTCCTGCGCAGTTGGTACCCTGCGCAGCTCACCCTGCGCAGTTGGCCTCCTGGCGCACTTGACTCCTGCACAATCCAACCCCTGACCCCTTGCGCAAACCATTGACTCTTGGAGATTTGGTTTTATTTTCTTTAAGCCTGGCTCTTCTATAGTCCTATATATATTGATATTGTATTAGATATTTTACGCCCATTTTATATCCTTACGCCTTTTGTCATGAACTTGATTTTACTTAATATGTTTGGAATGACTATTGTACATGGCATGGTATGACAGTGACCCGTAGTGGTGCACTCCTGATATGACCAACCTGACATGACAGTGACCGGTAGTGGTGCACTCCTAACAAGCACCCTGACATGATTTATCTTGATAACTTGATAGTGGCCCGTGGCGGCGCACTCCTGACTTGACTTGACTTGTAACTTAATAACTTGACTTGACTTGCCTTGACACCGTGGGTGTTCCTACTTGCTTGCTTGTGCAATCCACTTGTCTTGTCTTGCATCATGTCTAGGACGCGACTTCCTGGGTACCACGGCCAGGGACTCGCGCTAAATTGGATTAGGCTAATTATTAGATCAAACTAGAACATGGAGAATTCTCAGTCACAGGCAATCTCGTTATCTGGGTGCTTTAATGGACTTGTAGCTTGCCGACGAATAGAGCACATTTCCAGCACACTGTCATGTGTTGCACTCTCTAAGTCTCCTAAGGGTACATTTGTCTCCCGAGCAATGTACCCACCTATAACTCTCAACCCGCGGAAGGATAACTGGATAGTCTGCAGGGCTTGGGACTGGGAGTTTCTCACTTGCATCTTGTTAGTAATTAGGCTTGTGATAACCCTAGTTAGTTAAAGTAGTAAGCCGTAGTACTTGCTTGGCCGATTGTGAATGGATGGTGTCCAGCCTTGTCTAAGTCTTGTCTAGCTCCAGTACCTGCTATCTCCTGAGCATGTTTGTTTTACTTATCTTAACGATAAATGAGTAGAGACAGTGAGCTATTCAGGCAAAAGGTTACAACCCCGGTCCTTGTTTGGTTTAAGGATTGTAACCTGGCTCCCGGAATGGTTCCGCGTCCCTAGTCGTTTATCGCCCTGTGTACCTTACTACTTGTACTTTCTTTTATTCTTTATGTTCTGATATGCTGGCTTTTGTTCTTATTTGTGGCCTCCTTTGTGGCACTTGCTCTTTCTGGGGTTTGACCCAGCTGGTTTTGTGTGGCCAAATTTCGGAGCAGCTCCCGAGGATCTACCAAGCTTCCAGCCCAATGGTGACAACTAGACGGAACCCGGGCCAAGAGTGGGTTTTTCTTTTTGTTTCACCCACTTATATGTAAATTTATTCTTTTGAGGCGTTTAGCCGACGAGCACCTGTTAGCTCGGTGCACATTTACTTACTGTCTGCCTACGGGCTGTAAACATGATTAACAAATCCTAGGGTTGATCATGTATGACTGAACTCTTGCTAGTCCTATCATTTTGTACGACTAGCTTCATGATCATCTAATATGTAATATTTGGGACGCCTTATATATATATATTTAATGCTCTAACATCTTGTAACTCTGTTAATTGCTTGAGATTGAGACAATAGGCTTGACCTTAAGAGACTGCTGGCTTGTAGTAAACCCTCATATCTAGACAGCCGTGACCGTATAGTTGAGATGTATTCTATTTCAATATACGTAGCTGGCTATGTCTGCCCCCGCTCTCCAGTATTCTGGTTCTGGGGCGTGACAGCCAGTGCGCATAAGTAGGATCCACGGCAGCCAAATCAATATCCAGAGGAGATGGATGACAGGAACACCCGGTAGAACTGCCCTCTGGTGCCACCTCCTCTTTCACAGCTCTCTCAGCTTTAGGAATCGCTTATGGAGCAGCTCTCTCGGTGGAACTACTCTCTGGAGTAGCCATCTGTGCCTCCCTCAAGCTAGATCCTCGGGTCTTAGGTTCCATCTGGTAAGACCATTAAATATCAATGAGAGCACGTATATACAAAATTCAACTCAGCTTCGTTTGACGATTTAATTTTGCATAGTCTCGAGTATTGAATTATACATAAAAAACACACTTTAGAAACAGTTCAGATTTGGGAACACAAGAAGAATCTTAATCCAGTCCATAAACACAAAATTTGTACCTATCACGTACAAACCTACTTCCAATCTTAAGACGAACTAAACAGAATTAGTATATAATCATGTACTCACCAGTAATCGGATGTAACTGAGTCCGGGGGTACTCCGGGGTCCACCGTATAGTAACTGGTGGATCCGCTGGTATAGGCGGATGTACTTAGTATCGACTAATGGATTAGTATCGGTCTATCGGTTTGATATAGGCCGTATCGGATTGGTATCGGCCTTAGCAAATTGGTATCTTCCTTAGCAAATTGGTATCGGCCTTAGCGAATTGGAAGGTTTAGTAACAACTGTACTTGAATTTCTCGCTTCTCGAGCTAGAATACCATCGCAAGAGAGTCACTAGAGAGTAAAAAAATCTCCTAAATATTGATGTTTACGAGAGTGATCGGCCAATCACTCCAGTAAACATCACTATTTAGGAGATTTTTTATTCTCTCGTGACTCTCTTGCAATGGTATTCTAGTTCAAGAAGGGAAAAATCCAAGTACAGTTGTTACTAAACTTTCCATCATACTAATCCGATACGGCCGATACGTTTCTGATATGGTCGATACCTATCGGATTTGGCCTATACCAATTTGCTAAGGCCAATACAAATCCGATATACGGTCGATACATTTTCGATACGGGCGATACCTATCGGATATGACATATACCAATTTGCTAAGGCCAATACCAATCCGATACGCCCTATAACAAACCGATAGACCAATACTAATCCATCCGTCAATACTAAGTACATACGGTCGATGAGGTGGATGTTGTATCTTATAAATAATTGTGCCAACCAAATCAAAAGAGCCAGACTGCAATTCAATAGACATGTAAGAACTTTATAGTGTAATTAAATAACAACTAATAACAACAGTAATAGTCCGCGATTCCGATACCGCTACTCTGAACTAGTTCTATACAATAATAGTCCGCGATACCGATACCGCTACTCTGAACTAGTTTTATACAGTAATAGTCCGCGATATCGATACCGCTACTCTGAACTAGTTCTATACCGCGATACCGATACCGTACGTGATGTCGCTAAGAACGTCACTAATAACGTCGCTAAATTTAAAAAAATACAGAATCCAGAATACAAATGGAGCTGGAGCTGGAGCTAGAGATACAATCCAGAGATTGACACAGTACTAATTCATATATGTAGTCCAATATAAATAGTCTAATACAAATAAGTTCCAATACAAATAGTCCAATACAAATAAGTACTAATAGCTAATGACAACCACGCAGCTCACGCAAACACTCAGTGATACGATCATGCAACCACTTCGAATAAGTGGGATCGACGGCGCCAAGAGAGATGCAGTCCACTACAGGTGTTGGATGAATAGAACTCCCGGTCTCACTAGCTACCGGTGCCACTTTCTCCTTAACAGTAGGAGGAGCCACCTCAATATTCAGTATTTTCCCAAAATGATGTGCCGCTGCTCGGGTCATAGGTGCCATCTGGTAAGATCGATATTCACAAAGAATATAATTGTAACATAAGCAAGCTAACTAAAGGAACCATCATCTCGTTTGAGTACAAAAACAAAGATTGACACATAGTACTAATTCATATTTGTTTTAAGTGTGAGAACGGATGGCTCAGAATATAACCCAAAATTTATTCTAGCATACATTAGTGTAAATCATCTATGTTCTGTACATATGGTGTAGTATATGTTCTTATCGAATCTAGTATCTGAAGGATATACAGAATCAATATGAACCCACATAATGTAATACTAAGACATCATCTACTACTATAAGATATAGTGATAGGTTGTCGTATCATTATTGCCGAGGGATGAGGGTCGGAGGACTGTTAACTTTATCTACGGCTATATAGTTTTTTTCTCGCTAGTCGAATGGCTGCAGGGACTATGTCCTGATCACCATGTCATACCGTAGATTAATGCAAATGGAGATAGAGCTGGAGCTGGAGCTAAAATACAGAATCTAATCTTTGGGTTCGCCGAAAATACAAAAACAAAGATTGACACACAGTACTAATTCATATCTGTTTGAAGTGTGAGAATGGATGGCTCAGAAAAAACCCAAAATTCATTCTAGCATACATTAGTGTGAATCATCTATGTTCTGTACATATGGTGTAGTATATGTTCTTATCGAATCTAGTATCTGAAGGATATAACAGAATCAAGATGAACCCACATAATGTAATACTAAGACATCATCTACTACTAAAAGATATAGTGATAGGTTGTCGTATCATCATTGTCGAAGGAAGAGGATCGGAGGACAGTCAACTTTATCTACGGCTATATAGTTTCTGCCTTGCCAATCGAATGGCTGCAGGGACTATGTCCTGATCACCATGTTACCAATTAACCAACCAACAAAATTACTTGTTACAAATATCGACACTATCGGTGCTTTCGAATCGAAGTATCACATTTTTCGGTGTCGGAAAACAAATAATTATTACTAAATTATCAGATTTTTCGGCACTATCGGTGCCACTGACCAAGGCCCCCCTCCTTCCTCCCCTCCTAAACCACCCATAACCCTAACCCGAACCCTATCCCTAACCCCTCCAACACCAGCCCCCCTCCCCTCCCCAGCCCCCCTCACCCCCCTGCTCCCCTTCCCCACCAACCACCCCTAACCCTAACCCGAACCCTAACCCTAACTCTCCCCTCCCCCCATCCCCCCTCTCCCCAGCCCCCCCTCACCCCCTGCTCCCCTTCCCCACCCCCCTCCATACCCCCTGCCACCCTCACCCCCCGCCCCTCCCCCCTACACACAACCACCCCTAACTCGAACCCTAACTCTCCCCTCCCCCAGCCCCCCTCATCACCCCCAGCCGCCCTCACCTACCCTGCCCCACCCCCCAGCCACCCCCTACTCACCCACCAACCACCCGCATCCCTCCTGCCCCTCACGCCTCCATCGGACCATTCCTCACCCCCAACCACCCGCACCCCCTACCCCTCCTCTCGAGCCACCCGCACCCCCTAACCACCAACAACCAAAATAGAGAGAGGGGGGAGTTACGTATCGGAGAGGAAAGAGAGTCGCCGGAGAGAGTGAGAGTCGTCGGAGAGAGCGAGAGCGCCGGAGAGAGTGAGATCGCCGGAGGAGGGAGGAGAGAGAATGAGAGAGTAAAATGGAGGAAATGAATCATTGGGGGGAATTTAATTAGAATTTAGCGACGTTCATCCTAACGTTGCTAAATTAGTTGCTATTAGCGACGTCATAGCGACGTTTCGCGATGACTAGCTTATGTAACTAATATACGTCGTTGTCACATCTCTATTTTTATCGCTAGTAGCGACTATTAGCGACGTTTCAATTAAACTTCGCTAATGTGCACAATTTAGCGATATTTTACTAATGTCGCTAAATTTACGTCGCTAATGGAGCAGATTTTAGTAGTGTCCTCCTCCTCCGTGCCCATGCACCTTCGACGTGCTCTACCTCCTCATCATGCACTGTAATTTCTCGATTTGCTTTCTTCCTTCTTGGCTCTTATCTGATGTGGTGATTTAGATCGTCGAGGTCAGACCTGATGAATAGAAGATAGACACGAGGTCAGACCTGGACAAGATATGACAAAATATTTTTTTGGGTTAATTTTGTTATCGCAACTATCTTTGTGTCTGATACGTATCAGAAACGATATTATACGAGAGTTGGAGGTAGGCGGGTTGCTCGACACATGGAGGTGGGTAATTGGCTGGGGTGGCCGGAGGGCGGGCGGGTTGGGGTGATAAGGTGGAGTGAAGTTGGTGTAATAGGATAGCAGGGACTCTCTTGCATGCAGCATTTAGTAGCTACTCGTGTTGCTGCCATTTGTTGTTGCTACAGGAGCAGGTGTCTTAACAGCGGATTGCAGGGAGCAGTGATGAGATATTTTTGCACAAGGGGTCGTGCATTCGAGTATAAGGGTTAGATGGGGTTGTGTGCCGAGTGCGGGGAGTTAGGAGCATTATTCATGTCACTACCACTTTTCTAAATAGGGATAATTTTGTTATTTTATATTTATATAATGTTGTGAATATTTATTTATTAATAGTGTTAGTTATTATGGTTAGTGGCTAGCCTATTTGTTAGACTTGTGTTAGTGAACCAATTAGATTAGACACTAAATTAGAGAGCAACAATTAGCATGACATAACTCATGGACCAACTCATTTGACTAGGCCCAATTAGACCTATTAGTCATGACCATTAAATTAAATTAGGGATTAGACTATTTACCAAAATAGGTTTAGAGCCTTACATGCATTAATTAGTCCATATGACAAGGTTTAGAGGGCATGTTGGACTTTTTAGATTAACAAACCCTACCTATATGGACGGTCACCCTAGAGGGAGAGACTCATTCTCTCATTTCATTCCATTACACTAATTCTTCTCATTTTGGTTTTCTTTCCCAATTTGTACCATTCCCCCACTAATCCCTCTCTAATTCCACTCAATCTCTCATCCATCCCTCTCATTCCCTTTACTAGAAGGAGCCTAGGATCTTGGAGACTATGAGCTCAAGAAGAGGAGTTCATTTGCTAGGAGCTATATATCTAGATCGTGTCCATTTGGCTTTTCATTGGGAATCCATCTCTTAATAGGTATACATCTTATTTTTCTCTCTAATTAGATTCTATTTGTTCTCCATGGACTAGGACTACCCATAGGATTTATACCAATGTTGGAAGAATTTTGATAATGGTGCACCAAGTGTTTGTCATTTGGTTTATTAGATCTATTTAGATTAGATTTGGTTGTGTGTATCTAGATTCGTGTCCACAATTAGATACGTGTAGGCCGTATCATGATACGGTAGGACACGAGGTCATTTTGGAAGTTTTAGCTTCGACACTTGTTGCACACATATCCAATTGCATATGACACTAGCTTTGAATTGCACTAGTTATGTTTATCTATGCATTTTAGATTTGCTCATGTAATTTGGTAGGATTCGGACAAGGTTTGGTATAGGTATCTTGGTCATATCACAAGCGTATCGTAGATTAGTGCGATACGGGGGTGATGCACACCAAGTGTTTGATTATATGGCATGTGTGTATGTGGATACACACATGTAGTAGTGTATTTTAGTATAATTCATGAGTGTGTGTATATTCATATAGTGATATATGTATGTACATAGGAATATAGGGGAAATAGATGCGTATGTGCATATATATATATGCTTAAATGTGTGTGTGTGTGTTGTGTCTAGTAATGTACATTGGGGATGTGAATAGGTGAATACCTATTTGAGAGTTCATGTTTGTGTGTGTGCATATATGGTTAGTTATGTGAGGATATATGGGTGTATTCATATAGCCATAGGTGTTTGGATTTTCCTAGGTGGGTATATGTAAAGTGTGGGACAGTAGAGTAGTAGGGTTAGCACTAGTAGCTATTGGGGACTACACAGGGGAAGCACAATCATAGTAGCTACAGGATTGCTCTGCACAGATGCAGGAAAAGAAGGTAGGAAGCAGCAGTAGCTGCTGCCCTTTGGCAGCAGTAATTGGCTTTAGTAGTAGTAGTAATGGCATTTACCACTCCACTGTACATCAATGAAGAAGGAAGCTCCTGTGCACATGCATTAACAGCAGCAATTTGCTGCTTAAAATAGCAACCTGTGCATAGATTTAGGGGTAGATGCAGTCATAGGGCCTGTGCAGGGAAATTAGAAGAAAAGAACAACTGTCCCTGTAGTAGTAACAATAGTAGATTAGCAAGGGGTTCCTGTGGGAACCTATACATCAAGGGGCAGTAGCAGGTTGACTCTGCAACGTTGAATACAGAGGACAGTTTTTAGGGCAGTGCAGTATTTGAAGTGCTTGTGACAGCAATACATATATTGTTAGAGACTATCAATAGGATATGAGTGTTTGTGTGTATTTGTGTATAGGTAAATGTGTGAGTGTGGATTAGCTAGGGAATTGTATAGGTTTGAATGTTATGTTAGAGTGTGGTATGGCTAGTAGAGTAGAGTATAGGTAAATAAGGTATGCCAGGGTATCTAGTGTAGGTAATGCCTATGAAGTAATAAGTAATAGAATCAGGTATGGGCTTACCTAGGGATATGGATTTAGGTATTACCCATATGCATATAGGTATTGGAAAATAGGTTAAGGTAATGGAAATGTAATAGGTAATGTGATAGAATATTAGATAGGGTTAAGGTAATTGATTTTACCCTTGTGATAGGGTATTGGATAGGTAGGTAATTAGTTTACCTTGTGTTAAGGTGTAGGCTTATGCATAGGATATTGGGGAATAGTTAAGATATTACATTGTAGGACCTATGTGTATCCAATATAGTTAATTACATAAGGTATGGCCTACTATAGAATAGAATACCTTGGTATGGCCTATTATAGATTAGAAAACCTAAGTATGACCTAGATTAACCTAGTTTAGCAAGGTATTGACTTAGTTGACCTAGTTTGACCTACAAATGACTTGGAGACCTAGTATTGAGTTAGTATAGCATGTTTATGATTTCAAAATATGAATTGACATTGATATTCTATATTTAGGTCTTCGAGGCACTGTATCAGATATTGTTGATATTTTACACCAGATCTCAGGCGAGTACACTCTATAATAATTTTTCGTTTATGATATCTTCTATGTTTCTTGTATTTAGTGTAGATATTCTTGATTTTTTTACATATTGGTCACACAGATTGTTGTTTTCGGATCCCATCATGAGATATTATTCTTTGTATATCTTAGTGTACCTTGCGCAAGCCTTGTTGTTGTTCTTGTGCATTGTATGGACACCGATTCCTGCGAAGGTTCGGGACCTTCTAAGAGAATTCTGTGTCGTAATGTACCATGGTTGGATCTACTATACCAGTCGGGGGCAGAGAGTATTAGTATAGATATGTGATCATACCCTCCTTGTGCATGTTATTGTTCCTTGCGAGTGTTGATCATATATCGCATGTATGATTAACTTGGCTATATATATCCTTGTGCAAGTTCCCAAGTCGATCACATGTAGTTGAAACTAGTGCTCACTCATATAGATAGCATTATTCTTGATTCTTGTACATGATAAATTATGTTCTCTTGCTCTTGTACTTATTTACAGCTTTACTCATGTCTTGCTATATTCATATACCTATTATATTATCTTGTATATTCTCTCTATTTACTGTTACATAGTCTTTGTCATTTACTGAAACTCTTATTAGAGGTGTACTTCGCTCCAATCCTGACTAGATATATTTTTTTCAGACTTGTATTTGAGATAGTTGACTCTTAGCCTTTCTTTGGACTTGTGCTATGTTTATGTTAGACTTTCTCTGTTTACTTCGTATCATGTCATTATCTTTATTGTTCCTTTATCTTCCTTATAGTCATTGTGATTGAGTATGGATATATCATTATTTATCCTCCGATTGGAGTTGAGATATCTTGATAGGTTATGATTGATATATATATATATATATATATATATATATATATATATATATATATATATATATATATATATATATATATATATATATATATATATATATATATATATATATATATATATATATATTGCTAGTTAGCATAGTAGACGTATAAATATATATATATATATATATATATATATATATATATATATATATATATTAAATATATATATATATATATTTATACGTCTACTATGCTAACTAGCAATATATATATATATATATATATATATATATATATATATATATATATATATATATATATATTGCTAGTTAGCATAGTAGACGTAAATAGCGTGCTACCACCGATGCTATGGCGTAGGCTGGGCATCATCACGTACTCGTACCCCTATATCGGGTGCAGATCATGACACGTTTTTAGTGGTGGCCCATGCAGGTCTCGGGGTTGCAATTAGTGTTATTTCTTCGAGGTTGTAATTAGTGTGATGTCGTAGTGGTGCTCGACTTAGAGTGCTATTACGAGCCTACAATATATATAGGATATAGGCTATAGGCTAAGGGATACTCAATCACAATTAGGAAAACTTCTAATCTATTGATTCATGTAACTGTCCTTTCTTTGATATTTGATTCTTTGAACTATAACTGTTATTCTTTGAATATATTCTATCTTGTGCCATATTTACTTCCTACTTTCAATCCGTCTTCAGGATGCCGCCTTAGACCAGATCATAGCGTTCGGGACCAGCAGCCTCTCGTGGATCTACGATGTCCCATGGGCCTGCTCTAGTCACTTCTATGGGGATTAGGGTATTATTTGCCTTCTGATGTGCTACTCCTCTAGTGTAGAGGACCATTTTCGAGGTTATTTTGGGTGCTCCTCCTCCTCAAGTAGGGATTGTACCCGAGGTTATTACAGGTGTTCCTCCTCCTTCGCACAACGGACTGCTCCATCTGTTCCAAGAGATCTTTCTCCTCCGCCTCTAGTGCCTACTGATATATGACAGATGTTTGCCTTATTCAGAGAGATGCTAGAGGCACAGAGGCTCAGTTCGAGGTAGACCATAAGAAGATGGACATGATGCAACAGGACATGGTGAGCGTCTATCAGCTCGCTCTAGTTACAGTAGAACAGGGAGCTCCAGTCCAACAGTAAGGTGCCCAACTTAGGCTGGGTAGCATCTAGGATTTCAAAAAGTTGGGACCACGAGACTTCAGGGGGACAGAGGGCATCATTTATGCAGATGACTGGCTCGATGATATCGAACGACTTATGAGGGTGTCTCGTCTTGCTGATGACTTGAAGGTTGAGGCAGTAGGACTTCAGCTACTGAATATTTCTCGCACCTGGTTCAGGAATGAGCCGACTCTTTCTGTAGAGGGACAAACCTGGGTAGTGTGCAAGGACATCTTCAAGAAGAAGTTCTTCTCACCTACTGACATATTGGACCTAGCCAGACAGTTTCAGAACCTACAATATGGAGGTATGCCAGTTGAGGAGTACGCCACGGAGTTCGGTAGGCTGAGCCGATATATGGAGTATATGGTACAAGACCCGGAGATCAGAGCGAGTCGCTTTGGGGAGGGTTTGAACTGGAAAATGAAGATCTTTATTCCTTCTTTCTATAAGACTTATGCGGAGATCCTTGCGGAGGCACACAAGGTGGAGAGGGAGTTGGGCTTGAAGTCCTAGAGAGATCACGACTTCTTTTCTGGGGATACTAGCAGCACGGGGCCTGCTAAGAGTCCCCAGCTTTAACATCGATCATTCCAGTTGCCGCAGTAGTTTCCAGCTCCAGATATGTGTGCTAGTTCAGCAGGTGCCATAACAGTAGAGACAGGTGCAGCATGCTCCTCCTTGCCACTTCTGGAATAAGCCCAACCACATTTAGGAGGTTTGCTGGAAGTGGCTGGGAGTGTGCCTATATTACTGCATCGAGAGGTACAAAATGAAGGATTGTCCTTCGAACCCTTGTCGTGTAGCTCAGGGACCATGTGCAACTTAGAGAGCACCGACGAGGCCACTTATGGTACAACTGAGGGAACCTCCACTCCAAACTCAACAACAGTGGTTTGCTCAGCACCAGCAGTAGAGGGGTACGCATGGCAGGACGTTTTCTCTGACAGTCAAGGAGGACGAGCCTATTGGCGATGTTATTGTAGTTTTTATTCTTCTTGATTCTATTCCAGCTTCAACACTGTTTGATAGTGGTGTTTCTCATAGTTTTATATCTATTTTATTTGCTCTCAAGTATTATATTCCTGCTGAATCTTTGGGTAGGACATACAAGTTCATGACCGGGGGAGGATTATCCCGATTAGAGATATTTAGAAGTAGCGGCGAGTTTCTTTGGAAGGCTGGGATTTGAGTGCGTATTTACTCGTAATGCCACTTCCGAGCTACGATATTGTACTTGGGATATATTGGTTGAGTATGCACTTCGCTAGCATAGATTGTAGATGAGGTAGAGTCTTGTTCAGCCCGCCATGAGAGCCAAAGTTTGAGTTTGCTAGAGGGGCAGCGGAGTAGGGTGATGGAGCTATCTGCGAAGCTTTAGTGGAGGAGAAGGAGTTGCCTCATCCTTTGATTGTAGAGTTTGTGGATGTATTTTCAGATGAGTTGTCGGGGTTGCCTCCTGATAGGGATGCTGAGTTCTCTATAGACTTGGTGCCTGGTGCAGAGCCTATTTTACAGTATGTCTATAGGGTGAACAACAGAGAGTTGGCACAGCTGAAGAAGCAGGTGGACGAGTTGCAGGATAAGGTGAACAACATTGACTAATGCCCCCGTGGTGTTCATAAACTTGATGAACAAGTTATTTCACCAATACCTTGACAAGTTCGTGGTGGTGTTTATTGATGATATTCTCATCTATTTGAAGATGCCAGAGGAGCATGAAAAGCATATAAGGATTGTACTAGAGACTCTCAGGAGGGAGCAATTGTACGAAAAGTTATCGAACTGTGAGTTCTTCTTGGACATGATAGAGTTCTTGGGGCATGTTGTGTCTGATGCTGGGATCTCAGTTGATCCGAAGAAGATCACAGACATGGAGTCTTGTACTACCCCGAGCTCAGTTGTAGAGATTCAGAGTTTCTTGGGTCTGGCAGGATATTATCGAAAGTTCGTACATGACTTCTCCAGGATTGTCGAGCCGATGGCCAGACTCACCAGGAAGGATGTAGAGTTTGTGTGGTCCAAGAAGTGCCAGGCTGTCTTCGAAGAGCTGAAGAAGAGGTTGACGTCGGCTCCTATCTTGATGTTTCCATCAGGGTCAGGTAGAAATACTATTTGTATGGAGAGCGCATAGAGAACATTACAGACCACAAGAGCTTGAAGTACGTGTTTATCCAAAAAGAGTTAAATATGAGGTAGAGACAGTGGTTAGAGATGAAGAAGGACTTTGATATATCCTTGTAGTATCACCCAGGGAAGGCCAACGTAGTTGCCGATGCCTTAAGCAGGTATCCGGTAGCAATATACTTGATATTAGACCATCACTTGTTGGCAGATCTGGAGAGCTTGGGCATTAAGGTGATAGTTCTGGGGATGGAGGTGCAGATGTGGGGCTTGCAGATTCAGTCAGAGCTTATGGACAGGATCAAGTCAGCACAGTTTGATGATGTGAATATGAGGAGCATCAAAGAGCAGGTTCAAGCAGGATTGTTGGATGACTTCTCTATTGTCGATGATGGATCATTGAGACAAGGTACTAGATTATGTGTGCCTAGTGGAAAGCTGTGGAAAAAGGTTCTTCAAGAGGTGCATTATTCTCAGTACTCTATGCATCTTGGTGCCAAGAAGATGTATAGGGATCTAAGAGAGCATGTGTGGTGGTATGACATGAAGTAGGAGGTGCCACAGTTTGTATCAAGATGTTTAGTGTGCCAGCAGGTGAAAGCAGATTGACAGAGGCTTGGGGGTCTGCTTCAACCATTACCCATTTAAGAGTGGAAGTGGGAATACATTACAAATAGATTTTGTATCCGGACTTCCATAATCTTCAGGAGGGAAAGACGTGATTTGGGTCATCGTTGACAGGTTGACCAAATCGGCTAACTTTTTATCTTTCAAGGTGGGTTTGTCTACGGAGAAGCTGACTGAGATGTATATGAGGTAGATTATCAGGTTGTACGGGGTTCCTGTGAGTATAGTCTATGATCGGGATAATCGTTTCACTTTTTATTTATGGAGGAGTTTGCAGGCTAGCTTGGGTACCCAGCTTAAGTTTAGTATCACATATCATCCTCAAATGGATGACAGTCGGAGAGAACAATTTTGACTCTTGAGGATATGCTTCATACCTATGTACTAGATTTTGGCAGATCTTGGGAGGACCATCTCCATTTGGTAGAGTTTGCTTACAACAACAGCTACTAGGCTTGCATAGAGATGTTTCCATTTGAGGCTCTACATGGATGGAGGTGTCGTACTACCTTGTCTTGGAAAGATGTTGGTGAGAGAGCTTTGCTTGGCCCGGAGATGATTATGGATGAAGCGGAGAAGGTCAAGCTGATTAAAGATAGACTTCGGGTGGCATAGGGAAGACAACGACGTTCGGCTGATAGCCACCAGAGTCCTTTGTAGTATGAGGTATAGTTTATATTTTGGTGTTGTATTTGATTGTGGTTATTTGTTATAGATTAAGTTTTAAGGCTTTGTTTTGTGATAGGTTGGCGATATGGTATTTTTGAGGATTTTTTCGACATGGGGCATGATTCGCTTGGTGGAGGCAAAAATTTTAGCCTGTGATTCATCGGACCTTTCAGTATTCTTGAGAGGGTTGGTGTAGTGGCTTACCGACTAGACTTACCGGCTGCATTAGTGTAAGGACCCTAATTTTTGGGAATTATTTTTAATTTACTTTATATGATTTTAATTTATTAGATAATATTTTATTTTTAATTATGATTATAGGCGTACTTTTTTGTAACTGTAATTTTTGAAGCACAAGAATTACCAATCTTTTATAACGTTCTTCATGAGCTTTGAAGTAGACAAGTTCACCTTCATTTTGATATATCATGTCCCATACGAACTTGTTTCCTAACATTCTTTTGACTTCACACAACTTCGGATCAATTTAGGCCTTTTGACTATTTACCGTAATTTTAGACCTAACTTCCAACGTGAGTTCGGAACTCGACATCGATAAAAACTATTTGACCCAATATATGATTTTGACCCATTTTAAGCCTAAGACACACATGCCAAGGGTGTGCCACTCAATCGAGTTTCCATGTGCTATTTATTTATGAATGGCATAAGAGACTCATTGGTTGACTTTTCAGTTCGATTTAACTAGAAAATATAATTGGACCCTAACCTAGCCAACCCTACTTGGTAGAGCCATGTTAGGTTGCTATGACTTAGTAGAAATTATTTTGGATTAATTTTAGGCCAAATAGATTTAATTACCATTTTGTATATATATGACTATATTTATAATAGCATATATATATATATATATATATATATATATATATATATATATAATATAATATATATATATATATATATATATATATATATATATATATATATATATTTATATTTATATATATATTATATGTATATAGAAATATATATATTATATATGTATATAGAAATATATATATATATACTATATATATATATAATATATATATATATATATATATATATATATATATATATATATATATATATATATATTTTTTTTTTCTATATATATATTTCTATATTATATTTCTCTATATATATATAGAAATATATATATATATATATATATATTTTTTATATAGAAATATATATATATATATATATATATTATATATATATATATATATATATATATATATTTCTATATATATTTCTATATATATATATAGAAAATATATATATATATATATATATATATATATATATATATATATATATATATATATATATATATATATATATATATAAAGAATTATGGTCAGGGGCCATGCTAAGAATGTGGAGAGCCGGCCCCCACCCCCGTTCTTCTTCCTCGGGTGGTGGGCGGGGCCGGTCCTCGTCTCCGGCAGCCTGGCCGGTTGGCCGTGGAGCCCCCCCTCCATTTCGGTGGCCATCCCCCCTTCCCGCCACCCTCAGGGCCACCAGGATCCCTCCCCCGCGCCCCTTGCCTGGCTGATCGCCGCCGCCAGCCCGACGTGCAGCCGCCTTTGTCGCTTTCGTCGTCCCCGGCGATCTCGGCGACGACGACATCCGCCCGCTCCCCGCGTCCCCCCAGGACCCTCCCCGGACCCCTCTATCCTCGGGCCCCCCTGGCTCGCCCTTTGCTGCAGCCCAGGTCTCCCCGCCTTCTTCTCCTTCCGTTCCGGTGCGCCCTCCTCGCGTCGCCACCACCGCGGTGGATCCCCCTCTCGCCGCCCCTATTCCTGCGGCGCCCCCGGTTCCTTTGGCCGCCCCCTTGCGGTGGCCGCCCGCGCCCTCGGTCGGCCTCGCCCCGTCCCTACCAGCCCCGGCTCCTCCTCCAGGCCTCTCCCCGGCGCCGGTGGGGTCCTCGTCTCAGTGCAGCGAGCCCATCTCCTGGGCCCACGTGGCCGCTCGGCGGCCACCTGAGGAGGACGGTCAGCCCCTGACGACGTTTCCCCCTTTCGTCGTTGTGCTGTCGTCCTGCGGCGGACTCTCCGTCGCCGCCTCTTCTCCCGCGAGCTCCATCCTCCCCGCGTGGTCGGCTCCTCCGCCTCCATACGATCTCCGGAGCTTCCGGTGAGCGCTGGAGGCCACTCCCCCCCCTCCGTCGCTCTTGACCGGCCCCCTCGCCGGACCCGCCTTCTTCCCTTCGTCTTCCCCGTCGAACCTCGTCGACGTCTCCCCTCCGTTTCCCCCTCTCCTCGTCCTGGCGACGGTCCCTGCCTGCCTCCCCTCCGGTCAGCGGGTCCTGCCGTGCGCTGGCGGGGTAGGCCCGCCTTCTCGCCGGAATCCTCCTCCCCAGCTCCTCTCTCGTCGGCCTCCCCCTGGCCCCCTCCTGGCCGGCTACGTCGCCGGTGCCCGTTGGCCCCCGTCCCTCTCCTCCGGTGTCGGTGGCTCCGCGCCCACCGCCGCCCGCATCCGCCGGCTGACCCCTCCACCGGCGGGGAGATCGGGGTTTCTCGCGCCGTCCGACGTCCAGCTCTCTTCGCTTTGGGCTCTGCGCCCCTAGGGCCCCGTGCCCCCCTAGGGCCCCGCGCCCCCCCTAGGGCCCCGTGCCCCCTTGGGCCCCACGCCCACCTACCCTCCTAGGGCCACGCGTCCCCACCCTCTCGGGTCGCGCGCTTGGCCTCCCCCTCCCGCTGCGATTTCAAAATTTGAAATTTCCAAATTTTGGACTCCAAAAAAAAAAAAACGTAACCCCCCCTTGGGACTGGTGCCCATACCCCCCAAACCCGTTTGCGATTTCGTAATTTCAAAACCGTGTTTTTGAAATTTCGAATGTTACTTTTGTCTCTTCGAAATTTCGAAATTGCGGTTCCGTAATTTCGTATTTTCGAATTTTAACCTGTCTTTTATCTACTTTGTCATGCTGGGCCTGTTTTGTGTGTCTAGGCCTAGCACCAGTCTGTAGCACTCCTTCGGAGCCCCCTTTTATTTTAATAAAATTTTTTGTGTTCAAAAAAAAAAATTTCTATATACATATATAATATTATATATGTATATATATATATATATATATATATATATATATATATATGTATATATATAAAAAAAAAATAAAAAAATAAAAAAATATATATATATTATATGTATATAGAAATATATATATATATATATATATATATATATATATATATATATATATATATATATATATATAAATGACAAAAAAAAGCTCTCCTTAGGGTTTGGCGACGGCGATCCTGGTCTCCATTGATTTCCTCCACCTAGATACCAGCTTGGCCTTGGTGTAACACCCACTTTTCTAAAATGAGGGTAATTTTGAACTTTTATAATTTTGATTAATCAATAATAAGATTTAACTCGTGTTGTGATTTTTGGTAAATTTTTTTATCAATTTAAAACTATTTAAAATGTTGAATTGTGATTTTGATGGTTAACTAGTTAAACCCTAGTTTTGCTAAGCTTAGAGACTAACCATGACCAAGGGAGCCTAACCATGTGATTAGGATGACTAATTGTGACTTTTTAGCCTAAGGATATTTTGGTCATTTTTGACTTATTAATGAAAATAAATTTTGATTAATTAGTATTGTGCTAATTGAATTGTTAGAGACTAACCTAGTTTTGACTAAACCTAGATGTTAATGATGCTCATGGAGGTTTAGTTAGAAGGTTAGAGACTTAATGGTTAAGTTAGATTAACAATATCTAGATATTTCATAGTAGGATATTTACCCCTTAGGATATTTGTGAAAAAGAAAGCCTTATGACTAGTTGAACCAATAGGAAGGCTTAGAATTGGGTGGACAACTCCTAGCCACTCATCTACATAAAAAATTAACCATAATTCATCTAATGACTAGCCATCAAGTGCCCCCTCCCTTCCTATAAAGAATCCTTAAGAAAACCCTTGCCTCTTTTTACCTCTACATAGAACCTTAAGTGTTCTTCCCTAAATTAGAGAGCTTCCCTCTTTGATTTGATTTTCTTTCTCTCACATTCCTCCATCCAAACTTCTCCTAATCCATCCCACACCATCAATGAAGGATTCTATCCAAGAATTTGGGCAAGGTGCAAATGGAGGTGTCCTTTTGGATAGATCTTCGTATCGGAGCCGTGTACTAAAGATTTTCATTAGGATTTCACTTCCAATAGGTAAAACCTATCCTCTAACTTGATTTCCTTTGTATATTAATTAGTTTTGAATCTAAAGGATCCACCCCCATGCATGTGTCCCCTTTAGATTCAATTTGAGACCATTTGGAGTCCATTTGAGGATGTTATAGGTGTGTCTTGTGTCCTACTTGATAGTTACCAAATTAGGACACCCTATGTATATGTATGTATGATAATAGTTTAAATAGATATTTAAATTCGGTTTTAGAATGGTTAGAAAGTGGATTGATCTTAGTTAGGATGGTTAGAATGAGTTTTATTTGGATACCTATGTTGGTATCCAAGTATCTTGGTCAACCCAAATTCGTCATAATTTTTATCCATGTTTTTAGTTACCTAAGCAACTTAGAAATGTCATATCTTTTAGCTTAGAACTCCGATTTATCTCCCATTTTTTTAAAAGAACCGTATCGAAGTTAGCTTTCCAAATATATATTTTAATAAGCAAAATTCGTTCTAAAACTTTCTGTAAAATTATTTGAGTGTCAGTTATACGAAAGACGAACGCGTTTCGATGTTTTTGCGATTCCGGGAGCTTCCAGACACGAAAATGCGATCCGTTTAAAGTTTCAGAAAGCTAACACAAAGGGATACGACATACTTTGATCCTAGAATTTAGTGAAGGCCAAATTGGTATAGTATTGGTTTTAAGTAGAAAAGTGACTATACGACATAAACATTTTGTGTAACCTACGAGCCTATGTAGTATGTATATTAAATGAATGTAGAGTATGTAAAACATGATATATTAGATAAATGAAATGATATATATATGATATGTATACTCTTTACATTAATATATATATGGTTGAATGCAAGCAATGTAGGAATATAAGCATGTAAGAATGCAATCAATGTAATATTTGTAAGCAATGCATAAATGCATGAATGAAAGAATGGTATACAATGTATGCATGAAAGTATATAATGAATGCTAGATATGAATGCAAGGTATACGTATAATAATAGATATGAATGTATAATGTATAAATAATGTAATACAATATATAATGATAGCATGTATGGTAATGTAGAATATATAATGCAAGCATGTATATGTCCACTGTTCCCTTTTTCTTACATTTTTCCTTCCTTCCCTTTTTATTTCAGTTTTTCTCCCTTTTTTTCCTCTTCTATTTTTACATATTGCATACAATGTATATAATGTATAGACACATGTAAGTATGTAATATGCATGAATGACATGTATGTAATAAAAATAAGTATATGCATGCAACTTAATGCTATGTGAATGGATATAATACATGAACTGATATACATGTATATGGGATATGAATGATATATATATTTGTTAAGGTAATGTAATGTATGTATTCACATATATTTTGAGTTAAATATATGAGTTTGTATGCATATATTATATGTATGCATTCATGCAGGAATGAATATAATATAATGTAGAGTATGTATATATGAATATAATATATGCAAGTATATAATGTATTCAAATATGTATGTATGTATGTATAGGTGCATGAATGAATGCAAGTATTCATATGTGATATGTATGTAGGCATGTATGCAATGTATGTATGTATACATGATTTGTATGTATGCATGTATGCAATGTAAGTATATATGTATGCATTTCTATAAACTGAGTTAACCTATAACCTTTTACACACATGTATTCATATACCCTTTGACACCAAGTATCCCATGTCACATACACCTACCTATCACTAAATTTGAGAGCATTAACACATACCCTTTCACACACATGCCAAACACACACACACTCACTTACTCTTTTACCTCTCTTTGTCTCTCTATATATATGTATGTGCCTATATATATAGCTTTCCTATATATATCTATGTATATGAATAAGTAAATGTGAATAATATATATACATTATATGACTAAGTTTGTGTGCCTTGTTAGCTTATGGTTTAGTTTTGTGCTTGGTTTAACAAGTGACTTAGGCTATGAGTTAGTAGCTATCTTGGATACTTGATTTGCATATACTTAGTTTGTTTAGACCTAGAATTGACTAACCTAGACTAGTTGACCATTGTTGACCCAACCCTAGCTAGTTTGACCATAGTTGACTAGAGTTGACCTAGTTTGACTTTATAGTTGACCAGAGTTGACCAAGAGTTGAGTTTGACCTAGATTGACTTAGACTCATGTAGATTGCATTATAATTTCAATTACCATATAAATTGAACTCTTTATAACCTATGTTGCTATAACTAGGACTCTGTGACTCCAGTTGGCCATCTTTTTATATCAGCTGTTCAGGGTATCAGGCGAGTATATTCTCTGATCATTTCATATCTTGTTTAGGATTATATTTCCTGCTTTAGATTACTTTACTTGATGCTGACACGTTGGTAACACGGATTAGTACTATATGGATCTTATCGTACGATGTTATCCCCTTAGCGGATACATCGGATATTTCATGTTCGTGTACTTTATCATGGACATCGTGTACTCCTTGTGTTCGTGTTATTCGTGTGCATATTGTATGAAATCGTGTACTCTCATGTGCCCACATGATCATCGTGTGCAACTATACTTCGTGTGCAATAATATAACATGACTGGATCCTTGTGTATTGATTAGGGACGGAAAAGTAGAAGTGGTTATGTGATCAATCCAAATCGTGTGAACCTCTGTAGATTACTCGTGTGCAACATCGTGTCGTTTACATAACCGTCTTGTGCTCTGAATTACTAGTCACTTACAGTTCTTACTTATCATGTATATATTTTCAGTTTACAAATATCTCTTTTATTTTCGTGTACATCTTCTTATAGTTCATGTATCTTACTCTTCTGCATGTTTTACATTCATGTCATGATATGAACTGCGTGAGATGTACTGTACTCGCTCCTGTCCTGACTGGACCGGTTGATAAATTTTACAGATAGCTTGGAGGTTGCCTGCTAGCCTAGAGGAGACACAGTAGAGGTTGTATAGATAGCTAGGGTTCTTATTATTATTATTTTCAGTTGTCTTGAGCTGTATTTACTCTATAGATTACTGTATTGAGATTTGAGATGTGTCTGGGTTTGTGTATCTTAGACACTTAGACTTCTATCTGCTGTATCTCTTTGTGGATTTTATGTTTTATCTATCTTTTATCATGCTCTACCTTAGATGTGATTGAGACTGCATTTGCTATGTCATCTCCATTCATAGTGTATATACTGTACAGGTACCTTTATATCGTTAGATATTTGACCTAGGACAGCGTTCTACCGCCGACACTGCGGCGTAGGCTGGACGTACCCACGTCTCGTGCCCTTACTCTAGGGTACGGGTCGTGACACATTTTTAGTGGTGGCCCATGCAGGTCGAGTTTATGTAGTGGTATTCGAACTAGAGTATCACTACAACCTGCAGTAGGATTAGGATATATTTTTCAAGGTACTCAATCACAGTTAGGATTCCTTGGGAGATTCTTGGAATGACCCTTGAGAATCTCATTATAAAAATATCTCGAAATTTGATTCTAATAGTTTATATTTGTCTTTCTTGGTTAGTTAATGAATTTAATTTTTTGGTATCTAATGTTGATTTAATTTTTGTCAAGATGAAATTATATGGGCTAGGTCATCTCAATTATGGAATCTAGTCTTCTACAGTTACACTAGGCAGCATGGTAAGGACATATAGTCTAATTTTGGATATATTTCTCGGGTGTGGGAATTTGAGATTTTCGCAGCCAAAGCTAGCGGCATCACGCAAATTTTAAATACCATAATTCTAGAGGTATGTGCCTTAGTCGAGGACTCTGTGATTATCGTAGCCTTGCTTACTAGTATGACGAGAATTTAGAGCACCATGATTTTGGATAGACGCATATGATTATCAGATTGTACCTTAAATGCTTTTGAACATATTTTCTCTACTTTTGTTTCAGTCCTTCTCAAAAAAAATATTGTTTGTTTTGTTTTGTTTTGCTTCTCATTATTTAACTTAGGAGTAGCTTTAGCTGTTATTATAAACCTTGTGTAACTTCTTGCTATGAGTTTCTTCATAATACAATAAATCGATAATTTTGCTAGACCTTATCTTGGAATTGATATTATAGCTCTGGTTTCAAAATGGTTTCTTCTTTTAAACAGATAAGCAGAACAAATTTTATCATTATTTTCTTCTTGTCATTATTTCTTGTATTATAATAATAATAATAATAAAACTGTCTTGATTACATCAATCACCTGCTTTGCAATCTTGGTAGGAATCTAAATGTTGGTCTTGATATAGAATTTGATTTTTATATTGGGACATGAGAATATATATAGTAGACACAGACACTTTGCCTGACACGTATACATGCTACACTTTGATTATCAACCTATCTAAATACATATTAATATGTTGTTGATGTTTAAATTCTCAAAATCCCAATATTTCTGATACAGTACAGTATCAGAGACTGGTTCTGTCACGACCCGATCCCAAATAATTGGGTCGAACCGGATCATGCCCAGCCTGCACCGTTGTTGAGACGGCGGCAGTAAACTGTTCAGTAGCAGGTAACCATACAACAATACTATATTTGTCACAACTCAAAATTCAGAAATTTAAAACTTTATTAAATTTTTACAATGAAATGAAAGATACAACTTAAACCATTTTCTACATACATCAAGAAGAAAAGAAAACTCTAGGCAAACAGCTCATCAGTCTCGAAATCCTCGTCTTGGGATCGCAGAACAAAGCCTCATCAGTGATACCTAAAATGTTGGGTCTCTAGTCAGGAGGGAGCAAAGTACAATTCATGCTAATTTAACAATTGAAATAATAATAGAATCATGCACTTTTAAACAGTTTTGAAAATCAACTAAGCAGTTACAGTTTTAAAACAGTTACAGTTTCTGTGATGTGAATAGGCAATGAATATGACCGGCTTGGGTTGTACAGTTGTATCATATTGATACGATATGGCTTATTCCCGTGTGTATGAGGGGTAAGCTAATACAGTCAGTATACAGTTTTGGATGTGGTCATACTCATTACACTACTCCCCCAGTCCCCAATAGTTATAGTAGTTGCAGTCAGTGCTCTCAGAGAGAGTTCCGTGTTGCATCGTGGTTTAAACTTGCATTAAAACGATTACTAAATAATTGTAAACTAACACAAATGTACTTGCCTTGTATTAGATGACTGAAAAGACGAGTTAATACCGAGGAGGAACGTCAGGTGTATCTTCGAGTTCCTACAGTTGAGAACTCGACTTAGAACCGTTGTATAACCAAGCTAAGTGTACTAGTCGCAATCTCTAGTAGTAAGTCCTAGTCAGGTTTTAGTTGTTATTTAAACTACAGCTAACGATTATGTCGCAAACTACGTGCGTTGATTAAACCGGTTAATTTGATTATTTGGAAATAATAACAAGAATCAATTATCTTTGGAAAACTTTGTATTTTTTTGTAATATATCTATAAAAATATAGTTTCTTCCAGTGACAAATCATGAACTAGTTATCCTACTAATATTTTATCCATTTATTTAAATTCTTAATTAATTATATACGAGAAATGATTACGCTCTAACTACGGTTATACATCCAATCCAAAACCACCCAAGATCAACATCAACCACCCAGAAAAGAAAGTAAAAATCTACGCTATGCAATACAGGGGCACAGCTAATCATCCTAGAGTTATGGGCTTATGCCCTGTACAATTCTTTTACATAAAATAAGAGAAAAACTGTTTAATTCCTAAATAAAATGTGCAGTAAATAATTATCTATAATAAATAACTTAATCATTAAATAAAATAATTTTAAATCAAAAGTTTGGAGTCTCAGACTCGGTCCATCATCAAATCTAGCTAATACCTCAACGCCCGGTCGGACCGGTGCGTTTGCATTTCGCTAGGGCCCACAGACCGGTACGGTCGTCGCCCGAAAATCAGTTTTAAATTCATTTTCCGAAAAACAATTTGAAATCCAAATAAATAAAGTTTTTGTAAAAATTTGGGCAGCATTTCCTTTATTTCGGGACAACCCAAAACTGGGAAATGCGCCAACAAAATCCTGCAATTGTTCAAACCAAAGAATAACCCATTTTTATACCGAAAATATAACCACAGAAATAATTTTCCAACCACAGAACCTTCCCGAAATACTCGGGATTCCCGCAATCAACCAATAACATAAAAATCCCAGCAGACACATCACAAAAATGCTAACGTAGCTAACCGAATTACCACGAAGCTAAGTCGGATTTCCCAAAGGGAAACCGGGGACCGTTATCATCATCGACTACCCAAAATAAACGCAACGGGACAGAGAATTTATACCTCGGGATGCTCGACTAGAGCTCTCAGATGATAATAGAAAGAAAATAATAATCCCAAGCAGCGACGTTGGCGACGAACGTCAAAAAATCCAGAAATAGGGCACGCTGGCGAGAATAAAGAAACGCCACGAAGAGACAGCGCTGTTGGCGGACAGCGACGCTGTCGGCAGCGTCGAGGAAACGGATCGCCGGAGAGACGACGGGAAGGGGCGCACCAGAGGGTGCTGGACCCGCGGAAGGGGCGACGACGGGGTCGGCGGTCGACGGCCCTAGGCGCGGGGAAGAGCCGCGGATCTGGACGGCGGGGCCTCGCCGTGGAGCGGGTGGTGGCAGCACGCCGGAGGGGAATGCCGAAAGGCGTCGGCGGGGCAGATCCCGCGGGGACAGCACGGGGTGGCGCGGGCTTCCGGGGACGGCGGCGCGCCGGTGATGGCGCGGGAAAAGGGGCTCCGACGTGGTCGGCCGGCCGCTCGGGAAGAGGGCGCGGCGCTGGCTTGGCCGCGGTCGGCCTCGAAGTCGCCGGAGGGAGGCGCGGGAAGAGGGGCTCGCGCGCGGGGCGGCCGGAGTAGGCCGGATCTAGGGCTCGGGAAGGGTTTGGGGTTAGGTGGGAGTATTTGTTCTCTGAGAGAAATGGGTTTGTGTGGGAAAATGCTTCTCGAGTAAGCAGAGAGTGGGATGAGAGTATTTGAGAGAGAGAGAGTATTATCTTGCCAACTTCTGTGAAGAGGAGTGGAAAGAGAGGGAGTTTATTAAGGGGTGGTGGTAGTAAATAAACGTGGAGGAGTGGGGTGAGTAAATAGAGGGAGATGGAGAGTTGGGGAGTTGATGGGTTGGGAGTTATAAGGAGTTGAAAAATGAATGCTGGAGTGATTGCTCTTGAGTGGAGGAGAGTAATAGTAGAAAAAATAGAAATGGTTTGAAAGAGTTGGGTCATACGTGAGTTGCTGGTCCTTCGGGACCAGCTCAAACAATTATATTATTTTTTTTCAACCAAGTCAATAATCAGAATTAAGAAGGAAATGAAAAGATATGGGTTTGGCTCAGGCCTGGGTCTGGGTTCGGACTCGGGTCTGGGTCTGAAATCCAAAAGTCCATGTTATTATTATTTTCAAAATCATTTACACTCCAAAAATATTTAATAATAATAATAATAATAATAATAATAATTTTAAAAATACTAATAATAACACTAAAACACTATTTAATAATTAATTATGAGAATATGGGTTTCACAATCTTCCCTCCTTAGAAAATTTCGTCCTCGAAATTTAAAGGCATGGTAGGAGATTCAAACAGGTACGGGTACTACGCCCGTAACTCAGGTCCAACAATAAGAATTTCCAAGACAGTCGTGGATGAGACGGTTTAGGGACAAGTTTTATTTATGATATCATCCATGTAGAAAAATACAAAAGCGAACCAAAGTACACGAGGTTGATCAGACCATCATGTACCGGTCCTGATTAGACAATATATTAGTGGGTGCACCCAATAAAATACCGTCATGATCAAGCTTGACAAAAATATAGCTTGCAAAACTAGGCTAATTTAGCAGCATCAGTCAAGTTTAGAACGAAAAGATAAGAAGTAGGAGTTTAAATGATGGCTCAAATGATGGCTCAAAATCTGATCTTCTTCTCATCTCTGACTAGGCTTGCAACTGGTTTCTCTGGCACTGAAAGGTTGAGTCCAATCTTCAGCTCTGAATTATTCAAAACGTGAGATCCGAAATGTAGCGTCTGAGCTGTGACGTAGAAGACGTTGCATACTCTCAAGATTAGCTGGTAGAGCTAACTGGTACGCTACTTCCAACTCGTCTTAAACTTCAAATGGCCTGATGTACCTGGCCTCACTTTCCAGCTCCGTCAAAACTGATTGTTCCTCTGGTAGGAGAAAACTTCACCAAAAGTAATTTGGTCTTCCCAAGACCTACCAAATTCCAAGACGCAAAATCTCAATACATCTTCAAGCGTCTGGATTGACCTCTCTGCTTGCTCGTCCCGCGGTACTCCATGAATCCAGTAGCTGTGCCTCTCGTGCAATGCTGCCAACTTCTTAGTGGATAAACCAACTTTGAACGGAATAAAGTGTGCTGACTTAGTCAGTCGGTCCACTATAATCCAATTGGTGCCCTTCCCTCCTTAGGAACAAGGCAAACCTCACTCAAAGTTCATTGTTATATGCTTCTACTTCCACTCCGAATTGTCCAGCGGCTCCAACAACTTGTTGTTCTCTTGCTAAATTCCTCATATTGACAAATTTACATCTAATCCCATACCTGGAATTGTCCTTCTTTATTCCATAACACCAATCAATGGAGGCATATTCCGATACATCTTATTATCTCCTGAATTTATGGAATACTGCGACTGGTGCTTTTCTTTCATCAACTCGCTCCTCCGTTTGTCAGCTGATACGCAAAGTCTCGCACCATTCTTCAGAATTCCAATGCTGATCAATTTAGAAACCCTCAAGTGTTCCTGCCAATACTTGATCTCTAAACCTGCAAAGTGTCTCGTTTTGAAACTACGTTCTCTTGATTTTTGTCCCTCAGCCTCGAACTTTATCAATACTGAATCAGCATCCAGCTCCGTCCTTCTATCTCCAGGTAGTATAACCTCCAGTCCAAGCTTCTCGACGTCTTCTAGTAGGTGCCACTCCTTGGTTAAGAACATCGCCACTGGGTATCGACTAAGTGTATCAGCGATCACATTAGCCTTACCTGAATGGTACTGCAGGTTGATGTCGAAATCCTTCATCTGCTTCAGCCATCTTCTTAGTCTAACATTCAGCTCTTTCTGAGTGGAGACATATTTCAGACTTCTGTAGTCCGTATATATTTTCACTCCCTTTCTATAAAATCATGCTTCCATAGCTTCAAAGTAAAGATAATTGCAGCAAATTCCAAATTAGGTGTGGGATAATTCTTCTCATGAGTCTGTAGTTGCCTAGATGTGTAAGCAATTACTTTTCCATGTTGTTGAAGAACGCAACCCAGTCCTTTTCCAGAGCCATTACTGTAAATTGAGAAACTACCGATTCCTGCGGGTAGCGTAAGGATTGGTGTAGTGGTAAGTCTCTTCTTCAGCTCCTTAATACCGCCTGGCAAACTTTCGTTCAGATGAACTCTTCATTCTTCCAAGTGTGCTTCGTCATTGGCTCAGCAATCTTGGCGAAATCCTTCACGAACTTCTGATAGTAGCCGGCCAATTTCAAGAATCTTCCGAATTGAACTTGGGGTGTACCACTTTTCAACAACAGCTATCTTCCATCGAAATTTCTTCTCTTGACAACATGTCCAAAAATCTACCTTGTCAAAAAATCTACGTTCAGATAACTTACCATAAAGCTTCTTTTTCTTCAAAGTTCCTAGAACTTTCCTCATGTGTTCTTCATGCTTTTCTTCAGTCTTCGAGTATATCAGAATGTTATCTATGGAGAAGATAAACTGATTCAAATACTCATAAAAATCTCTGTTCATGAGATTCTTGAACACAGCAGAAGCATTTGTTAGTCTAACGTCCTGACCACAAAAAACTACACATACTTGGTGTTTGAACGCCGTCTTGGAAATGTCCCCTTTCCTGACTTTGATTTGATGGTAGTCAAGTCTTAAGTCAAACTTCGAAATACCTTAATTCCACACAACCAGATCAAATAGATCCTCGATCCGGGCAGAAGGTACTTGTTCTTTAGTGTCTGGTAATCGATGCACATCCGTTGTTCCATCCCTCCTGGGCACAAACAAGATAGGTGTTCCCTAAGGTGAAGTTCCTTCCTGAATAAATCCTAGAGCCTTCATTGGTCTGGTCCTTCATCTTCTTGCCTCCTTCGGGTTGACTCTGTAACATCCTTTAGAAATAGGGAAAGAGCCGGGGACTAGGTCAATGGTGAATCCTAGGTCTCTAAGGACATCCTGTTACAACTTCTTATAACAATAGATAATGCTATTCAGCAGTTCTAGGTACTATTCTTCATGGTTCTGGCTCTTGTATGAGCAGTCTCCAACTGCTTCCTTTTCTATGAACCCCGAGTATGTATCATGCCTTATTGTAAAGGGCAGGGTCTGCTGGATAGGAAGGGAGTCCCTAGGTTGTGGCCTAACAGGTGTTGCTGAGATAGATATTCTGGTATGATGGAAAGATAAGGGGCAATCCTTTACCCGATGTTCAGCAGATCCACATGCCAAACATTGTCCCAATCTCTTGCGGCAACTAACAGCCTGATGACCAGGCCTCTTACAATAGTTACAAGCCCATAGCTTCTTACGACAAGGCTGCCGAAAAGTAGAGTACTTGATGGGACCCAAATATCTTCTAGATTCAGGGGTATCCTTCCTAGGACAAAAGTTCTGCTCTAACTTGGTTGGAGATAACTAAGACTACATCATTGACATTCTTCATGTCTTCTCTCGTGATATTCTTTTGTTCCTGCTGGGCTTCATCTTGAGCTTTCTGGAACTCCATGATTACTTGAAATAGGACAACCATTTGGAAGATGTTTGTTGGTACTGGTGGAGCAACAGGAATGGGTACTCCACCAAGGAAATGCAATTCAGTTTGAGAAGAGGTAGGAATCGCCAGTGTAGTAAAAACTTTACTAGATGTATTATGGGGACGGTCAATCAGCTGCGAGGGAATAAACCCTGGACTTGGTTGAGGAGATGGGGTATGATCCGGAGATGATACCTCATCGCCAGCAGGATTGGTCTTGTCAATGGTCATTCTATGGAAGGTTTAGGATGCACACATAAGCAAGGTATCCTACCAGTCTATAATCAAACAAAAATATTTATTTATAATATATTTCGGTCCTATGTTGTGACAAATTGATGTTCTAGTGTTCTAATTGTTTCTAAATATGTTTTTCTAAGTTGTTGTTCAGATTGACCTGCATGGGCCACCACTAAAAACATGTCACGATCCGATCCCAAATAATTGGGTCGAACCGGATCATGCCCAGCCTGCACCGTTGTTGAGACGACGGCAGTAAGCTGTTCAGTAGTAGGTAACCATACAACAACACTATATTTGTCACAACTCAAAATTCGGAAATTTAAAACTTTATTAAACTTTTACAATGAAATGAAAGATACAACTTAAACCATTTTCTACATACATCAAGAAGAAAAGAAAACTCTAGGCAAACAGCTCATCAGTCTCGAAATCCTCGTATTGGGATTGCGAAACAAAGCCTCATCAGTGATACCTAAAATGTTGGGTCTCCAGTCAGGAGGGAGCAAAGTACAATTCATGCTAATTTAACAATTGAAATAATAATAGAATCATGCACTTTTAAACAGTTTTAAAAATCAACTAAGCAGTTACAGTTTTAAAACAGTTACAGTTTCTGTGATGTGAATAGGCAATGAATATGACCGGCTTGGGTTGTACAGTTGTATCATATTGATACGATATGGCTTATCCCCGTGTGTATAAGGGGTAAGCTAACACAGTCAGTATACAGTTTTGGATGTGGTCATACTCATTACACTACTCCCCCAATCCCCAATAGTTACAGTAGTTACAGTCAGTGCTCTCAGAGAGAGTTTCGTGTTGTATCGTGGTTTAAACTTGCATTAAAACGATTACTAAATAATTGTAAACTAACACAAAATGTACTTGCCTTGTATTAGATGACTGGAAAGACGAGTTGATACCGAGGAGGAACGTCAGGTGTATCTTCGAGTTCCTACAGTTGAGAACTCGACTTAGAACCGTTGTATAACCAAGCTAAGTGTGCTAGTCGCAATCTCTAGTAGTAAGTCCTAGTCAGGTTTTAGTTGTTATTTAAACTACAGCTAACGATTACGTCGCAAACTACGTGCGTTGATTAAATCGGTTAATTTGATTATTTGGAAATAATAACAAGAATCAATTATCTTTGGAAAACTTTGTGTTTTTTTGTAATATATCTATAAAAATATAGTTTCTTCCAGTGACAAATCATGAACTAGTTATCCTACTAATATTTTATCCATTTATTTAAATTCTTAATTAATTATATACGAGAAATGATTACGCTCTAACTACGGTTATACATCCAATCCAAAACCACCCAAGATCAACATCAACCAACCAGAAAAGAAAGTAAAAATCTATGCTATGCAATACAGGGGCACAGCTAATCATCCTAGAGTTATGGGCTTATGCCCTGTACAATTCTTTTACATAAAATAAGAGAAAAACTGTTTAATTCCTAAATAAAATGTGCAGTAAATAATTATCTATAATAAATAACTTAATTATTAAATAAAATAATTTTAAATCAAAAGTTTGGAGTCTCAGACTCGGTCCATCATCAAATCTAGCTAATACCTCAACGCCCGGTCGGACCGGTGCCTTTGCATTTCGCTAGGGCCCACAGACCGGTACGGTCGTCGCCCGAAAATCAGTTTTAAATTCATTTTCCGAAAACCAATTTGAAATCCAAATAAATAAAGTTTTTGTAAAAATTTGGGCAGCATTTCCTCTATTTTGGGACAACCCAAAGCTGGGAAATGCACCAACAAAATCCTGTAATTGTTCCAACCAAAGAATAACCCATTTTTATACCGAAAATATAACCACAGAAATAATTTTCCAACCACAGAACCTTCTCGAAATACTCGGGATTCCCGTAATCAACCAATAACATAAAAATCCCCGCAGACACATCACAAAAATGCTAACGTAGCTAACCGAATTACCATGAAGCTAAGCCGGATTTCCCAAAGGGAAACCGGGGACCGTTATCATCATCGACTACCCAAAATAAACGCAACGGGGCAGAGAATTTATACCTCGGGATGCTCGGCTAGAGCTCTCAGGTGATAATAGAAAGAAAATAATAATCCCAAGCAGCGACGTTGGCGACGAACGTCGAAAAATCCAAAAATAGGGCACGCTGGCCAGAATAAAGAAACGCCGCGAAGAGACAGCGCTGTTGGCGGACAGCGACGCTGTCGGCAGCGTCGAGGAAACGGATCGCCGGAGAGACGACGGGAAGGGGCACACCAGAGGGTGCTAGACCCGCGAAAGGGGCGACGACGGGGTCGGCGGTCGACAGCCCTAGGCGCGGGGAAGGGTCGCGGATCTGGACGGCGGGGCCTCGCCGTGGAGCGGGGTGGTAGCGCGCCAGAGGGAAACGCCGAAAGGCGTCGGCGGGGCGGATCCCGCGGGGACAGCGCGGGATGGCGCAGGCTTCCGGGGACGGCCGCGCGCCGGTGATGGCACGGGAAAAGGGGCTCCGACGTGGTCGGTCGGCCGCTCGGGAAGAGGGCGCGGCGATGGCTTGGCCGCGGTCGGCCTCGAAGTCGCCGGAGGGAGGCACGGGGAGAGGGGCTCGCGCGCGGGGCGGCCGGAGTAGGCCGGATCTAGGGCTCGGGAAGGGTTTGGGGTTAGGTGGGAGTATTTGTTCTCTGAGAGAAATGGGTTTGTGTGGGAAAATGCTTCTCGAGTAAGCAGAGAGTGGGATGAGAGTATTTGAGAGAGAGAGAGAGTATTATCTTGCCAACTTCTGTGAAGAGGAGTGGAAAGAGAGGGAGTTTATTAAGGGGTTGTGGTAGTAAATGAACGTGGAGGAGTGGGGTGTGTAAATAGAGGGAGATGGAAAGTTGGGGAGTTGATGGGTTGGGAGTTATAAGGAGTTGAAAAATGAATGCTGGAGTGATTGCTCTTGAGTGCAGGAGAGTAATAGTAGAAAGAATAGAAATGGTTTGAAAGAGTTGGGTCATACGTGAGTTGCTGGTCCTTCGGGACCAGCTCAAATAATTATATTATTATTTTTTTTCAACCAAGTCAATAATCAAAATTAAGAAGGAAATGAAAAGATATGGGTTTGGCTCAAGCCTGGGTTTGGGTTCGGACTCGGGTCTGGGTCTGAAATCCAAAAGTCCATGTTATTATTATTTTCAAAATCATTTGCACTCCAAAAATATTTAATAATAATAATTTTAAAAATACTAATAATAACACTAAAACACTATTTAATAATTAATTACGAGAATATGGGTTTCACAGGTTCTCTACTTTTTCCAGTTTAAATTCATAATTTAAATATAAATTTCATGTTATTAGTTTTGTTTACATCACTGCACATGTATGTTATATACAGGGTTTCAATTCTTAAAGAAATTGGTTGAGTTTTGTGTTTGAATTTGTCAAATCTGAGACTGTGTGCATATTAACCCTTAATACTGGATTCCAAATGTTAGTTCAATTTGTTTTTTTAATATAATATTTTGAGCTATATACATTGTTGTATGTAGGGATATAATGTTAGGTTTCATATTCTTACATGTTAGGTTGTGGTTGTGATGAACATTGAGTTGGTTTGATGTTCGAATTTCTCCAAAATCCTAAAACTGAATACATGTTAACATTTTCACATTGATTTCAAATGTTTAGTTCAATTTCAAATTTAATATGTAATATTGAACTGTATGCATAGCTAAATGTATGGATAATATGTTAGGGTTTTATCTCCATCATGTTAGGATGTGTTGGGAGCATTGAGTTGATTGTGATGTTTCAAACCCCTAAAATCTGAAACTGCATTATGTTAATATTACACTGGTTTAAATGTTAGCTTATTTTTAGATTTTGTATGTAAATGTTGAACTAAAACTCGGTTTAACCTTTCAATATTAAAGCTATAACCATGTACAAGGACACACACACCCTAACTTAGTATACACTGCCATGTAAACCTAACCCTTCCTCTCTAAGTTATGTTCATATATCTATATAGATATATATATAGAGTTTATGCATACATGTTATAATGTATATAGATACATAACTAAATCTCTACCACTTTATATATATATATATATATATATATATATATATATATATATATATATATATATATATATATATATGGTTAGCCATGCATGTTATGAGTAAATAGGTTGTGTATTGTAGATTGTTTAACCAATATGCCATGAGTAGTGTAACTTGATAGCTATTATTTTGAAACCCAAATCCTCCTATACACTTTCATGTATATTTCACATACACACATGCCTACTATCTAACCATATGAACATGTCCACATACACCCATACACACACGAACCACATAACCTTTATAACTTACAATTTAGTCTTAACAAGATTAAGAGAATCCTATATATTGTGATTGGATTTCAATGCAATTGACTTTCATTCTTTAACTTTTGATTTTGATTTTTCTGTACCCCTTTATAGATAATCGGTAGTTATCTTTATTTTATTTTTTAATAAGTACCAGTTTTCATATAGGATGGTAGATTGCCTTACAGTTTTGATGATTTGTTATTTCTGTATCTTTTCCAGTTTAACACCCCTGATTGCTTGTATGTTTGATACCCTATGACCATTTTGGTTAGCATGACTAGTATACCTAGATGAGACTTTCACTATCACCATATGCCATGACCCTGTATGCCGTCCTTTTTAATCGTATGATTTAGGTAAGTTCTGAGACCATAATTGTTGGGGACGAGACTCTAGAAGAAATACGACCATCTTAATTTCGAAGACAAAATTCTTCTAAGGAAGGTAGACTTGTAACACCCACTTTTCTAAAATGAGAGTAATTTTGAACTTTTATAATTTTGATTAATTAATAATAAGATTTAACTCATGTTGTGATTTTTGGTAATTTTTTTATCAATTTAAAACTATTTAAAATGTTGAATTGTGATTTTGATGGTTAACTAGTTAAACCCTAGTTTTGCTAAGCTTAGAGACTAACCATGACCAAGGGAGCCTAACCATGTGATTAGGATGACTAATTGTGACTTTTTAGCCGAAGGGTATTTTGGTCATTTTTGACTTATTAATGAAAATAAATTTTGATTAATTAGTATTGTGCTAATTAAATTGTTAGAGACTAACCTAGTTTTGACTAAACCTAGATGTTAATGATGCAAATGGAGATTTAGTTAGAAGGTTAGAGACTTAATGGTTAAGTTAGATTAACAATATCTAGATATTTCATAGTAGGATATTTAGCCCTTAGGATATTTGTGAAAAAGAAAGCCTTATGACTAGTTGAACCAATAGGAAGGCTTAGAATTGGGTGGACAACTCCTAGCCACTCATCTACATAAAAAATTAACCATAATTCATCTAATGAACAGCCATCAAGTGCCCCCTCCCTTCCTATAAAGAATCCTTAAGAAAACCCTTGCCTCTTTTTATCTCTACATAGAACCCTAAGTGTTCTTCCCTAAATTAGAGAGCTTCCCTCTTTGATTTGATTTCCTTTCTCTCACATTCCTCCATCCAAACTTCTCCTAATCCATCCCACACCATCAAGGAAGGATTCTATCCAAGAATTTGGGCAAGATGCAAAGGGAGGTGTCCTTTTGGATAGATCTTCGTATCGGAGCCGTATCCTAAAGATTTTCATTGGGATTCCACTTCCAATAGGTAAAACCTATCCTCTAACTTGATTTCCTTTGTATATTAATTAGTTTTGAATCCAAAGGATCCACTCCCATGCATGTGTCCCCTTTAGATTCAATTTTGAGACCATTTGGAGTCCATTTGAGGATGTTATAGGTGTGTCTTGTGTCCTACATGATAGATACCAAATTAGGACACCCTATGTGTATGTATGTATAATAATAGTTTAAATATATATTTAAATTCGGTTTTAGAATAGTTAGAAAGTGGATTGATTTTAGTTAGGATGGTTAGAATGAGTTTTATTTGGATACCTATGTTGGTATCCAAGTATCTTGGTCAACCCAAATTCGTCATAATTTTTATCCACGTTTTTAGTTGCCAAAGCAATTTTGAAATGTCATAACTTTTAGCTTAGAACTCCGATTTATCTCCCATTTTTTTTAAAAGAACCGTATCGAAGTTAGCTTTCCAAATATATATTTTAGTAAGCCAAAGTCGTTCTAAAACTTTCTGTAAAATTATTTGAGTGTCAGCTGTACGAAAGACGAACGCGTTTCGATGTTTTTGCGATTCCGGGAGCTTCCGGACACAAAAATGTGATCCGTTTAAAGTTTCGGAAAGCTAACATAAAGGGCTACGACGTACTTTAATCCTAGAATTTAGTAAAGGTCTAATTGGTACAGTATTAATTTTAAGTAGAAGAGTGACTATACGACATAGACATTTTGTGTAACCTATGAGCCTATGTAGTATGTATATTAAATAAATGTAGAGTATGTAATACATGATATATTAGATGAATGAAATGATATATATATGATATGTATCCTCTTTAAATTAATATATATATATGGTTGAATGCAAGAATATAGGAATGCAATCAATGTAATATTCGTAAGCAATTCATAAATGCATGAATGAAAGAATGGTATACAATGTATGCATGAAAGTATATAATGAATGTTAGATATGAATGCAAGGTATACATATAATGATAGATATGAATGCATAATGTATAAATAATGTAATGCAATATATAATGATAGCATGTATGGTAATGTAGAATATATGATGCAAGCATGTATATGTCCACTGTTCCCTTTTTCTTACATTTTTCCTTCCTTCCCTTTTCATTTCAGTTTTTCTTCCTTTTTTTTCTCTTCTATTTTTACATGTTGCATACAATGTATATAATGTATAGATGCATGTAAATATATAATATGCATGAATGACATGTATGTAATGAAAATAAGTATATGCATGCAACTTAATGATATGTGAATGTATATAATGCATGAACTGATATGCATGTATATGGGATATGAATGAATGATATATATATTTGTTAAGGTAATGTAATGTATGTATTCACATATATTTTGAGTTAAATATATGAGTTTGTATGCATATATTATATGTATACATTCATACAGGAATTAATATAATATAATGTAGAGTATGCATATATGAATATAATGTATGCAAGTATATAATGTATTCAAATATTATGTATGCATCTATGTATGTATGTATAGGTGCATGAATGAATGCAAGTATGCATATGTGATATGTATGTAGGCATGTATACAATGTATGTATATATACATGATATGTATGTATACATGTATGTAATGTAAGTATGTATGTATGTATTTATATAAACTGAGTTAACCTATAACCTTTTACACACATGCATTCATACACCTTTTGACACCATGTATCCCATGTCACATACACCTACCTATCACTAAATTTGAGAGCATTAACACATACCCTTTCACACACATGCCAAACATACACACACTCACTTACTCTTTTACCTCTTTTTCTCTCTATATATATATGTGTGCCTATATATATAGCTTTCCTATATATATCTATGTATATGAATAAGTGAATATGAATAATATATATACATTATATGACTAAGTTTGTGTGCCTTGTTAGCTTATGGTTTAGTTTTGTGCTTGGTTTAACAAGTGACTTAGGCTATGAGTTAGTAGCTATCTTGGATACTTGATTTGCATATACTTAGTTTGTTTAGACCTAGAATTGACTAACCTAGACTAGTTGACCATTGCTGACCCAACCCTAGCTAGTTTGACCATAGTTGACCTAGTTTTACTTTATAGTTGACCAGAGTTGACCAAGAGTTGACTTTGACCTAGATTGACTTAGACTCATGTAGATTGCATTATAATTTCAATTACCATATAAATTGAACTCTTTATAACCTATATTGCTATAATTAGGACTCTTTGACTCCAGCTGGCTATCTTTTCATATCAGCTGTTCATGGTATCAGGCGAGTACATTCTCTGATTATTTCGTATCTTATTTAGGATTATATTTACTGCTTTAGATTGCTTTACTTGATGCTGACACATTGGTAACACGGATTAGTACTATATGGATCTTGTCGTACGATGTTATCCCCTTAGCGGATACATCGGGTATTTCATGTTCGTGTACTTTATCATGGGCATCGTGTACTCCTTGTGTTCGTATTATTCGTATGCAAATTGTGTGAAATCGTGTACTCTCATGTGCCCACATGATCATCGTGTGCAACTATATTTCGTGTGCAATAACATAACTTGACTGGATCCTTGTGTATTGATTGGGGAATGGGGAGTAGAAGTGGTTATGTGATCAATCTAAATCGTGTGAACCTCTGTAGATTACTCGTGTGCAACATCGTGCCGTTTACATAACCGTCTTGTGCTCTGAATCAATAGTCACTTATAGTTCTTACTTATCATGTATATATTTCCAGTTTACAAATATCTCTCTTATTTTCGTGTACATCTTCTTACAGTTAATGTATCTTACTCTTCTGCATGTTTTACATTCCTGTCATGATATGAACTGCGTGAGATGTACTGTACTCGCTCCTGTCCTGACTGGATCTGTGATAAATTTTACAGATAGCTTGGAGGTTGCCTGCTAGCCTAGAGGAGACACAGTAGAGGTTGTATAGATAGCGAGGGTTCTTCTTCTTATTATTTTTAGTTGTCTTGAGCTGTATTTACTCTATGGATTACTGTATTAAGATTTGAGATGTTTCTGGGTTTGTGTATCTTAGACACTTAGACTTCTATCTGCTATATCTCTTTGTGGATTTCATGTTTTATCTATCCTTTATCATGCTCTACCTTAGATGTGATTGAGACTGTATTTTCTATGTCACCTCCATTCGGAGTGTATATACTGTACATGTACCTTTATATTGTTAGATGTTTGACCTAGGACAGCGTTCTACCGCCGATACTGCGGCGTCGGCTGGACGTACCCACGTCTCGTGCTCTTACTCTAGGGTGCGGGTCGTGACACTTGGCCGGGCCGGCATCCTCCCTTTGGTACTAGTGGACCACTTGGCCACCTGTATTATTGCCGCCATAGCAAACCCGACGTTTGCGTCGGTGGTAGTGGGCGGATCATCGCCTCCACCGCCATCGATTGCCATCAAATCACCTACCTTCTCTAAAGGTGTTCATGTGATCTCTTTTACCGAGGAAGAGGAACAGATCCTCTCAGATCCATTCAAGTTTGCTTTAATTGGTAAGTTCTCTCATCAACGGCCATCTATTGATGTTATCCGTAAAGCTTTTGCGGAGTTTAAATTTAATGGAGCTATCAAGGTGGGTCTTATTGACACGAAGCATATTCTTATTCGGCCATCCCTGGAAGTGGACTTTCTTCGCCTGAGATCACGTAAAATGTGGTATGTAGTCAGAGCTCCGATGAGAATTTTCAGGTGGACTGAGGATTTTAATGCATCAAAGGAATCTCCTCTATCTCCAGTGTGGGTGACTTTGCCAGGGCTTCCTATACAACTTTTCGCTAAAAATACATTATTCTCTATTGCTTTGGGTATTGGTAACCCTTTACGTCTCGATAAGGCTACGGAGGAGTTAACTCGACCTAGCATGGCTAGGGTTTTTGTTGAAGTAGATGCTAGTAAAGTCTTCCTAAAGTGGTACTTATCAGCTTGCCATAGGGGAGAACATATAATCAACATATTGAATATGAGTACACCCCAAAGTATTATTCTGCATGTTACCATCAAGGTCATACTAAGGAGGAATGCAAAGTTCACAAGAAGAAACAAAACAATACAACTACAACTAAGGCGGGTCCTATCATAGATCCTTTTCATAAAGGCAAAAAAATATTAACTCATGAGACAGCAGCCAACACAAAGGGTGACACACAAGATCACGAGACTTCCTCCACCAATTTAGTTACTTGCGCAAGGACTTCGAATGAGGTGGAAAACAATGATGAAGATGCTGTGGCAGTAGGTGACGGATTTACAAACTCTATTGGTCCGGTCATTCGCAGGGTTACACCTGATGGACAGGCATCCTTAATTGCTAGACCTCAGACCCTGATGAGGGAGACTGTAGCTGAGGGAGACGTAGGGAAGAACATTCTTCCCGAGGATCAACTCACAAATGTAGCTGAAGAAAGACATGAGGAGGACAATGTTTCAGAGCAGTTTGCACCAGAGGAGGGAGAGCTTGTCAGGGACTGGGCAGATATGGTAGAAGAAGAAGAGTAACATGGCGAAACTGAAGAACAACCAACTATCCCCAGGAAAGGTTGGGGCAAGAAGAAATATATCCAATGCCAACAGAGCCTAGACACACCAAATCAACGTCGACTACAACTATCCCATCCTCTTCCGCCCTTAATGTTTAATATTCTTTTATGGAATGTTAGAGGAATAGCTGACAAAATAACTTGTAAAAGGATTAAGTCGCTGTGTCATATCCATAAGGCTGTGGTCCTGGCTATCATTGAACCTAAAGTGGCTCCTCAACAGTTATTTTCTTTTCAACTCAAACTAGGGTTTCAGTCTGCTGTATCGAACAGTAAAGGTAATATATTGATCATGGCTAAACAGGAGATCAACATAGAGGAGGTGGATTCTCATAGTCAGGTCCTTTGTGTTATTTTATCTGGTTCAATTTTTCCATTCTGTTCTCTTGTCTCGGTGGTTCATGGGTATAATAAGAAGAAAGGCAGACGTGTGCTATGGGATAGATTGCTTCATCTTCAGTCTTCTGTTCGACTACTATGGATGGTAGGTGGAGAGTTCAATGTAATAGCTTCTCCGGATAAAAAATTCGAAGGCTCTCCGGCTTGTTCAGTGAGTTTGAATAAATTTCTTAATTTTCAACTTGGGGCTGGGCTCATTACTGTGCCATACTCTGGTAGTTGCTTTACGTGGGTGAAGAGTGATGAAGGCCCTCATAGACAAGGATCCAGACTTAACAGATGGCTTCTCGACAGTGAGTGGTATGAGAGGGCTTCTCTCACTACTTGCTCTCATTTGAATCGTAGTGAATCTGGCCATTGCCTTATCCTGATCAATGTAAAAAGCAAATGTGATTCAGACAGGAAATTATTCAGAGTTCTGAATTTTTGGACCACTCATGAGGAGTTCATCTTCATCGTGAGACAACTTTGGTTATCGGTCAATAGTCCTAATTGTCTGGTGAGGGTAGGCCTTCGGTTAGTTGTTGTTAGGAAAGCATTATCAGCCTGGAGCCATAGTACATTTGGGGATATATTTCTGGAGGTCAAAATAGCAGAAGATAAAGCTTTAGCGGCTGAACTTGCATTTGAGGAGGATGCTTCTTTGAGGGAGGATTGGATGAAGGCTAAAGACTACTTAAAACAACGGGTTAATTATGAAGACTCGTTTTGGAGACAAAAGCTAGGACTAAATGGGATGGAGAGGGTGATAAAAATACTAAATACTTTCATTCTTATGTCTCGGCTAAAAGAAACATGCCTTTTATTCATAGTCTTATCTCAGAGGAAGGTACAGCTCTCACTAATTTACAGAACATTCAAACTGAGGCAAATGGGTTTTATAGTCAGTTATTCATTCCGACTAATATAACTCATCAAACAGATTTCTTAGATCCTATTCCAGTTTCTATTACAGATGAGGAGAACATTCAGATGATGGCAAAGCCTACCATGGAGTAATTGACTTATACTCTGAAGAGCCTTGATCAAGATAGTGCTCCAGGCCCGGATGGCTTTTCTGGTCGGTTCTTCAGAGCTGCTTGGGAAGTCGTTCGGCAAGACATTTTAGAAGCGGTTCATCTATCCTTTGACGGGTTTGCTCTCCCGTGATCTATCACCAGTACTCATCTACTTCCTATTCCTAAGAAGAATGATCCTAAATCTATAAAAGACTATAGACCGATAAGCCTTTGTAATTTTATTAATAAACTGTTCTCAAAGCTTATTGCTAGAAGACTGGCTCCTTTGCTTCCTCGTTTGATATCCTCTGAACAGAGTGGCTTCATCAAAGGCAGGAAGATCATTGATAATGTTGTGTTAGCCCAAGAAATGATCAGTATGATTCATCACAAGCATTGGGGTAGGAATACAGCTTTGAAACTCGACATGAGTAAAGCATACGATCGTGTTCATTGGGGTTTTCTTCTCAAAGTTCTCAAGAGAATGGGATTCTGTGCAGAATGGCTTACTATGATTATTCACTTACTAGATAATGTTTGGTTCTCTACCTTAATTAATGGTAGTGCTTCGGGTTTCTTTAAGAGTCTTTACGGATTAAGACATGGAGATCCGATTTCTTCTCTTCTTTTTGTCATAGCTGCGGAGAGCCTCAGCTGTAATCTGAACAAACTCCGAGATCACACAGGATTCATCCCCTATTACTCTTCTACTGGATGCCCCATGGTTACTCATATGGCTTATGCAGATGATATATTTCTATTTTCAGTAGGAGATAAGAAATCAATCCAGATTATTATGCAAGTAATTGGCCAGTATGAATTAGCTTCGGGACAGAAGATTAATATTGACAAATCAGGTATTTACCTTTCCAAACACATTTCAGAAGAGAGAGTGAACGAGATCCAGTCAACATTTGGTTTCCATGTTGCAAATCTTCCTATGACATATCTGGGTGCTCCTATGACTGCGGGATTGCAAAATGCAGCAATGTTTGATGAGTTGGTGGCTAAAATTAGACACAAAATTAGTGGTTGGCATAACAAAGCTCTTTTGATGGGAGGAATGCTTATTCTCCTTAAATCAGTGCTAACTTCGATACCAGTATATACTTTGGCAGCTTGCAATCCTCCTGCAAGTGTTATTAAGAGAGTCGAAGATATGTTTCAGAGTTTTCTATGGGGATCTAAGAACAGGTGTGATATGAGCATGGGTATCTTGGTTGAAGGTGGCTAATCCTACTGAGGAACATGGGCTGGGAATTCGGCATTTGCAGGACGTGCTAGATACTCTCACTATCAAACTATGGTGGAAACTCAAAACTTCTCAATCCCTTTGGGTTACTTTCATGAGAGCTAAATATTTTCCCCAAATCCAACCTTTTTAGGCTATAGCTTCTGCGACTGCTTCTTATATATGGAAACGTATCATCAAAGACAGAGATATAGGGGATAGACATATTGCCATAGCTCTTACACAGGAAGGATTGGGTAACTTCATTTGGACTCCAGGAAGCTCAGATAAATTCTCTATTACCTCTGCATGGAATTGTATCAGGATTCATCAAGATGTCGATGAGAGATATAAACAAATATGGAGCTCATGTATACCTGCTAAATGGTCAGTTCTTATGTGGCATATCCTTTGGTGTAAACTCCTAACTGATGATGTCATTCAGAGGACAAGATTCCATTTAGCATCAGCATGTCACTGTTGCAACTACCCTGCATTGGAGACTACTGATCACATTCTATCTGAAGGGGATTTGGCAAATGAGGTATGGAACTACTTCAATAGATTTTTTAGAGTTCGGTCTACTGCAGGAACTATCGAACAAAGGCTTCGAGCCATGTGGACAAGAGGTCATAAACATATCAAACAGATAACAAGTGGAGCTATTATATGGGTTCTATGAAAAAACAGGAATAAATGGAGATATGAAGAATATACGTACAATGGACAACAGCTAGTGTTCGAAATCAAGAGAAAAATCAAGAAGGCTATGGTGAAGTGCACTCATGAGGAGCTTCTTGCAGGCTTAGAATGATCATGTATTATGAGATATTTCTTATACTTTTGTAACCTGAGTTGGTACTCAATCAATATCAATAAAATTCTAGTGTTTTGATTATATATATATATATATATATATATATATATATATATATATATATATATATATATATATATTTTTTGAAGCAATAGCGCATCCATAGAGAAGAATTTTCTTGAGACAAGAAAGAAACTACATAGGAAATCAAACATTTCCATACAAGACTGACTGCTACTACTAAGTATAGTACCAAATTCCTAAAGTGCTGCTGCTGCTGCTGTACGATGATGATGATGATTCTAAAACGTGGCCCTCCCAGAGATAGCAGGCGTGCGTGGGCTTGGATTGGAGGAGGATGGACTCGACGTGAGCAGGTGGGTTGAGCCCCATGGAAGACGCCCTGTCCCAGCGCTCCATCCTGGTCAGGCCGATGTAGGGGCCGTACCGCATGTCAAGATCAAACTCTCGAAGCTTCCACTCTTCTTCTTCTTCTTCAACTGCATGGAGATCCATGTCGGCCGGATCGAATCTGGATCCGGATCCGACCAAGCCGACGGGCTTGCTGGAGGAGGAGGAGGAGGAGGGAGAGGGCTTGATATATATATATATATATGTAAAATATATTATATATATATACATATATAATATATTTTACACACACACACACATATATATATATATATATAAGAATATATATATATATATATATATATATATATATATATATATATATATATATATATATGGGTAAAGTGTATTTAAACCCTCCTTAGATGTCACGAAATGCAAATAAAGACTCGCTGATCCGAAAAAGACAGTTAGTTACGAAAATGCTCAAATCACCCCTCCGCTGTTAAAATTCGTTAAAAAATATCTTAAAAGACGATTTTGCCCCTTCCCTCTCCCCCGTCTCTCTCCGGTGGTGGAGGACGGGTCGGCGATGGCTGGCGGAGGAGGGGGAAGGGGTTCGGGCGGCTGTTCGCCGGCGGAGGGAGGAGGAGGGGGTCGGGGGGACCGGCGGAGGGAGGAAGGGGGGTCGGGGGGACCGGCGGAGGGAGGGGGGCGGGTCGCCGGCGGAGGGAGGAGGGGAGGAGGAGGTCGGTGGGTGGGTCGCCGGCGGAGGGAGGAGGGGGTCGGGGGTCGGGGGGCGGGTCGCCGGCGGAGGGTGGAGGGGGGGTGGTCGGGGATGACAGATGGAGGGAGGAGGGGGGGTCGCGGTCGGGTCGCCGGCGGAGGGGGGGAAATGGGGGTAGGGGCTGGTAGGGAAGGGTGGGGGTAGGGGCTGGTAGGGAAGGGTGGGGGGGGTAGTTTAGGTAGTTTCTAATTTTTTTTATTTTTTTAAGACTTAACGGCCATTTTAACGGCCATTTAACGGATAAGGGCCATTCTAAACAAAACAAGTTTTTTGGAGGTGCAAACTGCTTAAGTTTTCTAAGAGGTCTTATTTTGCAAACGAGGCAACTCTAGGGAGGGTTTAAATGCACTTTACCCATATATATATATATATATATATATATATATGTAAAATATATATATTATATATATATATATATATTTTACATATATATATATATATATATATATATATATATATATATATGTAAAATATATATTATATTATATTATTATATATATATATCTTGCGCTGAGCCTTGTGCTGCCGTCCTGAGAAACCCTAATCCTTGTCCACCAACACCGGCGTGGCCTTTGGCCGGGCCGGGGTCCTCCGTGCCACCTGAACCATTTGGTCGGTGGTCGTCCTGTTTTGTTTAGTTTTTAGGGTTAATGGCGGCCAAGTCTTTTGCAGAGGCGGTGATGGGGGCACCTGTCGTGGCCTCCATGATCCCTCCGCGAACGATCACATCCTTTAAAGGTGTTCCTGCAATTTCTTTCTCTGTGGAGGAAGAAGCTGTACTGTCGGATCCACTGAAGTTTGCTCTGGTGGGGAAATTCTCTCATGCCCGCCCGCCGATCGAAATGATTCGAAAGGCGCTGGCCGATTTTGAGTTCTCTGGATCTATTAAGGCTAGAGTGATTGATGAGAAACACGTACTTATTCGGCCTTCTACTGAGTCGGATTTCCTACGCCTTCGATCTAAAGAGGTATGGTATATTGGCCGTGCTCCCATGAGGGTTTTCAAGTGGGATCCGGATTTTTCGCCTTCTCATGAATCACCAAAGATCCCTGTCTGGGTTACACTCCCGAATCTTCCTCATCATCTCTATGCGAAGGATGCCCTCTTCGCCATTGCTTCCGTCTTTGGACATCCCCTGAAAATCGATAAGGCTACAGCAGATCTGTCGAGACCGAGTATGGCCAGAGTCTTCATGGAGATAGATGCATCTAAACTACTTCAACATCGTCTTCGCATTAATTTGCCTAGTGGCAGTTTTTGGCAATTTATTGAGTATGAGTCCACTCCTATGTATTGTTCTCACTGCCGTTATCAAGGTCATTTAATTGATCATTACAAGGTTAAACAGAAGGATAAGGGTAAGGAGCCCCAGGTTGAGCCTGTCCCCCGACTTCAGAAGCCCTCCCCCCCGACAGTGCAATATATTCTTCAACATAAAGTTATTGGCCAATCAAGTAATCACGTCCAACCAGAGAATGCACCACCTGTACAGTGCCAAGGGGATAATACCCAGCCAAATATAGTTGATACTGTATTGGTATCTGCGAATGATGGGACTGTAGCCACCAAAGAAAATGGGCTTACACCGGAGAATGAGCCTTTTCAAGACCTGGATAGGATTGATCAGGGTTTTGAACCACATACTGAAGAAGAGGAGATTGAGCCTACCAATGAAAATGACCAAGCTTCCCAGCCTAATGATGATACTGTAGCAGCGATCCCTCCAGATGGTGCGGCCGCGGACAATGAAGAGGAGGGGGAATTATCTAGCTGGGCAGACGAAGTAGAGGCGGCACAGGCCAGAGAAGGGGTTGCCGTGCCGACGACGACCACTCAAAAATGTCAAAAGTGCCTCCCAGATCCGTCTGATCGAGTACTCCGGTCGGTCACTTTCACAAAATCCGGTAAACCCCAAGCCCTCTCTAATGTTTAACACCTTAATTTGGAACATTAGGGGAGTGGCTAATAAATTGGCTTTTAAAAGACTAAAGAATCTTTGTCGAGTAAACAAAGTACAACTTCTTGCGGTCATTGAGCCGAAAGTTACTAAGACTCAATTGTTTCATTACCAACTGAAACTGGGGTTTGCGACGGCTTTCAGTAATGACAGGGGTAACATATGGGTTATGGCTAGGGCAGGCTGCTTCCTTCATTTATTGGATGCTTTTGAACAGGCTATTACTGTTTCTTTCCACAATGAGTGTTTGCAGGCGCCACTTATGTTTGCTTTTGTACATGGGCATAGTAAGAAGGAAGATAGGAGATACCTATGGGATAGGCTTATTGATTTGCGGAATGGGTATCAGCTACCATGGGCGGTTGGGGGTGATTTTAATGCTGTCACTTCCTCGGATGAGAAAGTTGGCGGTCGACCACCATGCCAGGTCTCTATACAGGAGTTTCTCAATTTTCAGATGATGGCTGGCTTAACGGATCTTCCATATTCAGGGAGCAAATTTACCTGGATTAAATCTAAAGTTGGAGACAGGCAAGGATCTCGTCTGGACAGGATGATGGTTACGTCGGACTAGCTTAGTTTGGCTCCATTAACCATGGAGGAGCACTTAAATCGAACTGAATCTGATCATGCGACGCTACTTATCAAGCTATTATCCCATCATGATGGTGGATGTAAAAGTTTCAGATTTCTATCCTTCTGGACTCAGCATGACTCGTTTATGCAGGTGGTTCAACAGGCATGGGGTTCGGTTGATCATCCTAATGGGCTTGTTAGGGTTAGCTTGAGATTGACTGCATGTAGAAGGGCTTTGTCCACATGGAGCCACCTCACATTTGGTAACATATTTAAGGAAGTAACTAAAGCGGAGGACAATGTGCTGGCTGCTGAGTTGGCGTATGACAATGACAGGTCCATGGAGAAGAGAAGATACTTGCATCAGGCCACTGCTTTGTTGAAACAACGACATATCATTGTCGATTCCTTCTGGAAACAAAAAGCTCATCTACGATGGAATATTGAAGGGGATCGTAATACGAAATATTTTCATGATTGTGTCGGGAACAAACATAGGAAATTGCGTATTCACCATATCGTTGATGATGATGGAGTCCGCAAGCAGGAATTACTTGATATCCAGTAGGTGGCCAATGATTATTTTGAAAATCAATATAAGTGTGCTGCTACTATGGACGATGAAGATCTACTGCAAGCTATTCATCCTATTCTTTCTGCAGAAGACAATGAACGTCTTATAGTTGAACCTACAAAGGAGGAGGTGTTTGAGACCATACGTAGTATGGATGTTGATAGTACTGGAGGTATAGATGGATTCACGGTTCTTTTTTTCACCAAATGTTGGTCTCTGATTGGTGATGATATCCTGGAAGCTGTATCTCTATTGGTGGCAGGTTTTGAATTACCTAAGGCGATCACAAGCACGGCATTGATTCTTATCCCTAAGAGTACTAATCCGTCCAGGATGTCTGACTTCAGGCCAATTAGCTTATGTAATGTGGTGAACAAGATTATATCTAAACTATTAGCTAGAAGATTGGGTCCTATCCTACCGAAGCTGATATCGCTTGAACAAAGTGGCTTTGTGAAAGGAAGGGAGATTGTTGATAATATTCTGCTAGCACAAGAATTGATCAGTTTAATGCCAAAGAAAAATTGAGGTGGTAATATAGTGTCACCCTCATTTCTTGTATTTCCCGTATTTCGTATTTATACTCGTATCTGGATTTTGGAATGTATTTTTATTTTTCTCAACTTGTGGAATTTCGGTATTTCTCGTATTTTGGTTTTGGCATGGCTCGGTTTTATTGGGGATGGTTCGGTTTGGTTCGGTTTTATGTGTTGGAACACCCTAGCCCTATGCTACACCCTCAACCCACCACAACTCTCCCACTTTATAACACTACCAACCACTCTCTCTCTTTATTACTTCCTCCATAAATTTTCTTCTTTTTCTTCTTCTCCTTCCTCTACACAACACTCCCAACCCTAGGCAAGTGCACCTTGCCACTTCATGAGAGCCCTATTTTCTTGGTTTATTTGCTAGATTAGGACATGGTGATCAACATTAGAACTTAGCATTTTGTGATTTGGAGTCTCCATTGTTCTAGATCTAGGTTTTTCCTATTTTCAATTTTGCATGATTTTGATCTACTTTAGTCGGATTTTATGGGTTTTTGATGCTTCTATGTGGAAGAGCATTCAGTTTCACCGAAGTTGGAGCTTTGGAAATTCGGATTAGGAGTTCGGATGGCCACGTTGTGAGCTTTTGAAGCTTTGGGTTCAGCCATGGTGTTCTTGCTGTCTGGAGAAGACAGTGAGCAGTGTGTGCAGAGCTGTTTAGCTTACGCAACCTGAGCTATGCGCGCTCTTTAGCGCGCGTACGCAGACTTGAGTACGCTTCCAATTGGAAGCGTGACTCCTTGAGCGTGCGTGACTTTTTACGTACGCAGCTCCCTTGAGCGTGCGTGACTTTTCACCTACACTGCTCCCTGTAGCGTGCGTGACTTTTCACCTACGCTGCTCTCTTAGCGTGCATGACTTTTCACCTACGCTGCTCTCTCAGCGTGCGTGACTTTTCACCTACGCTGCTCTCTCAGCGTGCGTGACTTTTCACCTATGCTGCTCCCTGTAGCGTGCGTGACTTTTCACCTACGCTGCTCTCTTAGCGTGCGTGACTTTTCACCTACGTTGCTCTCTCAGCGTGCGTGACTTTTCACCTACGCTGCTCTCTCAGCGTGCGTGACTTTTCACCTATGCTGCTCCCTGTAGCGTGCGTGACTTTTCACCTACGCTGCTCTCTGGCGTGCGTGACTTTTTACCTACGCTGCTCCCCTGACCCGCCTTGCTTAAACCATTGACTCTTGGAGTTTTTGTCTTATTTTTTTAAGCTTGGCTCTTCTATAACCCTGTATATTGATATTTTATTAGATATTTTACGCTCATTTTATATCCTTACGCCTTTTGTCATGAACTTGATTTTACTTAATATGTTTGGAATGACTAATGTACACGGCATGGTATGACAAAGGAACTAGCATAACATGACAGTGACCCGTAGTGGTACACTCCTGACATGACCAACCTGACATGATAGTGGCCCGCCGTGGCGCACTCATGACATGACAAACCTGACATGATAGTGGCCCGCCGTGGCGCACTCCTGACAAGTACCCTGACATGATTTAACTTAATGCTGTTGCGACGACTAATTCAACTTGACCTGCCTTGACACCGTGGGTGGTTCTTTCTTGCTTGCTTGTTAAATCCACTTGTCCTGTCTTGCATCATGTCTAGGATGGGACTCCTGAGTACCACGGTCAGGAGTACCTACTAAAATGGATTAAGGTTAATAACTAGAATAACACAGTAGTCATGAAGAGATGACACAGCTACAGGCAATCCCGTTACCTGGGCGCTCTTGGGATCTGTAGCCTGCCGTCGAGTAGGGCACATTTCCAGCACACCGTCGCGTATTGCACCCTCTAAGTCACCTAAGGGTACATTTGTCTTCTGGGCGATGTACCCACCTGAATTCAACCCCTAATTTTCGTCCTGGGTAACCTGGATGGTCTGCAGGGCTTGTGGCTGTGGAACAATCTTACTGCATCTTGTTAGTAATTAGGCCTGTGATAACCCTAGTTAGTTAAAGTAGTAAGCCGTAGTATCTGCTTGGCCGTGATTGATTAAATGAGGTATAACCAGTTTAGCCATGTCTTGATCCAGTACAAGATTACTTCCTGTCTTAATTTCTTGCATTATTATCTTGCCGATAAATGGTGGAAAACCAAGTTCTGTTCAGGTGAAGGGTTACAACCCCGGTCCTTGTTTGGTTTACGGGTTGTAACCTGGCTGTCGGAATAGTTCCATGGTTATCTCGTCGTATATCATCCTGATATATTTTCGTAAATTCTAGTTTTAAATATTAGATTTTCTTGTGCTAATTGCTGGCTTTTGTTCTTATTTCGTGGCCCCCTTGTGGCACTTGCTCTTTCTGGGGTTGACCCAGCTGGTTTTGTGTGGCCAGATTTCGGAGCAGCTCCCGAGGATCTACCAAGCTTCCAGTCCAATGGTGGCGACTAGAAGGAACCCGGGCTACGAGTGGATTTTCTATTTTGTTTCGCTCACTCTATTGTAAAACTATTCTTTTGAGGTATTTAGCCGACGAGCACCTGTTAGCTCGATGCACTTTACTTACTGTCTGCCTACGGGCTGTAAACATGATTAACAAATCCTAGGGTTGATCATGTATGACTTAACTCTTGCTAGTCCTCACATTTTGTAATGACTAGCTTCATGATCAGCTGAATATGTGATATTTGGGATGCCTTATTATTGTATATTTAATGATCATACATCTTGCGACCTTACTTACTTGCTTGTGATTGAGACATTAGGCTTGTTCATGACCATAAGAGACTGTTGGCTTGTAGTAAACCCTCATATTTCTAGACAGCCGTGACCGTATATTGAGGTGGTTTCCATTTCAATATACGTAGCTGGCTATGCCCGCCCCCGCTCTCCAGTATTCTGGTTCTGGGGCATGACACGGTCTAAGTGGTGGCCCATGCAGGTCTTGTAAATCAAGAAATATGAGAGTTTACCGAATAGATGTCTCAATCAGTATTCGCCCTTGATCTCCGCCCGTATTTTTAAAATCCCTAAAATTCTTGCCCTGATTACATGCTTGTATCGTTGATCTATCCTGGTCCTTCCTTATTATTTCCCTGTGTCGTTTTCCTCTGCGGCACTGTACCTGACCCTGCCGATCAGTACGGAAGAGCACCTCCCGTGGACCAGCAGCAACCTGGAGATCAAGCCCAGCATTCCGGAGTTGCCTCCAGAGTGATACCTACTGGAGGAGAGTCACCAGTTCGGCCCGTCCAGCCCGCAGAGCCCGATGATGGTACCTTAGTAGGCCTCATCAGAACCTTGATAGCTTCCCAGGATCGTCGAAGCGATGCCCTGCACCAGACAGTTCAAGATGCTTTGACCCGAGGCGGACATCCAGGGAACCAGGCGACCAACAGCTTGAAGCGATTGAACCCTCTTTTCTTCGACGGCAGCGAGGATGCGATTGCCGCGGATGCATGGCTTCAGGATACCGAGGTGATTCTGGAAGCAGCTAGGACACCCGAGAATGAGAAGGTGGCGGTGGTACGCCTGCAGTTGTTGGACTTGGCTCGCAGTTGGTGGACGGCGCAAGCCATGGGATTAGTGGCACCCATTGCTTGGACAGTGTTTAGAGAGAGGTTCCAGACGAAGTATTTCGATGTTGTGGCTCGATACGACCTACAGACCAGATTTACCAACTTGAAGCAAGGAGGCAGAACAGTCGACAGTTATGCATCGGAGTTTTCTAGGCTCAGTAGGTTTGCCCCCACTTTGGTGGCGATCGAGTTTGATAGGGCCCAGCGGTTCCAGCAGGGACTGCATTTGGAGATCCTGTTGGCGGTTGAGCAGTTCGAGCACCAGACGTTCGATGCAGTCTTGAGAGCAGCTAGGAGGCATGAGTACACCTCCCAGAGGATCGTGGATAGGACCGGAGGTAGGAAGCGGTCCCACAGTCAGATGCACCAATCATCAGCTCCAGCCCCGACAGCTAAGGGGTTGGCCATTGAAACTCCGAGGGGGCAGCCTCGGTAACGTCGGTTCAGCATTCGACCCCGACGTACCCGCAGCAGCAGAAGCAGAAGCAGACTTCCGCGATGGTATGTTCTCATTGCGGGAAGCCAGGGCATGTAGTGGCGGATTGTCGCAGGGGGCAGAGATTGTACCTGGCTTGTGGAGCAGTAGATCATAGGGTAGGGGCTTGCCCGAATCGGGGTGGTTCATCAGCATCCAACCCTTCTAGCTCTTCAGTGAGAGGACCGGCCCCAGTACTAGCTCCGCAGCAGCAGTATCAGCCTTCGAGGCCCTTGCCGCCTCAGTCTCAGGCATTCCAGCAACAGCACCCCCAGCAGTATGCACAAGCCCAAGCTCAGACCCAGAATAGGCAGAGAGATTTCCAGCAGAGGGGACCAGCAGCCAGGGGACAAGGTCAGGCCATGATGATGGCTATGGAAGAAGAAGTTGCACCAGATGAGGTTATGGCAGGTACTATTCTCGTCAACTTCTCTCCAGCGTCTGTACTATTTGATTCTGGTGCATCACATTCATTTATGTCTGCATGATTCACGACACGGAAAGGAATGGAGCCCGAGTCATTATCAGTGAGGCTCAATATACTTACTGGTAATGGCCTTGTGGGAGTAGATCGAGTGTTTTCCTCGTGTTGGATCGTAGGTAGCGGTAGGGAGTTCCCCGCTAGATTCATAGAGTTTCCTATGGCAGACTATGATGTAGTCCTAGGCATGGATTGGTTGAGGAACCAGTATGCTAGGATAGACTGCCACATTGGCAGAGTTGTCTTTAGTATCCCCGGCGAGCCAGAGTTTTCGTTTTCCAGAGGCGCAGTGGAGCCATCTTCCCCAGCATTGCGGATGGCAGTAGCAGCAGTACAGTTACCCCGAATAGTTGAAGAGTTTTCAGATGTCTTTCCAGAGGAGCTTCCAGGGATGCCGCCGGAACGGAAGATTGAGTTCACTATAGACTTGATTCCCGGGACAGCATCAGTATCAGAGCGGGTCTACAGGATGGCGCCTTCAGAGTTGGAGATTTTGTACAAGATGATTGAAGAACTGAGGACCAAGGAATTCATTCGTACAAGTGGATCGCCTTAGGGAGCCCCGATGCTTCTTGTGAAAAAGAAGGATGGTACGTCCAGGCTATGTGTTGATTATCGTACCTTGAATTCGGTGACAATCAAGAACAGATACCCTCTTCCGAGGATAGATGAGTTGTTCGACCAGCTCAGAGGGGCTTCAGTATTCTCGAAGATCGACTTGCGGTCGGGATACCACCAGATCAGAGTCAGAGAGCAGGACATCCCGAAGACAACATTCAGATCGAGGTATGGACATTGGGAGTTCCTTGTTATGCCCTTTGGAGCGACCAATGCGCTGGCCGTATTCATGGACCTCATGAATCGCATTTTCATACCTTACTTGGATCAATTTGTGATCGTGTTCCTAGATGACATCCTGGTTTACAGCAAGAGTGAAGCGGAGCATGAGCAGCATCTCAGAGTCGTCCTTCAGACGCTTAGGGAGCATCAGTTGTACGCCAAGTTCAGTAAATACGAGTTCTGGCTCGATCGCATTTCGTACTTGGGTCATATCATTACCCGAGGAGGAGTGGAAGTGGATCCCCATAAGATTGTAGCTATTGAGTCGTGGCCGGTACCCAGCTCAATGGCAGAGGTTCGCAGTTTCCTTGGATTGGCTGGCTACTACCGGCGGTTCGTTTCAGATTTCGCAAGGATTTCAGCGCCGATGACCCAGTTGACCCGCAAGGATGTGCCGTTTGTTTGGACAGCAGAGTGTCAGGAATCATTTGAGAAGTTGAAGCGAGGTTTGATAACGACTTCCATTCTCACCCTTCCAGATGGGACCGAAGGATTCACAGTTTATTGCGACGCTTCAAGCAGAGGATTGGGGTGTGTCTTGATGCAACATGGGAAGGTAATATCTTATGCGTCACGTCAACTGCGTGATCATGAGAAGAATTACCCGACCCACGACTTAGAATTGGCGGCGGTAGTGTTTGCTTTGAAGTTGTGGAGACACTCCTTGTACGGAGATAGAGTGGAGATCTTTACTGATCATAAGAGCCTGAAGTATGTTTTCACCCAGAAGGACCTTAATATGCGGCAGAGAAGATGGCTCGAGCTACTAGTGGACTATGATATGAATTTGTAGTATCATCCCGGGAAGGCCAACGTTGTAGCAGATGCATTGAGCAGGAGAGCCGGAGTTTATCTCCTGACGGCACAACCAGAATTATTGGCAAATCTTCAGAAGATGGGAATTGAAGTGGTTCTTCCAACCAACGTGACATTGATGGCCAGTCTACAGGTTCAGTCCAGCATAGTTGAGAGAATCCGGATGGCGCAGTCAGCAAATTCCAAGATCCAGCAACTCAGAGCAGAGTGTGAAGCAGGAAGAAGGCCAGAGTTATGTATCCATGAAGATGGTATACTTCGGCATGGCACTTGTCTTTGTGTACCTAGTGGAGATATCAGACAGGAAGTCATGGCCGAAGCCCACAGTTCACAATATTCTATTCATCTGGGTGGTATGAAGATGTACCGTGATATTCGTCAGCATTTTTGGTAGAATGGCATGAAGAGGGAGATAGCCCGGTTTGTCTCTCGGTGTTTGGTTTGCCAACAGGTTAAAGCTGAACATCAGAGGCCCGCTGGACTTCTTCAACCCTTACCGATCCCAGAATGGAAATAGAAACATATAACCATGGATTTCATGACCGGATTGCCCAGATCTCCGGCCGGCAGAGATGCTATTTGGGTAATTATGGACAGGCTTACCAAGGTGGCACACTTTCTTCCATTCAGAGTTGGACAGTCGACGGTGCAGTTAGCAGAGATGTATCTCAGGCAGATCGTCAGGCTTCACGGTGTGCCAGTCAGCATCACCTCGGACAGGGATTCAAGATTCACATCACACTTTTGGCGCAGCTTGTAGAAGAGTTTGGGGACTCACCTTCAATTCAGCTCAGCTTATCACCCGCAGACGGATGGTCAATCAGAGCGCACAATCCAGACTCTTGAAGATATGTTGAGATCCTGTACCCTTGACTTCGGTGGTTCATGGGAGAATCATCTGTACCTGGTGGAATTCTCGTACAACAACAGTTATCAGGCCAGTATCCAGATGGCACCTTTCGAGGCTCTTTATGGCAGGAAGTGCAGATCCCCGCTAGTATAGGACGATGTCGGGGAGAGGCAGATGCTCGGACCCGAATTGATTTCCCAGACGGTTGAAGTGGTCAGGAAGGTCAGAGATCACCTCCGAGTTGCCCCGGACCGCCAGCGCCATTGGGCCGATGCTCATCGGCGTCCCTTAGAATTTGCTGTCGGCGACCATGTATTCCTTAGGATCTCGCCTAACCGCGGCGTCATTCGCTTCTGCATGCGAGGAAAGCTTAGTCCTAGGTATATAGGGCCGTTCGATATTCTAGAGCGAGTAGGAGATGTATCCTATCGTCTCGCTCTTCCGCCGTCGCTAAATGGGGTGTATGATGTATTCCATGTGTCCCAATTACGACGGTATATTCTGGACCCGAGCCACATCCTAGACCATTCGGAATTGGTTGTTGGTACCAACCTTTCGTATGAGGAGAGGCCCGTGTCTATATTGGACCGGAGGGAGAAGATACTCAAGAACAAGACTATTAAATTAGTCCGTGTTGCTTGGGGTCATCACTCTCTAGGTGAGTCAACGTGGGAGCATGAGGACGACATCCGATCGCGATATCCCTACCTGTTTGACTCGTGAGGTATAATGTCTTTCTTATGCCTTACGTTTTCCCTTCCTTGCTTGCATTGTATGATTGTATGATTGAACTGCTTAGTGTAACTTGCCTGTGCTTAATGTAGCTTGTCGTGACAATCTCTAGCTCCTTGATTAAATTCCGAGGACGGAATTCTTTTAAGGTGGGTAGAGTTGTCATCCTCATTTCCCGTATTTCCCTATTTCGTATTTATACTCGTATCTGGATTTTGGCATATATTTTTATTTTTCTCAACTTGTAGAATTTCGGTATTTCTCGTATTTTGGTTTTGGCATGGCTCGGTTTTATTGGGGATGGTTCCGTTTGGTTCGGTTTTATGTGTTGGAACACCCTAGCCCTATGCTACACCCTCAACCCACCACAACTCCCCCACTTTATAATACCACCAACCACTCTCTCTCTTCATTACTTCCTCCATAATTTTTCTTCTTCTTCTTCTTCTCCTTCCTCTACACAACACTCCCAACCCTGGGCAAGTGCACCTTGCCACTTCATGAGAGCCCTATTTTCTTAGTTTATTTGCTAGATTAGGACATGGTGATCAACATTAGAACTTAGCATTTTGTGATTTGGAGTCTCCATTGTTCTAGATCTAGGTTTTTCCTATTTTTGGTTTTGCATGATTTTGATCTACTTTAGTTGGATTTTATAGGTTTTTGATGCTTCCATGTGGAAGAGCATTCAGTTTCACCCAAGTTGGAGCTTTGGAAATCCGGATTTGGAGTTCGGATGGCCAAGTTGTGAGCTTTTGATGCTTTGGGTTCAGCCATGGTGTTCTTGCTGTCTGGAGAAGACAGTGAGCAGTATGTGTAGAGCTGTTTAGCTTACGCACCCTGAGCTACGCGCGCTCTTTAGCGCTGCGTACGCAGACTTGAGTACGCTTCCTGTTGGAAGCGTGACTCCTTGAGCGTGCGTGACTTTTCACGTACGCAGCTCCCTTGAGCGTGCGTGACTTTTCATCTACGCTGCTCCCTGTAGCGTGCGTGACTTTTCACCTACGCTGCTCTCTTAGCGTGCGTGACTTTTCACCTACGCTGCTCTCTCAGCGTGCGTGACTTTTCACCTATGCTGCTCTTTCAGCGTGCGTGACTTTTCACCTATGCTGCTCCCTGTAGCGTGCGTGACTTTTCACCTACGCTGCTCTCTTAGCGTGCGTGACTTTTCACCTACGCTGCTCTCTCAGCGTACGTGACTTTTCACCTACGCTGCTCTCTCAGCGTGCGTGACTTTTCACCTATGCTGCTCCCTGTAGCGTGCGTGACTTTTCACCTACGCTGCTCTCTGGCGTGCATGACTTTTCACCTACGCTGCTCCCCTGACCCCCCTTGCTTAAACCATTGACTCTTGGAGTTTTGGTCTTATTTCTTTAAGCTTGGCTCTTCTATAACCCTGTATATTGATATTTTATTAGATATTTTACGCTCATTTTATATCCTTACGCCTTTTGTCATGAACTTGATTTTACTTAATATGTTTGGAATGACTATTGTACACGGCATGGTATGACAAAGGAACTAGCATAACTTGACAGTGACCCGTAGTGGTACACTCCTGACATGACCAACCTGACATGATAGTGGCCCGCCGTGGCGCACTCCTGACAAGTACCCTGACATGATTTAACTTAATGCTGTTGCGACGGCTAATTCAACTTTACCTGTCTTGACACCGTGGGTGGTTCTTTCTTGCTTGCTTGTTAAATCCACTTGTCCTGTCTTGCATCATGTCTAGGATGGGACTCCTGAGTACCACGGTCAGGAGTACCTACTAAAATGGATTAAGGTTAATAACTAGAATAACACAGTAGTCATGAAGAGATGACATAGCTACAGGCAATCCCGTTACCTGGGCGCTCTTGGGATCTGTAGCCTGCCGTCGAGTAGGGCACATTTCCAGCACACCGTCGCATGTTGCACCCTCTAAGTCACCTAAGGGTACATTTGTCTTCTGGGCGATGTACCCACCTGAATTCAACACCTAATTTTCGTCCTGGGTAAACTGGATGGTCTGCAGGGCTTGTGGCTGTGGAACAATCTCACTGCATCTTGTTAGTAATTAGGCCTGTGATAACCCTAGTTAGTTAAAGTAGTAAGCCGTAGTATCTGCTTGGCCGTGATTGATTAAATGAGGTATAACCAGTTTAGCCATGTCTTGATCCAGTACAAGATTACTTCCTGTCTTAATTTGTTGCATTATTATCTTGCCGATAAATGGTGGAAAACCAAGTTCTGTTCAGGTGAAGGGTTACAACCCCGGTCCTTGTTTGGTTTACGGTTTGTAACCTGGATGTCGGAATAGTTCCATGGTTATCTCGTCGTATATCATCCTGATATGTTTTCCTAAATTCTAGTTTTAAATATTAGATTTTCTTGTGCTAATTGCTGGCTTTTTTTCTTATTTCGTGGCCCCCTTGTGGCACTTGCTCTTTCTGGGGTTGACCCAGCTGGTTTTGTGTGGCCAGATTTCGGAGCAGCTCCCGATGATCTACCAAGCTTCCAGCCCAATGGTGGCGACTAGAAGGAACCCGGGCTACGAGTGGGTTTTCTATTTTGTTTCACTCACTCTATTGTAAAACTATTCTTTTGAGGCGTTTAGCCGACGAGCACCTGTTAGCTCGATGCACTTTACTTACTGTCTGCCTACGGGCTGTAAACATGATTAACAAATCCTAGGGTTGATCATGTATGACTTAACTCTTGCTAGTCCTCGCATTTTCTAATGACTAGCTTCATGATCAGCTGAATATGTGATATTTGGGACGCCTTATTATTGTATATTTAGTGATCATACATCTTGCGACCTTACTTACTTGCTTGTGATTGAGACATTAGGCTTGTTCATGACCATAAGAGACTGTTGGCTTGTAGAAAACCCTCATATTTCTAGATAGCCGTGACCGTATATTGAGGTGGTTTCCATTTCAATATACGTAGCTGGCTATGCCCGCCCCCGCTCTCCAGTATTCTGGTTCTGGTGCGTGACATATACCTATCAAGCTTGACATGGCCAAGGCATATGATCGTTTAGACTGGAGTTTTTTAATGACAGTTATGCGCAGATTTGGGTTTGATGAGCGCTGGATTAGCATGGTCTTCAGGCTGATTAATAATGTGTGGTATTCTACCATTATCAATGGCGTAACTTCTGGCTTCTTCAAAACTTTCAGGGGGGTTCGACAAGGTGATCCGCTTTCCCCAACTCTTTTTATTATTGCTGCTGAAGTTTTATCCAGGAATTTGAACAAACTGATACAAAATACTTCCTTCTCGCACTATTATTCCCCTAGTAGCTGCCCGGCTATTAGCCATTTGGCTTTTGCCGATGACATTCTAATATTTTCAGCTGGAGACGTGCATTCAGTTCAGTTAATATATGAGCTGCTACGTAGATATGAACGTGTATCGGGCCAACAGGTAAATGCAGCCAAATCATCTATCTTTGTATATCCTTCTTTTGATAGACAGGATGAAATTCACAACATCACAGGGTTTGGTATAAAGACCCTGCCATTTACTTACCTTGGATGTCCTATGTCTGTTGGGATGAGGAATGCATCGCTCTATAAGGATCTTATCCAAAAAGTTAGGAGGCGCTTGGAGGGGTGGCAGCAGAAGACACTATCGTATGGGGGCAAATTAATATTGATCAAATCAGTTCTGAACTCAATTCCTATGTACTAGCTGCGTGTAGCCCTCCACAGACGGTTCTCAATCATTTAGAGGACATGTTTGTCCAATTTTTTTGGGGTACTACAGCTGGTGATCAGAAGTTTATATGGTCGAGCTGGAATACAATGGCAAGACCTATTGAAGAAGCTGGGCTTGGGGTGAGGTCAATTTAGGAGACTATGGATGCTTTCACTGTCAAGCTGTGGTGGAAACTCAAGACTAGAGATGGGCTTTGGCAACAATTTATTAAAGCTCGTTATTTCAAATTTCAGTCCTTGGATGATGCAGGTGCTCCTCAGAAATGTTCACAAGTTTGGAGACGATTACTTAAAGGAAGAGAGTTGTCTAACCATTTTATTATGGAGGCGAATGGGGATTGGAGTTGGACGTCAACCCCCTCGGGTACGTTTACAGTCTCTACAGCGTGGAAGGCGGTCCGGATATCTTCACCACGCCAGCCTCAGTTCCTACATATTTGGAGTTCGTGCATGCCCGTAAAATGGTCTATTCTTTTATGGCAAATTTTACATCACAAGTTGCCTACAGACGACAAGCTTCGTAGCATGGGTTTTAGTTTACCATCTCAATGTCATTGTTGCAGTAATCCGAATGAAGAGTCAATGGAACACCTATTTCGGGATGGAGATAGCTCTTTAGCACTTTGGCAAGGTTTTAGTTCTGAACTACAAGTTACTGTGCAGCAGTGTAACCTCCTGTAACAGTTTCAATTATGGTGGACAACACCCAATTTACATCTAAAGGAGATTGTTGTAGGAGCTATCGTTTGGGTCATTTGGAAGAACAGAAATAAATGGAGATATGAGGAGTTTCAGTTCCCAGTGGAAATGCTTATGAAGGAAGTTCGAAGACAGGTGATGAAGGCTCTTACGAGATGCAAACACAAGAAGACAGTTCCTGATACTTTTTGCTAGTTTGGTTTACTGATGTACTAAGACTTTTCCATATCAGTTATTCAATAAAAGTCTTTTCGATAAATATATATATATATATATATATATATATTATATATATATATATATATATATATAAAATAAATAAATAAATAAATAAATAAACCATGCTATACCCGAGCCGAATTATGTTATCATCCGTGGGGAGTTTATTGTGCAAAATCCTCCAACACAAAATGGACCACTTCGTTGGTATACAGGTACTCCAAAGATGTTTGGAATAAGGTAACTTTGGCTTGTGCGTGCAAGCAACCTCCCACACTGATGCTACAGAAAAATTACCAGATCGAACATGTCCCCATCTCCAATCCCCCTCCACCTGTGATATGTGTGGACTTGCAAGGCTGCGACCATGTATAAGTCTCTTCCACACATGAGTTGCATTAGAGGTTAGCTGAACATCATTAGCGAATTCATGAGAATAATATTTAAGTTTGAAGAAATGGGTCCAGAGGCTACTCTGAGTTGTAAACTTCCACCAGAGTTTGATAGTCATAGCTGTTATGACATCCTCCAATCTGCGAACAACAAGTCCTCCTTCGTCCTTTGTACGAGCAATACATCCCTACCCAAGCCATGTACGCTTCGCTGTTCCATCATGCGAGCCCCAAAATAAACTAGAGAACATATTCTCTAGTCTATGTAACACAAGAACTGGAGGATCGCATGCTGCTAATGTATAAACTGGAATTGATGCTAAAACATTCTTGGTTAAGACTAACTTACCTCCTGGAGAAAGTGTTTTATTGTGCCACCCCTCCAATCGGTGTCAAATTTTGTTTAGGAGCTCTTCGTACATTCCTCCGTTACAATGACCTGCCATAAGAGGACAGCCTAAGTATGTAAACGGAGGCATACCAACATTGAAGCCAAATCTGCTAGCCAGTTCCTCCCCCTTCTGTGGAAGCTCCTTTCTTGTTAAATATATATAAGATTTAGATTTGTTGATTTTCTGGCCAGACATAAGCTCATACCGAAGTAGAACTTCATTTATCATGCCCACCGAACGTAACTCCCCTGCTGCAAACAATAGCACATCATCAGCGTAGGCTAAATGTGTGATAGAAGGACATCCTCGAGAAGTGAAGAATGCAGAGAAGCCGTCTTTTGCTGGTAACAGCTTCAAACTTCTAGAAAGAACCTCTACAGCTATAATAAATAATTCCAGTGATAGTGGATCTCCTTGTCACAAACCTCAATAGGGTTGGAAGTAATCTGTCGATTCGTCATTGATGAGAGGAGCATACCATACATTGTTCATAATACGCATCATCATATCCACCCACTTATTATGGAATCCAAATTTGCGAAGCACCTTTAATAGAAAATGCCAATCCACTCTATCATATGCCTTTATCATATCTAGTTTGATAGCAACGTTTCCCCCTCTATGCTTTTTGTTCATCTTAGCCATCATTTCTTGAGCAAGCAAAATGTTGTCAACAATCTCTCGACCTTGAACAAACCTGCTCTGCTTCTGCGATATGATACGCGGAGGGATCAGAGCTAAGCGTCGAGAGAGGAATTTGGATATGATTTTATTGATCATAGTACATAGACTAATGGGTCTATAATCACCAAAGGCTCTCGGTTGTTTCATCTTAGGAATGAGGACGAGTGATGTATTAGTAAACGTCCTAGGAAGGAAGAAACCGTCGATGAACATAGAAATGGCTTCCAACATATCTTCACTAATGATGTCTCAACTATGTAAGAAGAACAAAGGCATGAACCCGTCAGGCCCTGAGGCACTATTCTTATCCAGTCTTTTGATTGTGTCAAGAATCTCCTCTTTGGTAGGTGATGCATTAAGGATCTCATTATCCGCCTCTGTCACCAGATTAGGAATGAGAGCTAGCAATTCAGAATCATCCCGAATCTCGCCACGCTCGTACAATTTGGAATAGAATTCCTTGGCATAATCATGAATGTCCTGCTTTTTTTTTATCACCTCTCCATTCTCCTTGGTAATAGAGTGAATATGCAGAGACTTCTTCCCGTTATTAACACAACCATAGAAATAAGCTATGTTCTTATCCCCATCTTGATCCCATTTAAGTCGAGCTTTCTGTCTCCAGTAGGCTTCTTCAATTCGGACGCGTTGCTTAAGTAATGCAGACGCCTTTGACAGATGTTTGAAAGAAGCCCGAGAATTGGATGCCTAGTGGTTCAGTTCTATTGCAAGGACATCGTCTTCCGCTTGCTTTACAGACTGGAAAATTTCCCCGTAAGTGTTCCTACTCCATGTAGAGAGAACTTTCTGGCAAGCGTCTAGACGCAGTGACACTCTAGTAATACCATTAGGATGGTACACGAAATGCCACGCTTGATGAATAATGGCTTTAAAATCCTCATGTGTCGTCCATAAGTCAAGGAATTGAAATTGTTTTCTGCCGCCCGCCGGAGCCCTTTTGAATTGAGTTAGGATTGGAGCATGATCCGACTCCATCCTATTGGGGTATTCAACTCCTGACATTGGAGCCAATTCAATACAAGCATTATCAACCAGAACCTGATCCAATCGCGATCCACACCTGCCATCCTTCTTAGACTTGAGCCATATAAAGCAGCTTCCTGAATATGGAAGTTCAGTTAGGCCAGCCGCTAATTTGAAATTAGCAAACTCTTGAATCGAGACTGGGTCGGCATGACGACCCCCGATCTTCTCTTCCAATTGTAACACGGCATTGAAATCACCCCTACAACCCAAGGCAGGTTGTGATCCACCTGAAGCTGAGATAATCTTTCCCAAAGCAGACGACGGCCTTCTTTTGTGTTGTCCCCATGAACCAAGGAAAACATGGCAGTAGATGGCAGCTTGTGGTGTGATATAGTAACAGTGAGAACTTGATCAAAGGAGTCCCGAAGTGATAGGTCACACGCCATCTTGGCCATCACCCATATGTTACCACGCTCATTAGAAAACGCAGTAGTAAAGCCAAGCTTTAATTTGTAGTGTGGAAGCTAGTGCACATCCACCTTAGGCTCAATAATAGCCTTGAAGACAATTTGATGGATCCTCACTAGAGTTTTGATTCTTTTAAGAGTCATTTTATTGGCTATGCCTCTCACTTTTCAAATTAAAATGTTAAACAATAGAGGTTGAGGGTTTACTTGTAGAATTTGAGTTTGGTGCTTGGCGAGTGACACGGTCGGAAGGCTCCATCGTCTTCTTTATTTTTTTCCTCCTTTGTGTTGTTGCTGTAGTCGCATCCTGAGTCTCTCCTCTAGTGTCCCGGCCTTCATCACCGCTGTGTCGGTGCTCCACTTCAAGCTCTTCCCTTTCGACTTCATTAGCCTAATTCAAAAGAGTGTCACGCACCTCTCCTTCCTCTAACTGCTCAGAATCCCTAGCAGTGACCAGCGTCGCGATTTCGTAGACTATCGATGAAGTGTTAAGAACAACAGCATCAGACGGAGCCACTTTTGTCAAGCCCGTAACTGCTATTTCCTTGTCTGTCTCTTCCAAGATGACAAGTTGATACAGAGTCGTTACCTCCGTTCTCGTGGCCTGAGCTTCGCAGGGAGTGACCGGTGGGTCGCAGGGATGTGATAGACTTGGATCATTTTGAGTGGCCTCCCCTTGCATAATATTAATTCCCCCATTAATAACAACCTCGGATGATGTGTTATAACCATGATCACCTTCATTAATTGGTAAGCTCTTGCCTTCATTGGGGCGCTGTAATATTTGAATAACCACCAATTCCTTCTGAGGTCGACGTGTGTCCTCCTTCAAAGTTTGCTTTTCCTGCGTAACTCCTTCAAGAACTACTTCTTTGCCTTTATTCTTTAATTTGTAATAGGTAACATTGTGTCCTTGATGGTGACCGTGCGTACAATATAATAGGGTATATTCATATTCTAAGGTTTGCCAGAAGCTTCGACCACGAGGTAGGTTAATTCTAATGCGCTGCTGCAAAGGTTTGCTAGCATCTATTTCAACAAAAACCTTTGCTCAACTCGGACAAGATAGCTCAGAAGTAGCCTTGTCAATTTTCAGTGGTGAACCAATCGCCGAGGTTATTGCAAAGAGAGCCTCTTTGTCATATAGATGATGAGGTAAATCAGGAAGATCCACCCACACAGGCATGAGGGAAGATTCAAAACATGGTAAGAAATCAGGTTCCCACTTGAAAATTCTCATTGGGGCAAGTGACACGAACCACGTGTCTTTAGATCGTAGACGAAGATAGTCTTCTTCAAGAGAACATCGAATCAGTATATGTTTGCGGTCAATAACCCCTGCCTTGATAGTTTCCTGGAATTGAAACCCCGACAATGCCTTGCGAATAACCTCGATCGATGGCTTAGATGGAGAAAACTTCCCAATGAGGGCATATCGAAGAGGACCTGACAGAGTTTGTTCTTCTTCTTCGGAAAAGTAGATCGCTGGGGCTCATTTGAACGATGTCACCGTTCTAGGTGCCAGGCGAGGAGGATCCTCAACCCTACCAGCGACCACATCTGCAAAAGACTTGGCCATTTGGACGCCGGCCCGGCCAAAGGCCAAGTCGGAGGCGGGCTGGGGTTATAAATATATATATATATAACAAAAAAAATATAATATATATATATATATATATATATATATATATATATATATATATATATATATATTTGGAAGAACATACTTTTATTGATGAAAAAGGCGCAAAATGCTGAAGCCTTTAAAAGTAAACGCGCCACGCGCGAAAGACGAAAAGAAAATTAGAAACATAAAATGTAGACCATTAAACGGTATCTAAACCGAGCATCGAAAGGTAAGACGCTGAAAGCCAGAGCCTAAAGAGCGACCCGAAACCCGTGGTCGTAATCGGTCAAAGTTGGCCAACGCACGACACGCAGTGCCCAGATCAGCCCAGGGCTTTCCAAAATTCGTATGAGGCGTGAGAGCAACGCCTCTTTCTTTTGTAGATTTGTCGAACGACCTCTCTGTACAATTGTGGGGGCTTTAGTTGACGGCCCTCGTATCTGTATTTGTTTTTGTTTTTCCACAGGGCCCAAACGGCGGCGGCACCGTCGATATGATGCCCGTAAGATATTTTCCAGCTGGCCAGCAGATCATTGATGCCCCCGGTCATGGGGACAATCCTGATCTTATTGTTAAGGATCGTCCAAATTTGAGTGGCTAATTCACAAGAGAGAAGGATGTGGTCGGCAATTTCCGATTGGTGTTCCACACAACAGTGGCATCTAGACGCCAGGCTGAAGCCGAAGGAGCTGATGGCATCGTCCGTAGGTAGTTTCCGGCGAGCGGCATGCCAGATGAGAATGAACCATTTGGTGGGTATACATGTATGCCAAAACTTGGCGGAAGGGGAGGTCATTTCGTGGGTGCCTCTGACGACGATTTTGGCAGAAGCCAGGGTGAAGAGTCCGCCCGGGTTGGGGGACCATCTGAGCTCGTCATGCGAGTCATTGATCGACAGATGAGAGGCTCTCAGGCTAGCCATGGCTACTGGGCCTAGCCAAGCTCTAACTCTATCCCAGTTCCACACTGACACGTCATCATCCCATAAATCACGAATCTCGCACAGCGGCGGTGTAAGGACGTTGGCCTGAGGATGTCATCCCCCAACCAGCGTTCCTCGCATGCCTACAAATGACTGTTCCCCAAAATCAAACGTAAGTGCGATTCCGCAAGGCTGCGACCATGGATAATACGCCGCCACGATACGAAAGATCTGTTGTTGGCAGACGCCTCTATCAAATGACAAATCTGGAGTATCTTGTTCTCATGAACCTGGTCCAGATCGAGCTGTCAGTACGAAGTTTCCACCATAATTTTGCGAAGTGTGCGTCCACAATGTGGACTAGTCTGTAGAAGCCCAGACCACCCTCATCAGTAGGTTTGGCCATTGTGTCCCAACTAGCCCAGTGATGCTTGTCCTTGCCCTCGAGATGACCCCAAAAGAAATTAGCGATGAGGGATTCGATAGAGTGGAGCACTTTGATGGGAGGCGAACAAACGGCTAGGGTATATAGGGGGATGGAGGAGAGGACGTGCTTTATAGGAATCAACTTCCCCCGGGGGAAAGGGTTGTATTGTGCCAGCCCGTTATTTTCTTGCGAATCTTTCCCACCATGTGTTCGAAGATGCCTGAGTTTGCTTTACCGTACACCAATAGGCAGCCTAAGTAAAGGAAAGGTGGATATGCTGTGGAGAAGGAGGTCATGGTGGATAGCACAACTGAGTGGGTTCTATCTGCTTTGTGATGTGTGTAAATCACGCTCTTACTGTTGTTAACTCTCTGTCCGAAGCATCTAGAGTAATTAGCAAGCGTTCTTTGAACCACCTCATTGAATCCAATATCGCCTGTTGAGAAAATTAGGATGTCATCTGCGTACGCAAGATGAGTTATTAGAGGGCAACCAGTCGTTGTATGAAAGTGGTGGAATCCAGGAGACCTGGGCATTCTTTTGAGGTTTCTGCTAAGCGCTTCGACCGTGACGATAAAAATGGTGGAGGAAAGGAGATCTCCCTGTCTGACCCCGCGAGAAGCTTTAAAGAATCCCTAAGCTTGCCCGTTGATGACCGTGGAAAACCAGGAGTTATTGATGGATCTATAGATGATATCGATCGAAGGTTCTAAGAAACCGAAGGCTCTGAACACCCAGATCATGAAATGCCAGTCCTGACGGTCGTATGATTTTTCCATGTCCAGTTTGATGGCAACATTTCCCCCCTGGATGGAAATTTCATGTAAGTGATCATTTCTTGAGCCAAGAGGATGTTGTCGGTGATACGCCCTTTGACGAAACCGTTTTGCTCTTCGGAGATGATCTTGGGGAGGAGATCAGACGTCCTGGTGGCAATGATCTTACATATAACTTTGTTGGTGAAAGTGCAGAGGTTGATCGGTCTGAAGTCTTTAAAGGTCTCTGGGTTGTCTTTCTTAGGTATGAGGATGATATGGGCGCAGGATATGGATTTCGGATATCTAGCTCCTTGAAAGAACGCCGTTGTGGCCTCCAAGAGGTCAGACTGGATGATGTCCTAGCATGTTCTGAAGAAAACTTCGTTGAACCCGTCAGGTCCCGGGGCGTTGTGTGCATTAATAGACCACACAGTAGCCTTAACCTCTTCAACAGTGGGGGGAGCAGTAAGGAGATCGTTATCCCTGTCGTTAATCAGGGAGGGGATCTCGGACAGAAAATCTTCGTCTTTAACCACGGCTTCTTTCATGAACATGTTGGAGAAGTAGTTAGTGGCAGCAACTTGAATGCTCTCCTGGTCGTCCAGCAGGTAGCCGTTCCCGTCGTTGATACGATGTATACTAAGAGAGCTTCTGCGACCATTGACGCACTGGTGAAAGAAGCCAAAATTCTGGTCCCCATCCGTGTCCCAGGTTAATCTGGCCTTTTGTTACCAGAATTTCGTTTCAACCTTGATTCTGGATTTAAAAATGGCCTTGGCGAGGTTTAGAGAGACGCGAGCCTCAGAGGAGCCGACGCTGGCGAATGCGCTCTCCATACGGGTGACGTTGTCTTCAGCATCCTTAAAGGCTTGAAAAATGTCCCCGAATGCGTTCTCGCTCCAGGCCGTAAGGGCTTTTCTAGTAGCTTTGAGTTTCGTATATATATATTGTTATATAACAATATATAATATCGTCATATATATATATATATATATATATATTTTTTTTTTATCGTCATATATATATATATATATATATATATATAAAATATATTATATATATATATATATATATATATATATATATATATATATATATATATATATATATATATATTTTGAACACTATAATTTTATTAATCTTTCATATGAGTCCCAACTCAGGTTACATAGAGGGTCTATACTCTTCTTACAAAACCAAACAAAATTCAAATCTGCATTTCTTCAGGGATAGAAGTATGCGAACATCAAGCCATAGCAATAGATATAAAATATATACATATATATATATATATATCTATTGTTATATAACAATATATAATATCGTCATATATATATATATATATATATATATATATAATATACATATATACATACATACATACATATATATATATATATATATATATATATATATATACATATATATATATATATATATATATATATATATATATATACATATATATACATATATATATATATATATATATATATATATATATATAATATACATATATACATACATACATACATATATATATATATATAATATATATATATATATATATATATATATTATGACGATATATAAATTAAAAATATATATATATATATATATATATATATATATATATATATATATATATATATATATATATATATATATTATGACGATATATAAATTTTTCGATAGCAGGCATTTGCTCCCTACTGTTGCTCTCCCCTCCGAGGAGCCCATAGGGGCTCCTCCTCCTTGCACGTCTGCCCTTCCGGCGCACCCCCTCCCTCCCTCCGGTGTCCGATGGCCCCTACTTGGCCGGACGAGGTCCTGGCCATGGTTAGTCATCCCCCTTCTTTCCTCCCCCCTTTGGTCTTCCTCTTCCTCCGTCTCCCCACCTTTCCCTCCCCCACCCGCCCTATTTCAGCAGCTCCGACTCCTCTGGCTTCTCTCACCCGCCACCCCACCAGTCTTCACCCCTTCCTTCTCTCTCACTCTGGTGTAACCCCCTGTTTTCCTTCCAGCATGGCATTCCCCATCTCTTGGACGATGCTCATAGCGGGAGCCTGGCCGCCCCTCCTTGGGCCGACCATGCCCTGGCGTTCGATTCTTGGTTGGCACCTATTCCCCTTCTTCAAATTTCAAACGGGACTGACGCCTCCTCGGGTAGGAAGCCTCCCTGCGGTGCAGGTTATGGGGCCCCCAACACCTGGCCTCTCGTGCTTGCTAGCAGCTTGTCCTCACACGAGAGGGGCCCCCTTTTCAATCTCCTTCTACGCGTGCAGCTCTCCCTCCCTCTGCTCAAGTCGGTGGGTCCCACCCAGACCTTTACGCTGGTCTTAGCGGAGGGCTTAGCCCGTCTTTTTATGCAGCACTTAACCACAGTTTTTACGCACGGCCAGCTGTCGGGCCTTACGTCGGGCCCCATGCAGGCTCGAACGCATATTGGTCCCCATCCCAGCCAGCGTATTCCCTACCCTCCCTCCATCCGCGTAATATGTCACGCCCTGACTCGCCGAATCGGTCGCCATCGCCTTGACTCGATATAAATCGATCCCCACGGGTCGGGACGTGATGCCGTACAAGTCTTTATTAGACTTGCACAAGGCAAGGATGTGCGCTTGGAAATTTCTTTTTGACTCGACGCATTGGAATTAAACAGTGCAGAGAGTTGAAAACATAGCATAGGAAGAAACGTAGCTTTTCATTCATAAACTTGCAAAATATGTGCAAGGTCATATTTACATTACATATGCCATTGCGGCTACATCTTTGAAATACAAAAGAAAGCTATCGACGAGCTCGCCTTGAAATAATCCTCGGCGTTCCATACATTCATGCCCCTTTATACATTTGAACAAAAGCCTTCGGTCTGAATTGGACATCAAAATACTTCAAAATAGGAGAGCTTCGTGCCACCTCCCGTTCTTCAGCTCCAGCTTAGTCTCGAGCTCCCGCAGCACGCTCGTTACCTGGGGAGTTAGGGGTTAGCACACTTGCTAGTGGATGGGACGAACCCACTCGTCTAAACCGACACTGCTTATTAAGGATTCAGGCATACGAAGTGATCTTTCTATTTAGAACTATATGAGTTGCAGTTCATATCGAAGGCACATTATAAACGATAACAACATAACCCATTTAAAGGCATTCTTACCACGGCCGTGCTCCTTTCCTGTACAAAATATACATGATACTTACCACCTGCACAAGACAATAGATGAGCATGCAGTCTATCCTATATGCGGTCATTGGTGATATCGACACCAAGAAGGACGATTACGTAGCCTTGCGACGCGCCCTCCAGTCCAGGTAGCGAGCCTAACTGGAGGTCTCGCAATGCCTCGTGCCGAAGCACGATTTCCATAATTTCCTCCTAGGCCGATTCGGTCCCAGGGCCCCGGGTACCGTCTCGAGGAAAGCTCACCTTGTGCACAAGTCGTCCTTGACCATGCGAATGTATGAACAGTTATATATGTATGAAGTAAATTGCATAGCGTAACCATTATCAAATCACATAATCATTCCTACTCGCGCAAGGGTCCTTTCCCCCGAAATCGTACGTTCTGATTTAGCATCCCGTAGGAACCAAATTCTCCGAGGCATGATGTACCGCCACCAAGGTTTTCATAGTTGTGTTTTGCATGGCATGAAATATAGTCTATCTCTTTCTTAGTGTGAACCTATCGATTCAGAGTTAACTTTTCTAGGTTGATATATTATCCCGAGCTCTTGATCTTAGTGGCAAGCATACATCCCGTTAGCATCATCGATTTGAACGTTGAACTTTAAGAATTTAGTTGGCGGAAAGGAGTAGAAAAGAAGGGGCCGAAGAACCACCCACCTAAGGAGATTGCGCCGAGAGTAGGAGAACGCTTCGCGACGGTCAAGCGTCAGTTACACGAACTCCTGCAATGGCACGAGCATCGAATTAGAACCCTTCCTTCAATCCTTCCTTTGAAATTCCTAAAGACGCATTCAGAAATCGACGCGAAAGCACACTATCAAATCCACGCAACAATTCGTTCAGAAAGTCAAGAAAACCAATAAAACCAACGGCAGACGGGTTGCGTCGCTCCCTTTAGAGTTCCTTCGCCAAGACGCCGCCTACCGCATCTAGGACTTATTCCAACAGTAGTCGATCCATTAGTTGGAACGATACTCATATCACTCGTCCAAATCGATTTTATTAATGCCATGGTTTTTGTATACAAACTCGTCGTCGAGTCAGACTAGCCATCTATGTTCCCGACCATGTCTGACTTGGCACGAGCCTATTACATAGTGCTTCGCCCCAACGGAAGCGGGGCACTACATAATATACCACTAAGAAAAAGTTTCGTCCCGAAACTTAAGAACAAGGGTCTGACCTTCGTCTACGAAAAGTGAAGGGTACTTCTCCCTCATCTCCGCCTCTAGCTCCCACGTCGACTCCTCGACGGAATGGTTGCGCCAGAGTACGCGAACCAAGGACATCGATCGGCTTCGCAGGATCTTTTCCTTACGATCCAAAATTCGCACGGGCTCCTCCGAGTATGATAGATCGGCGCGTAGCTCCAACTGATCAAAACTAACCACATGACTTAGGTCATGCACGTACTTCCAAAGTTGGGAGACATGGAAGACGTCGTGCACTTCGGCCAGGGCAGGAGGTAGCGCGATCCGGTAAGCAACGGTCGCCACTCTTTCGAGGATCTCGAAGGGCCCTACGAATCTCGGACTCAGCTTGCCTTTTACCCCGAATCGCATGACACCCCGCATCGGCGTCACCTTCAGAAACACATGGTCCCCAACCAAGAACTCTAACGGTCGTCGACGGGTATCTGTATAACTCTTTTGTCGACTCTGAGCAATACGAAGCCTATCTCGAATCATGCGGACCTTCTCGACGGCTTGTTCGACTAGTTCTGGCCCGAGCACCTGTCGCTTCCCGACTTTGTCCCAGCAAATCGGAGATCGGCACTTCCTCCCGTAAAGTGCCTCGTAGGGGGCCATCTGGATGCTCGATTGGTAACTGTTGTTGTATGCGAACTCCGCGAGCAGCAAGTGCGTGTCCCAGCTAGTCTTCAAATCTATCGCGCACAGACGTAGCATATCCTCCAGGATCTGATTTACTCTTTCTGTCTGGCCATCGGTTTGCGGGTGGTACGCGGAGCTAAGGTTCAACTTAGTGCCCAACGCCGCCTGTAGACTCGTCCAGAAATGTGATAAGAATCGTCCGTCTCTGTCCGAAATGATTGTGGCCGGTATCCCGTGCAGTCTGACGATCTCGTCGAAATAAATCTGAGCTAACCGATCGACGCTCCATGATGCTTTAATAGCAAGAAAATGAGCGGATTTGGTCAAACGATCGACAATGACCCAAATCGTATCATTCCTCCGCGACGTCTTCGGAAGGCCCATGATGAAATCCATAGAGATGTCGTTCCATTTTCATACTGGAATGTCGAGGTTCTGTAGCTCCCCGCCTGGTCTTTGATGCTCGGCCTTCACCCGTTGACAGGCCATACACTGTGACACAAATGTCGCCACGTCTTTCTTCATGCCGTGCCACCAAAAGGTCGTACGCAGGTCCTTATACATTTTGGTACTCCCGGGGTGCAACGAGTACTTCGCATAATGGGCCTCCGTCAGAATCTCCTTTCTAAGTTCAGCATGGTCCGGCACGCATATCCTCCCCTTCATCCGCGTCATTTCGCCCTCGTCCACCACAAAGTCGGTCGCCTTTCCCGTCGAAATCAGCTCGCGTATCTTCTTCAGGAATGGGTCGTCCTCCTGTGCGGTCCTTATTTTGTTGTGCAAGCTCGACTCAAGGTGTAATTGGGCCAATCGTGCTCCACGTAACAGATTCGGAGTTCGATACCCATCTCCGCTAAGTCTCGCTGTATGTTACGGTTGATAGACAAGCACCCAGCAAACATTCTACTCAGCGCGTCTGCCACAACGTTCCCCTTACCCGGCGTGTACTCGATAGTCAGATCGTAGTCTTTGATGAGTTCGAGCCAACGCCACTGCCGTAAGTTCAGGTCCCGTTGAGTGAAGATGTATTTGAGGCTCTTGTAGTCCGTATAGATGCGGCAAGCTACACCATAAAGATTGTGTCGCCATAGCTTCAATGCGAACACAATAGCCGCTAACTCAAGATCATGCGTAGGATAATTTTTCTCGTGTTGCTTCAATTGTCTCGAAGCAAACGAAATCACCTTATCCCTTTGCATAAGCACGCATCCCAAACCCGTCCGTGATGCATCGCTAAATATCTGAAACCCTTCTGGCCCGTCCGGAAGTGCAAGGATCGGCGCTGAGACGAGCCGTTTCTTCAACTCTTGGAAGCTCGATTCGCAGGCGTCGTTCCACTCGAATGCGACTCCCTTCTGGGTGAGGCGAGTCAGAGGCGACGCAATTTTGGCAAAATCTTTTACGAATCTACGGTAGTAGCCTGCCAAGCCGAGGAAACTTCGGATGTCGCCTGCTGAGGTAGGCCGCTTCCATTCGACTATTGCTTCAATCTTCTTTGGGTCCACCGTGACGCCTTCAGCAGAGACAACGTGCCCAAGGAACGTCACGCTGTTCATCCAGAACTCGCACTTGCTTAGCTTGGCATAGAGTTGATGTTCACGCAGAGTCTGTAGCACCGTCTTCAAGTGTTCCACGTGCTCGTCCTTACTCTTTGAATATATGAGAATGTCGTCGATGAATACAACGACAAATTTGTCTATGAACGGTCGGAACACCCGGTTCATTAGATCCATGAACGCGGCAGGAGCGTTGGTCAAGCCGAAAGGCATGACTAGAAATTCGTAGTGACCATATCGGGTTCGGAAGGCGGACTTCGGCACGTCTTCGGACTTGATCTTCAATTGATGGTAGCCTGAGCGAAGATCAATCTTGGAAAACACCGTCGCCCCTTGTAGCTGGTCAAACAGATCATCTATTCTCGGCAACGGGTACTTGTTTCGTATCGTGGCTTTGTTGAGTTCCCGATAATCGATGCACAGCCGCATCGATCCATCCTTCTTCCTCACAAACAATACTGGTGCACCCCACGGGGAGACACTAGGGCGAATGTATCCGCGATCTAGTAACTCTTGTAGTTGTGCCTTCAGTTCCTTCAGCTCTGCCGACGCCATTCGATAGGGTGCTTTGGATATTGGTCGGGTGTCCGGGAAGGTGTCGATGCTGAATTCTATCTCTCGGTCCGGCGGCATCCCTGGCAACTCGTCTGGGAACACATCAGGAAATTCTGCTACGACTTCAATCTGGGCCGTGCTTGCAATCTCCGTTCTCGTGTCTCAAACTGATGCTAGGTATCCGCTGCACCCGGAATACAACATATATCTTACCGAAATTGCCGATATCACCATTGCCGACTTTGATGCTGCTCCGCACGAATAGGAGAACTCGGTTTCGCCCGGAAGGCAGAACACAACTCTCTTCTCTGTGCACTCGATCGTTGCGTGGAATGCACCCAACCAATCCATGCCGAGGATTATATCGTACTCCTTGACGTCGAGGACGATAACTTCCAAGGATAGATTTCTCCCTCCGATGCATATGTAACCGTCCCTACAAATATGAGTGGCTGACATATCTACTCCCGATGGAGTGCTAACGCTAAGATTCATATCTAAATGTTGCATAGGTAATTCATTTTCTTTTACAAAGTCGGCCGATATGAAACTATGCGTTACACCCGAATCGAACAATACTCTAGCAGGCATATTTTTATAGAGTAGTATACCTGTCACGACAGTATCGGACGCATAGGCTTCGTCCCGCGTTAGTGCATAGACTCGGCCTTGCGCTCCTTGGCGATTTTGTGGATTCACGGGCACCGCGTTTGCGCCATGGGTGGGAGGCGCCCTGTTCTGGTTCTGGACGTCCCTTGGTGGATGTTGGTTCGCCCTCCCCATTCGACAATCTACCGCCTTGTGACCTAGCTGGCCACACTTGAAGCATCCCCCTCGACAGTCGACCGCCAGATGTCCCATCTTACCGTAGCGATGGCAACGTACGCCTGGATGAGGCCCCGATACTCTGTCGTGTTCTGGCGCTTTGGCGCACCAGATCCTTCTGCGTCGTTAGGACGCTTGTTGAAGTTGTTGCGGATGCTTGATCCGTCCTTCTGCGACGTTCGACCGAAGACCCGCTCCATATCAAGAGCGGCGTTATATGATTCCCTGTACGTCTGGCATCTCTGGTTCATGACGTCCCGACGCAAATCTTCATTCAGGCCTTGCTGGAAGCGCTCGTACCATGCCTCTGCGTTCGGCAGAAAAGCCCCGGCAAACTTCGCTAGCTTCGCGAACTTCGCATCGTAGTCTTCAACGGATAAGTTTCCTTGCTTCAAGGACATGAACTCCTCTTCCTTCTGTCGACGAAGGGCACGAGGGATGTATTGTTCGAGGAAGGCCTGTTTGAATGTCTCCCACGAGATCTTGGCACTGGGGTTGGACCCTTGGAGTTCCTGTTTCTTCGCTTCCCACCAGTCGTAGGCCCTCAAGTTGAGCTGCAACGCTGCGCACCCGACTTTCTTGGACCCCTTGATATTGAGGAGAGTGAACAGACTCTCAATCTTCACTAGCCACCCCATGACTTCGTTAGGCCCTGCTCGACCATTGAAGTCCGGCGGGTTCATTTTCTTAAACTTGGTCATCTTGAGCAGGGAGGAGGATGACAAATGTTTTATCTTTTCGGCTTGCACTTCTTCCTCGGACATGACGGTCGTCGAGTTCTGTTGCGTCGCTATGGTGCTCACGATCCTGGTCAGGGCGTCCATTTGCTTTTGTTGGGCGCTGACTTGGGCCTGGATCTGTTCCTGCAGCTGTCGTTGCTGCATCTCTGACTGACGTTGTTGGAGTTCCATGAGGCGTAGTAGTCACTCCATGGCAGATTCGCTAGGCGTCGCACCTTCGGAGCTATTCGTGCTAATCAATGTGGGGACACCCAGTCTTTCCGTCATTCCTATAAAATTGAGCAAACCCGTTAGTATTCTCAAAATATCTACGGGCTTATGTGTATGGAACGATTATTTCAGGCCGTATATGTCGAAAAGCATAGTTTTTGAAAAATCGCAACGGCATCATCTAAAGAAAGCATTTTGGAAGGTCCGAGGTGTGAACCGTGCTCTGATACCAACTTGTCACGCCCCGACTCGTCGAATCGGTCGCCATCGCCTTGACTCGATATAAATCGATCCCCACGGGTCGGGACGTGATGCCGTACAAGTCTTTATTAGACTTGCACAAGGCAAGGATGTGCGCTTGGAAATTTCTTTTTGACTCGACGCGTTGGAATTAAACAGTGCAGAGAGTTGAAAACATAGGATAGGAAGAAACTTAGCTTTTCATTCATAACTTGCAAAATATGTGCAAGGTCATATTTACATTACATATGCCGTTGCGGCTACATCTTTGAAATACAAAAGAAAGCTATCGACGAGCTCGCCTTGAAATAATCCTCGACGTTCCATACATTCATGCCCCTTTATACATTTGAACAAAAGCCTTCGGTCTGAATTAGGCATCAAAATACTTCAAAATAGGAGAGCTTCGTGCCGCCTCCCGTTCTTCAGCTCCAGCTTAGTCTCGAGCTCCCGTAGCACGCTCGTTACCTGGGGAGTTGGGGGTTAGCACACTTGCTAGTGGATGGGACGAACCCACTCGTCTAAACCGACACTGCTTATTAAGGATTCAGGCATACGAAGTGATCTTTCTATTTAGAACTATATGAGTTGCAGTTCATATCGAAGGCACATTATAAACGATAACAACATAACCCATTTAAAGGCATTCTTACCACGGCCGTGCTCCTTTCCTGCACAAAATATACATAATACTTACCACCTGCACAAGACAATAGATGAGCATGCAGTCTATCCTATATGCGGTCATTGGTGATATCGACACCAAGAAGGACGATTACGTAGCCTTGCGACGCGCCCTCCAGTCCAGGTAATGAGCCTAACTGGAGGTCTCGCAATGCCTCGCGCCGAAGCCCGATTTCCATAATTTCCTCCTAGGCCGATTCGGTCCCAGGGCCCCGGGTACCGTCTCGAGGAAAGCTCACCTTGTGCACAAGTCGTCCTTGACCATGCGAATGTATGAACAGTTATATATGTATGAAGTAAATTGCATAGCGTAACCATTATCAAATCACATAATCATTCCTACTCGCGCAAGGGTCCTTTCCCCCAAAATCGTACGTTCTGATTTAGCATCCCGTAGGCACCAAATTCTCCGAGGCATGATGTACCGCCACCAAGGTTTTCATAGTTGTGTTTTGTATGGCATGAAATATAGTCTATCTCATTCTTAGTGTGAACCTATCGATTCGGAGTTAACTTTTCTAGGTTGATATATTATCCCGAGCTCTTGATCTTAGTGGCAAGCATACATCCCGTTAGCATCATCGATTTGAACGTTGAACTTTAAGAATTTAGTTGGCGGGAAGGAGTAGAAAAGAAGGGGCCGAAGAACCACCCACCTAAGGAAATTGCGCCGAGAGTAGGAGAACGCTTCGCGACGGTCAAGCGTCAGTTACACGAACTCCTGCAATGGCACGAGCATCGAATTAGAACCCTTCCTTCAATCCTTCCTTCGAAATTCCTAAAGACGCATTCAGAAATCGACGCGAAAGCACACTATCAAATCCACGCAACAATTCGTTCAGAAAGTCAAAAAAACCAATAAAACCAACGGCAGACGGGTTGCGTCGCTCCCTTTAGAGTTTCTTCGCCAAGACGCCGCCTACCGCATCTAGGACTTATTACAACATTAGTCGATCCATTAGTTGGAACGATACTCATATCACTCGTCCAAATCGATTTTATTGATGCCATAGTTTTTGTATACAAACTCGTCGCCGAGTCAGACTAGCCATCTATGTTCCCGACCATGTCTGACTTGGCACGAGCCTATTACATAGTGCTTCGCCCCAATAGGAGCGGGGCACTACATAATACCCCTTATCTCCCCGCGTATTATCCATCCTCATTCTCTGTTTCTTTCGTATTTCCCTCTCCCATAGCACCCCAGGCTCCCTACGCTACCTCTTCTTCATTGGGTTAATCGCTGCCCCAACAGCTCACAACCTCGGTCATCCCCCCTCGCACCATCCCCGCTGCTCCCCCACCCCCCTTGCCCCACTCCTCGAGTCTTCGGTCCCGGCACCCTCAGTGTCCCCAGTCCCGGCGGCTAGTATTCCCTCTCCCCCGGTGGTCCAGCTCGCTTTCGCCGGCGCTGACCCGGGAGTCTCTGGCGCTTCGGTTCCGGGCGGTTGCCCTCCGGCGTCGTTTGGTTTGCCAGCGGCGCCTTCCCTCGTGTGCAGTACGACCATCTCTCTGTCCTTCCTCGGTCCGCCTACCCCTCCGTCTCCTGGTAGGGGTCCCCCGACGGACCCCGTCTCCTTATCCTCCTGCCCCGTGCTCTGCCCACCCCAGATCGCCCCTTCGCCTCCCCGGGGGGAGCCTCTATCCCCGTCCCCGTCTGGATCAGCTCCGGCGTCCTACGCGCAAAGCTGTGCCCGGACATAGCTCTAGAGCAGAGTCGTCTTTTTCCTGATGTTCGTCTTCCGGACATCGAGTATTCCCGGGACTCTCTAGTACCTAATGTTCCTTTCTCCGACATGGAATTAACCTCTCTGTCATCATCCTTCCGCCACTCCTTCATCCTCAAATTTTTTACTGGATGCCCCAAACTCTCCAGGGTGCAGGAGGAGATAGCCAGCTGGAGGCTATCGGCACATTATCGAGTAGCCCCCCTCGATCCTAGGCATATTCTTCTCCACCTATCCTCCGACCTCGACCACAAGACCGTGTGGTCCAAAGGCACGTGCAGGATTGACTCCCACCAGATGAAGATCATTAAGTGGTCGACAAGCTTCAGCACCAAAGAAGATTCACCGAAGGTCGTCGCTTGGGTTACCCTGCCCAATCTACCCATCATTTGCTTTGTCTCGGCGACACTTAGGCGTATCACAAACTCCTTCGGCACGTATGTGGCAACGACCCCGGAGACAAGCAACCTCACCAAGGCTCACTATGCCAAAATCTGTGTGGAACTCGACCTTTCATCCGAACCACCGCATTTTATCACTATTGAGCTGGACAACCAGACCCACACCCAACAAATCCTCTACAACAACCATATTTTGTTCTGCAACCACTGCCATTTAAGAGGTCACATCCCAAAACATTGCCACCGTCTCCACCCAGAACTCAAGAAGAAACCAGTCCGGAACGACAAAGGGCCAACAGAGGGGAGGACATCCAAGGCACCCCTTCTACCTCTTCCTAACTCATACACACGATTCAGCTCCAGTGACGGCATGTCAGATAAGAGCGGGATCCCTAGCAAAGCATTGATTCCCTTCAACACCCAAGCTATCACTCTCTCCAACCAATTCGACGCTCTAGATTCGGGGAAGGCGACTACCCCTACGGCTTCAGTACCCCTTAGTCGAACGCGCCATCACCACGATTCCCTACTCGGAGGACGTAGTGGCGACCACTGTCACTATCGATGCTGATCAACAACACACCAATGAAGACCCTATTGAAGCCGTCCTTGCAATTCTAGGTCCAGACCTAGTTCAGAGAGGCCAACAGGTTCAAGCTGCAGGCTTTCCTCTCTAGCAAACCATACTTCTGATTGGGAGCAGTATTGACTCCTTAATTATTCCCCCAGAGGACCCCATACTGGACTCCGCTGGGGAATCGATCGACCCTCCTCCGGACCAACACGAGGAATCAACTCGTGACCATCCCACCTCTACAAAGAATGAGTATGGGGTCAATATCAGGAAAGGACCCGCTGATACCACAACCATCCTAACCAGATCTGCCGCCAAATAGAACAAACAAACCCCTCCACAACTTCTTTAATGATTAATATCCTATCATAAAATGTCTGCGGGCTGGGGAACAAACCCACACTAAGGAGAATCACCAGCCTTAGAAAAATCCATAAGATTGATATCCTCATTATTCTAGAACCCAAAATTCTCCCCAAAAGATTAAAATCTATCCAGCTGCAGCTGGGCCTACCCACGGCCATTGCTGGCAGACATGACATTTGGATCCTTTGTTCGAAAGACGTCAAAATCGGGAGTATCCAGGACACCCGGCAGGCCCTCTCCTGCTGGTTAGAATATCCCATGCTCCCCGAGCGCACCATCGTCTCGGCGGTCCATGGCAGCTGTGATATTATAGGGCAGAAATACCTCTGGAATGATCTCCTTGACATCCACCTAAACCACATCAACTCCCCTTGGCTTTGCATTGGAGACTTTAATGCGCTCACTTGCAGAGAAGAGAAAATCGAGGGCCGCCCCCCTCCTATCCCGGCCATGCAAGACTTCAACAACTTTATCTTTAATGCCAATCTAGCCTCGCTCCAGTTTACCGGCAATGCCTTCACCTGGTACAACATGCAAGAAGGCGACCATCGTCAATATTCTCGTCTAAACAGAGTCCTCACAAACGCCCTCTGGCATGGATTGGGGATCACAACCAACCTGTCCCATCTCAATTCCTCTGAATCCGACCATGCCCCGCTGCTAGTGGAAATTAAAAACAATATTAATCCATCCAAAAAGAACTTCTAATTCCTCGACTTCTGGACCGAGCACCCCCAATTTTTGGACAGCGTCGCGGAAGCGTGGAATCGCGAGGATTCACCCAATCCCCTCTCCTGAGTGAGCAACAAGCTCAAGGCGACGAGAAAAGCCCTGTCCAACTGGAGCAAACTAGCTTACGGGGATATTTTTTAAGCCGTTCGGGTTGCCGAGGACGATGTCACCCATGCCGAAGCCAGGTTTGCATCAGATCGGTCCCCGACAGCTAGGACTGCTCTCAACCTCACAAGGCTATGCTTAAATTTAGGCTAAAAGTGGAGACCGACTTCTGGAAGCAGAAAGTGAGATTGAAATGGGATAGCGACGGGGATAAAACTCGAACTACTTCCATGCTTGCGTTAACAGGCGAAGACAGAAGCTATCGATTCACCATACTATTGACGGCAGCGGGAACATCATTACTGACCAAAAGAGCATCCGAGCAGCTGCTACGAACTACTATTCTAAATTATTCTCCAAAGATACGGTTCACAAAGACAACACCTTTCTGGATCAAATCTCCTCTCTCATTAATGACACCGACAACGCCCAGCAAGAGCACACCCCTACTGTCCAGGAGGTAAAAGATGCGGTGTGGGCTCTGAATGAGCACAGTACACCTGGACCGGATGGCTTTTTGGGGGTCTTCTTTCGCAAGTGTTGGGACATTATCAAGCAGGATATCACCGAAGCGGCTACTGCATTCTTCGAAGGAGCCACATACCCCAAAGCCATCTCTAGCGCCAAGCTTATCTTTATCCCGAAAAAAGAAAACCCGGAGTCCTTTCGCGACTTTCAACCCATCAGCCTGTGCACTTTCACCAACAAGATCATCTCCAAAATTATAGCAACCAGAATGGCAGGGATCCTCCCCAAGATCATCTCTGAGGAGTAGAGCGGGTTTGTTCGAGGGAGGAACATCCAGGACAATATTATGCTGGCCCAAGAGTTAATAACCTGTATGAAGTTTCCTGTAAGAGGGGGCAACATTGCCGTCAAAATCGACATGGAGAAAGCTTATAACAGATTGTATTGGGAATTTATGATCTGCATCTTCAGGGCATTTGGTTTCTCCGAAAATTGGACCAACATAGTGTGGAGATCCATCAGCAACTCATGGTTCTCCACGGTCATCAACGGTCAAGCCGAGGGATTTTTTAAATCCAGTCGAGGGGTTAGACAAGGAGACCCTCTATCATCCACTATCTTCATCATAGCGGCTGATGCCCTGAGTAGGAACCTCAACAACATGGCTAGTACTCTGAACTTCCAGCACTATCACACATCCAGTGGATGTCTAATTATCACTCACCTGGCCTTTGCTGACGATTTACTCATCTTCTCATCCGGGGATGAAGGATCGGTGGCAGTGGTCCACAACACCCTGCAGAGGTACTCTACTTGCTCTGGTCAGAAGATCAACCCTTCCAAGAGCGTCATCTATGCCCACCACAACATCAAAAGAGAGCACGCAATCAGGATCGCCAACTTAACTATCTTCTCTGTTGATCATCCTCCGTTCAACTATCTTGGGTGCCCTCTCCTGTACAAAAAATCCAACGTTGGCATATTTGAGAAACTGATCACACGGATCAGGAATAAACTTGCTGGGTGCATAATGCCACTTTATCACCAGCTGGCAAGATTATCCTCATCAATCACGTGCTCACCTCTATCCCCATCCATACCCTGGAAGCATGCTCTCCGCCTTTGAAGGTTCTTTCTTCGATCGAGCAGATCTTTTATAATTTCTTCTCGAGGCATTGTAACGGCCAAGACAAGCATCACTAGGCTAGCTGGGACTCCATGGCTCATCCCACTGAGGAGGGGGGGTCTAGAATTCTCCAAACTCAATCACATCGTTAAAGCTTTTTTGATAAAACTGTGGGGAAAACTCCGCACGACCAAGAATTTATGGACCAGGTTTATGAAGAACAGGTACTTCAAGCACATCCATCCTTCAGAGGCCATATCCAACAGCAGATCCTCAACAGCTTGGCGGTGTATCCTTTGTGGGCGAGACCTCGCCGAGCCAGCGATGAGACTCCAATTGGGGGACGGCGAGTCGGATCCATTCCAGGAGAGATGGACTGGGGATAGCTTGATCCCGAGTCTCACGGAGACCCCAACGGATAGTAGGATCAGAGACTAGTGGAACCATATTATTGAAGACTGGAATTGGGATACGATTTGTGAATGGGCCGACAACGAAACGGTAGAGAGCATTCGAGTTAGCGGATTAAAAATCGACCGCGTGGCCGATGAGCTGAGGTGGACGCTCGAGGCCTCCGGGGCATTCTCGGCGAGGTCGGCGAGACTCGCCGTCCGTGGGTTGGGGCAGCCGCATCAGCCCACCAATCACTATTGGCACTCCTGCATCCCCAAGAAGTGGTCCTTCCTCATGTGGAGAGTCATTAGAAAGAAACTGTCGATTGACGATATCCTCAACACCATTGGGATTAGCTTGGCATCTGCTTGTAATTGTTGTTCAGATCGTCAGATGGAGACTATCGACCACATCTTCTGCCAAGGGAGCCTGCCAGGCAGGGTCTGGAGGATCCTCAGCCAGCACTACAGTATGGAGCCGGGGGGCGGTCGCTTCCATGATCTTGCGGCCTCATGGGGTAGAGCCTCTCACGGCCACCAGATCGTCGCAGCGGCCGCCACGTGGGCGATTTGAAAGAATCACAACAAGGCTAGATATGGAGGTCACTAATACTCAGCAGACCATCTCATCCGGAACGTCTTCCGCCAATGCTGCAAACGGAGCACCCTGTGTTCCCACAGTCCGACAACATTTTGGTCCTCTCTCCACCCCTAAACCTGGGCGATCCTGTAGTCTCTCCCTCTTAGTTCTTTTTGGTGGTATACTTGTATAGTTTTTGACTTGTATACGTTTTAGGCTTCAGCATTTTGAGCCTTGATTAATAAAGAGAGGGGGTTTTATTAAAAAACCAAAAAAAACAAAAAATAAAATAAAATAATATATATATATATATTATATATTATATAATATATATAATATTATATATATATACATTTTTATAATATTATATATATATTACATATATAAATATATATATATATATATATATATATATATATATATATATATATATATATATATATATATATATATATATATGTAGGGTCGTTCTACCATACATCTCCTGGAAAAGGATGTATCGCTACATCCCAAATCTGGACCATTGGATGTTGATCCAATGGTTCGGATTGAATAATAGAGTAGAAACATCATTTAATGCTGATTTTGATTTTTGACCTCTTGGTAACTTGCTTTAACCGGTCATTCTTCACTTTAATTTTTTTTTAATGAACACCCTAAATTAACTCATATTTACTCTCTCTCTTTCGTCTATCCAATTTAATATTTTGTGCATGAACGTATAAATTTTGTAAGTTTTTTTTGGTTACAGGCCATGGTGGTGGTGGTATTGGTGGTGGTAGGAAAAATGGAGATGAAGAAGTAAATAAGAATCGGTCCGGATCACATCGAACGTCATCAAGCCCTTCTAGAACAACGAGGAGTACTAGCGACGTCGAGATAAATCGGTCCGGTTCGCGTCGGACATCATCGAGACCTCCTCGAACAAGGAGAAGTATCAGCGGTGCCGCTCCTGTAGGCTCCCGGCTTAGTAAATTTTACTGTCCATGCCATTGTCAGTAATTTTATTTTTTATCTAACAATTTAATATTTTGGTAATAAAGCTACATGCCATGGTGGTGGTGGTGAACTGAGGTAACCTGCTTCTGAGGTTGGACAGATCATCTGCTCACATATTTTTAAAAAAAATCTGTATTGATCAGACGAAATATTTTTTACTTTTCTAATGATAATATTTTCGAAGAGAACGTTTTTTTTGTATTGTTACATTTTGTTATATTAACCATCTTTATAATATTTACATTATTTTTAAAAATATCATTTATCGAAGTATATTCGAATTTTTACGTTAACAAATTATGGTACATTTTGGACGGAGAATGGACATTCTCCTTACTTTTAACACGGAGAATGGCTATTTTCCTTGCTTTTAACACGAAGAATGGCCATTTTCCTTACTTTTAACACGGAGAATAGCCATTCTCCTTTCTTTTAACATGAAGAACAGTCATTCTCCGTGCTTTTAACACGGAGAATGGCCCTTCTCCGTGCTTTTAACAAGGAGAATGACCACTCTCTATGCTTTTAATAAAGTATGGTACATTTAAGACGGGGAATGTTCAACATTTTGTCGTATTAACTATCTTTCTAATATTTATAGTATTTAAAAAAAATCATTTACCAAAGTATATTCGAATTTTTATGTTAACAAAGTATGGTACATTTTGGACGGAGAATGGCCATTCTTCTTGCTTTTAATACGGAGAATGTCCATAACACGGAGAATGGTCCTTCTCCGTGCTTTTAACACGGAGAATGTCTACTTTTTGTGCTTTTAACAAAGTATGGTACATTTAGGACGAGAAATGTTCAAGTATCTCATTCATTTTTCACCAAATATTTACAGTATTTTTAATATCATTTACCAAAGTATATTCATTTAATATTAAAGCATATTGAAGAAAATTTGAATATCATTTTATCACTGTATGGCTGCACAAAATTGTCTGTGAGTGTTTGAATATAATTAACCTACTATCCAAGATAATTTTTCTTACATTACATACTTTGCTTCAGTAATAACAAGGGATGAACGGGCAGGATTACATTATGCATTACACTGGCATCGAATTCATACTGATGGCATCGATATATTGATTATTTACAGAAAGCAAAACACATTACAATCAAATAAAGTTTTAGTGATCCTAGGAATGCATCCGTAATGAGGCCATCTGTAAACCCTAGGAATGCACCCAGGACTCATGAAATCTGTGAAGGTCATCTGTAAATCAAAAGAATACACCAAAAGATTAAAATCATCTGTGAAGGCCAACTGCAAATCAAATAAATGCTTTAACCAAACAAATCATAATCAAATTAAGTATACTTCGTTTCAAGTCCAATAAACTGCATAATCCACGTTATAGTAATCTGCCCGATCCACGTTAGTAATTCAACATAGAACCTGCATAATTCACAATGCAATAATCCAAACAAATATCAGACCTACTCTAAATTCAAGACCATATTACATTTTCTAAACAAATTACGAACCATGTACCGCAATGGTGCTTAGTACAAGCGAAAAGTTTAGTTTTACAATATTTCAAACACAAAATTTAGTTTAACCTCCAAGACCAACAAAAATTCAGAACCATATTACAATTCAAATATTACTTCCAAATTGAAATAAAAGTTTTAAAACTCAAAAGATGAATGTTCATCTCCATCTCCATCTTATTATTCTTCATTTTCTTCTTCTTTTTTTCTTCTTCTTCCTCAAAATATCCTTCACCTACACCTTGAGCGACAGAATAAGAAAAATTATAATCAGTATGGACTTACTGTATATATAGAAATAACATCCAAAAACATAAATAGAAGTATCAAAGTGAGGGCTAGCATTAAAGTGTCAATGTGCACAGTGTGTATTTTTACATAAAAGTATCAATGTGCACACTGTAGGTTCTAACATTAGAGTATCAATATTTATACTGCAGGTTCTAACATTAGAGTATCAATGTGCACAGTGCGAGTTCTATGATGCGACCCCATTTTGTATCTACCACTGAGTAGTGAGTACACTCTCCAGTTAGCTCAATTGTTAGGTTACTCTCAAGGACTCTCTCCAGTGTCAGGATACCAAGCAAGTTTAAGTGCCTGGCTTACCCTTAAGTACAACTTATATTATAGTAGTGTGCTCATGCTTATAATACCAAATATTACTGACTGAGGGAGTGTTCCAGCTCAGTCCTAACTCTAGTATCACATGCCTTGAGGTATTTCTACTCTGTACATGCATTGGAACATCATTTGTTCAGTCCTAAATCACCATTTAAGGGTACAATTGGGCAGTATCAGTACAGGTATCAGAGCATCAAGTAGCAGAAGTATCAGTGTAATATTAACTATTCGATTTAGCTGAGTATCAGAGCATCAATTAGTAGAGTATCAGAGCATCAGGTAGTAGAGTATCAGTGTAATATTAACTTTTATTGTAAATTATTTGCAGTATCAGAGCATCATCAAGTACCAGAGTATCAGTGCAATATTAATTTTTATTGTAAATTATTTACAGCATCATAGCATCAAGTAGCAGAGTATCAAAGCATCAAGGATATCTAGAGTAGCTTTGATTCAAGAACATGTGCCTCTGTCCTAGAGTGTTTAATATAGAATATAGGGGCTAAGAAGTTTTGATATATCCTTAAGCATCAGAGACGAAGATTCAGTTTAGCTGAGTTGAAGCTCAAAAGTATATACAATGTACACCGTAATAACTGGAATGGAACCTTTATTCAAATACAAATGATTTCCTGAATTCTTTTTTTAGTGATGATACTGAGTATCGTCCTATTAACAAGTATATACAGTTAGCAAGCAAATGTGTATATTAGATTACAAAATCATCAAGAGTAGTAGAATAAGAGGAAAAAAAATGCAAAGTAGCACCAGTTTGGGCTAGCCCCATTTACCTTCTTCACAAGGGAAGGAAAATCTTATTCTTCATCAGTAAATTCAACCTCTATCTGTTTAATCTTATCCAGAATCAATTTCTGATTGTCGGATATAGTCTTCATCTCTTTGAAGACATTTTCAAAGTTTGCAGCAATAAAATTGTATAGATCATCAACCCTGTCCTTAGTGTTTGGGATTCCATAAGTTGATGGTTTTCCAGATGTTGATGGTTTGCTTGCTGCTGCTTCCCATTTTCCAAACATTCGAGTGAAGGTTAGTTTTCTCATGGGGCCTTTGTTTTTAATATAAACATCCCCTGCTAAGCTTAGGATAGAATGTTTACTAGCCATTGAGCGTACAAATCCTCCGAAAGGGAGAGCTGTCCTTGTAGTTGGTTTTCCCACGAGATGTATTATTCTACTGAACATGTAAGAACCTATATCCATCATTTTTTCCTTCCCTATATAATAAAGAAATTTTACTCTCTCGGGATGGATCGAAAACCCATGTCCAGTAGGGTTGAGTGTTTGAGATACGCAGGCATGCAATAATTTATACAAAGTTTTTAATTAATTTTTGTATACATTTTGAGGGGTCTTGGCACCTACTAATAAACCTGTAATCTCATGAATTGCATCCCTCATGGAAACATTATCAATATCTTTCATATCAAACTCAGGAACTGGATCAAATCCATAAAATTTGTTGATGACAACAGCATTTACCCTAATTAGTTTCCCTCTCAGAAATATCAGTTGTTCATCCTCTTCTTTTTCTTTAATTTCAGCCCGAAGATTTGAGTAAAATTCTCTTACTATTATTTGGGAGATTTTTTCAAGATAGGATTTGTTCAGTTTCTCCAACTGATAGAATTTTAATATATCCAGGAAAGCTTCGTCTTCGATATCATCCATCTTAATTAATCTTTCAGGCATAACAGCCTTTTTTTTAAAATATTTATTGTAAGACTTCTTAGATTTAGAGTCTGTAAATTTTTTTACCTCCTCTCCATCCTGGGACTTATTTGATGATTGCTCTTCCTCTTCATCTTCCTCTTCTGATAAGGATTCAAAATCCTCAGAGTACGCTGATGACTCTACATCCATTGCCACCTTAGCATTCGCTTGAGTACGCCTTCGATCTTCATAATTTGAGTCTTCCGATGACTCTGTATCAAAGATAAATTTTCTAGTCTTTGTCGAGCAATAAGTTTTTTAGCCTTTTTTGTAGGTGGCTTGGCTGCCGCCGCCGCTGCTTCCGTCTCTGCCCTTTCGGCCTCTGCTCTAGTGACCATAATCTTGGCTTTCGTCGCCCTTGCAAGTTCTGTCCTTCGGGCCTATATCACATCCCTTTGTGGATTCCTCCCCTTTGGAGACGGTCGTTGTTTCTTCGGCGGCATTTTGATAATTTTAAGCAGTCGTTTGGGGGAGGATTTGGAGAGGGTTTGGGAGAAGAAGAGGGTTTGAGAGAAGAAGAGGGAAAATTCGACCGTCTTATATGACCTTGGGAAGTGGAAACCTTTGAGTAGTTTTGAGTCTTAAATTTTATAAGAGCACCAACCTTTGGGATTCTGAGACCCTAATTTTAAAAACTACTTTCCAAAATTTAATTTATTACTATTACTACTAGTATATATCCATGTGAAATCACTACATAAACTTTAAGCATGCGAAGTCTTAAACGTGTTTTGTATAAATTATTGAAAAATTTGGCACAAAAAATATAGTGGAAACATGTTTAATTAATGAAATTTGACAACATATTTAAGAATGTGAAGTTTCTAATCTCAATATTTCTATTTTTTAAATATTTGATTGAATTTTTGAAGTATTTTCTTTGCATTGAGCCGATCTATACTCGTATTTTTGCCATCCCAAATTTTTACCATTTAATGGCTTGCTAACAAGACTATGTACTTGAAAAGAGTAAAATTAAAACCGTCAAAGTTGTCCTCTAGTTTACTTGTTATACTTGAATGAGTTGATTGCTTTTTCATTTACAATTTTTTTATTTTCAGTGAAATAAGTTATGAAATTTGTGTTTGGGCCTCCATATTATACATAATTAGTGTTTGGGCCACAAAAGTGTAACAAAAAAATCATTAGTAACACTTTTTGTGACACTTTTGAAATATTAGTGACACTTTTCAGCAAATACTAATTATGTATAAAATGGAGACCCAAACACAAATTCTGAAACTTATTTGAGATCCAAAGTCTAAATAACCCTATTATTTTTATACTGGTTGTTGTAATTAAAATTGTTAATTAAAAATACATAAAATAATTTGTCACAGATAGATGGATTTGACGGCAAGAACTTGATGATGGCAGCATAATCAATTCTACGACGTAACAAGTCATTGATGGGGATATCGTCCAAGATATATGGATTTGACGTAACAAGATTTGTTAATTGAATAATAGATAAAATAGTTAAATTCCAGCTTCTTTGCCGGAACATTCTCTGGCGAAGGATACAAGAGGAGGAAAAAATGTAAAAAACAAAAAAAACAAAAAAAAGAGGTCTACATAGACCCATCACTAGCCTCGCGGAGGACCTCCATAAAGTCCTGCAGGGTGCGCACACCAGCCCTATGGCACAGGCGGCATAACCCTTCCCTCTTCTCCAGAGAATCCTGTTCCTCCGGAGTGATCGGCAACAGGTCAAAGTTGGACACCGGATCAAGAGGTCGAGCAATGACCTCCAGTGACAACCCGCAGGAGGTCAGGAAGTCAGCAACCTCTGCCAGCCAGTCATGGGCCGGAGGCGACGTAGAGGGTTGTGGACACACACAAAAAAGAAGAAAAAATGCTATCTTTTTTTATTGGCACAAGGCACAACAAATCGAGTATGCCTGAGAGATCCTGTACTGAGGATCCCCGAGTACAAAAAGAATTCTGGGGAATGGGACGATAGAGATCGAGCGGCAGTTACTCCTTTACTCCATTGACACTCCGATTACAAAAGTAGGAGAAAACCTAAGAAAATTGCTAACTCTCGGCTTACTGGCAAGAAGTGCAGCAATTTGGCTCTTAAAAAATGCTCTCCGTTCTGTACTTTAAAGAGGTATGAGACCCCTTTTTATAGTCATTTCTGTGCTGGAATAATGTTATGCGCCCACATATGAAAACACACTGGTTTTTATGTGGGCGCATGGTCCTGTTTTGGGCACATAGGGTGTAGGCACATGCAGACTACATGACCGTGGGTTGATCATGGTGTTGACGTGGCCGTATGCTTCGGTGTACGACTGCTCATGGAGACTGACGTGGCCATATGGTTCGATGCACGATTGATCGTGGGTTTGACCGAGTCAGGGACTGTTCTGAATTGGGTGCATAGCCTGAAATAGGACTATGCGCCACCCTCTGGAGGAACCTAAAGGGGGCGCATGGGCGCATAGCTCGCTCTGGTGACTTGGGTGTATATGACTTCACTGGTGACTTAGGGGCATATGACTTCTTTGGTGACTTGGGCGCATATGACTTCTTTGGTGACTTGGGCACATATAACTTTTCTGGCTTGGGCGCATATGACTGCTTCAGCGCATGGTTGTCAAGTCTGCTGAAATTTTCATGCTTCTACAAGACTCCCTTCAAAGTTTTCGATACTTGAACGAGTTTGAAATATTTTGAAAGAAGCATGAACCGTCTTCTTGTGATGCAGTGGGCGTATAGCATAGCTCTTCCATTGGGCGCATAGAGTTTAGCCAGACTGTCAGAGAGATGGTTGTTGAGATCTTCTTCAAAAATCTAAACTGACAGATTCATCGGGATAGAATTTGAAGAGGTCTATCCTTCATGCGTTGTCCATGTCAGCAAGTGGCAGTCGAATAATGTACAAGAGACTGGGTCTTCATGTGGGCGCATAAGCTGTAATGGGCGTATAGTGTGTAGTGGGAGCATAGGCGCATAAGAGTAGTGGGCGCATAGTGTATGGCCCATGCCTATAAATAGGCTTTTAAAGAGAGAGAAAATTCATTATTTCTCTTTTCCTTCAGAACTTTCAAAAAGACTTTTCATCTCTTCTCTGCACGAACCATGTCTCCCAAGGCCGCCAAGAGATCTACGAAGGGCAAGGGGGCTGCACCGAGTGGCTCTCCTCCTGCGACAGCGTCCTCGGCAGTCCAAGACCCGATCCTGGGTGAGGCTACACCTCAAAACAAAGTCTTGATGGTTAATTTGCGACACTCAGACTTTTTCTCTGCCTGGGCGCATGCGCCGAAGGCAATATGTTTCTGTGAGCATTTCATATGCGTCCATAGAAGCATACGCCCATACTGTGGTGTGTTAGGCGGCCACATGCTGCTGCATGTTATGTGCCCACATGCTGTAGCATGTTATGCGCCCACATGTTGTTGTATGTTATGTGCCTACATATTATTTTGGGCGTATAACCCTTTGGGAACATAGCCCTTTGGGCACATAATATTCCTCCAGCACTTAGTTTTTCTGTATATTCTTAGTCTGACTTTCTCTTCTATTTTTGTAGTTAACTTGTTTGTCCCGGAGCTTGATGGAATCCCTTTCGGCTCTGCTTGTCACGTCCTCGGCACAAGTCTTATAACCAACATGGTCAGCAAGGTACAGGCCAAGATCAGTCAAAACCAGCCTATGGAATGGACGATCGCCATACTTGAACAGGACAAGATATTTCTGAAGCAGATGATTAACGACGAAAAGTTCTTGCTTGGAGGGGCACGTCATTTCAAGAAGCCATACTTCCTGTTCGATGACAGTGGGATTCGAAGATGACGAGACGATATGTCTGGAAGACCCTCTGGTAGTTATGTTAAATAACCAAAGAATATGGTTGCCATCGATGAAGCGCCAATACCCTCTGCGAGCATTTACTGATCTAGCTGTGCAGAGGCAGATAAAATAGGACCTGACCCCTGAACTGCATGGGGTTGTTTCTGGCAGGATCCAATTCAACTCTGGTGACCGGAAGAAGGATACGTTCACGTGTGTCAAGGGTTCCACGTCCTACTCCATGAAGGGGCTACAACCTGGTGTCATAATGAACGATGTCTCGACTGATCTTCACCTCTACGCTGCTGAGACTCTCTCCATCTTGATGCTGTCGAAGAAGGAGTCGTATCTAGGAGGGAAGCTGCGAATAGAAGGTTGGAGACATTCTGTCCTGTTCTGCAGCGACCTTACTGGATGGGTGCTCTCGACTTATAAGGCCACCTTAAAGCTGCCAGAATCTCGTCTTCGACCGAGCACCCATATAGACTCCTTCAGATGTGACAGCCTGCTGGCTATCTGTTGGAAGACTTTTTCTTCTTTTGTTCGTAGAACTGAGAGAGAAAGTTGGGTTCGTGGTCCACCTTCTTTGATTGGGGCTCCCATAAGGGGGACCCCATGACGCCATGTTGGATAAAACACAAAGCAGCTTTTCATCGTCAGAGAATACAGTCGTCGAAACACGGACTGCCTGTGAGGCACTCTCGTTGCTTTGGAGCAGCAACAGTTAATGACAATACTGGTGCACGGATGTACGCCATGAAATGTTGTATCCTCTCTCGCTTTACGCTTATGATTTATCATGTCGCGTAAGTCAGCGGAAGGGAGTTTTACCTTAAAATCCATGTCACATGCATCGCCAAGCTTTGTATATGGGTTTGTAAGAAGAGTTGGTACATCCGGACTTAGTTCATGTGTAGGGGCAACCCCCACACCTGAGTTCTATAATAACCTTAAAGACAATCCTGTGCTATACGCGTTGCGGCCTATCTTTTTGCTGTAGGCGCATAGACCCTGGAGTCTGCCTTCGGGCGCATGCTTCCCAGAGGTCTTGGCAGCATACCTAAGCTTCCTCGATATGGGCGCATAGTATGGGTCAGTAGAGCTTGGGCGCATAGCCTTGGGCGCATGACCCTGGATGTATAATCTATCGAAGACAGAAGTCTTCTCGCTAGAGTTATGCACCCACACACTCTCTTGGGCGCATGCTTGGTGAAGCAGCACTATTTCTTCCAGCCTCACCTCCTTCATTTGTGAGCCTCGCTGAGTTTGTCCAGAGCGTCAAACACTTTGATTCTTGGCATCGTAGTGTTTTCCTTTACAAAGTCTCGAGCATTGAACACTCTGTTGTTGGTTGCATAAGAGAGAAGTCACTGGGCTAGTAGAGCCTGGAACGGTATGAGCCTTCTTCATTTTATCTTCTATGACACTGGCATGATATGCATCGCGAGCTTTCGGAAGCCAAGTCTTGCGAGACTTGTTTGGCTTTGCTGATTTTGAGGGAGTAGAACTGTCCCTCGAGAGCATCTCTTCGAATGCCTGCTGATCAAACTTTACGATCAACATCTTCTGAGTGCTCCCCACTTTGTTGGTATTGGATTCCGTCACCACCTTCTCATCAGAGGAAAATATAGTCCCCAGTAGAGTCGCCATTTTTGTGGACAAAAAAAAAGAATTACTGTCTTTTCTTATTGGCGCAAGGCACCACAAATCTAGTACGCCTGAGAGATCCTGCGCTCAGGATCCCCGAGTACAAAAAACAATTTGGGGAACGGGACGATGGAGATCGAACGGCAGTTGCTCCTTTACTCCGTTGACACTCTGATTATAAAAGTGGGAGAAAACCTAAGAAAATTGCTAATTCTCAGGTTACTGGCAAGAAGTGCAGCAATTTGGCTCTTGAAAATGCTCTCCGTTTTGTGCTTTGAAGAGGTATGAGACCCCTTTTTATAGTCGTTTCTGTGCTGGAATGATGTTATGCGCCCATATGAGAAAACACACTGGTTTTCATGTAAGCGCATGGTCCTGCTTTGGGGGCATAGGGTGTAGGCGCATGCAGACTGCGTGATCGTAGGTTGATCGTGGTGTTGACGTGGCCGCATACTTTGGTACACGACTGCTCGTGGAGATTGACGTGGCCGTATGCTTCGATGAACGATTGATCGTGGGTTTGACTGAGTCGGGGGCTGTTCTGACTTGGACGTATATCCTGAAACAGGGCTATGCGCCCCCACCTCTGGAGGAGCCTAAAGTGGGCGCATGGGCGTATAGCTCGCTCTGGTGACTTGGGCGCATATGACTTTTCTGGCTTGGGCACATATGACTGCTTGAGCACATGGTTGTCAAGTCTGCTGAAACTTTCATGCTTCTATAAGGGTGCTCCATGCAGAGAGGCTAGACGACGACGGAAAGAAGACTCTGGCCATGGTTCTCAACCAGAAGTTTTTTTGGAGCCATGTTAAATGTGCAACCTAGCCAAATGAATGGGGACCCCTATGTTTATATATATACGTTCCTAACCGACTCTTCTTATTCCTTGTTGGAAGTTGGGGATATTCAGTGACCTCCAGTGACACTTCTTATTCTCTGACAACGACCTATTTGCTGTGTAATATAGGGTCAAGCAACACGTTTGACCATTATTTACGATACAAAAAATTGGGAAACATGGGGATTATCATTTTTTGGGTATCATTTTTCATCAAATGTAAGTCTCGGCTTAGTTGGTTGTGCTGTTTGACTTTTACATGGAAGGCCTAGGTTCGAGTCTGGTGTGTGGGTTTTGTAGAATTTTTCTATTGTTATCATTTTTTGGGTGCTATTATATGCTTTTCACTTAGTATGGAATAATTTGGGACGGGTAATGGCCATTCTCCGTGCTTCTAACACGGAGAATGTCCGTTCTCCGTGCTTATAACACTGAGAATGGCCATTCTTCGTAGTTTTAACACGGAGAATGGCTATTCTCCGTGCTTATAACAATGTATGGTACATTTAGGATAGGGAATGTTCCAATATATATAAAATATTAACCTTAATTTAATATTTAGAGTCCGATCTATGTAAAGATTTAATGTAATGCAAATCAAATTAACAACCTAATATTATAAACATTCAGAATTCTAATTATAATCAAATTTAATTTGTTTTAATACGCAAAGAAATCTGAGTATGATTAATCTAAACTAATTTTGAGTCCTTTTCTTTTGCAACCTATAATAATACAAGAACCTTGTTAAAAATGTGGAACCCATTTTTCGATCATAGCCAACATATTTAGCTCGCATCATAAACATTTATGACGCTGTTAAAAAATATTAGATTCAATCATAATCCTATATAAATTGGTTTTGAAGGCTGATGAAGATGAATAGTTTGGCTGTATAAATAAATTTTAAAGGGTTGTGAAAAAGAAACCAATTTCTTTGTATCTTCCCCGGGCCACTCTTCTTGTATAAATGTCTATCGATCACTATTAATATGTTGAATGGCACTAATACCGTAAATATGAGTAGAATTTGCACCGCCAAAATTTATCTTGAAGAAGGTAAAATGTCATCACTGTGTGGGGAAATGTCAAAATCTCTTGGATATGATAATAGTGAGATGTTGTATTAATGTTAAGATACTGATATCATATTAATATGAAAAATGCAAAGAAATGCATGCATGCAAGCTAATGTCAGAAGAACCATTCACCCAGGACTGATTGATGAGATCTAAATCACTATACATCTTGTATCCACGTTCCCCTGGGATTACATCATCAAAGGATCGTTTAAACGTCTGTATTAAAGGGTCGTTTGAACATTCTCTGTGAGATTTGTACGGAGAATGACCATTCTCCGACATTTTAACACGAAGATGGCCATTTTTTTGTAGTTTTAACATGGAGAATGGCAGTTCCCCTTCATTTTAACACGGGAATGGCCATTCTCCGTCAAGTCAACACGGAGAATGGAATTAATCCTTCAATTTAACAAGAAGAATGGTCATTCTCCATGATATTAAAACGGAGAATGACCATTCTCCGTCAATATAATACGAAGAATGGCCATTCTCCTGCATTTTAACACGGAGAATGACTATACCCCTCCGTTGTATTAAGACGGAGAATGACTATTCCCCTCCATTGTCTTAATAGAATCATGAACACAACTTATAGTTATACCTTCTTTTTGCCCTTCTTTTTATCCTCCTTCTTGATTACTAGCCTCTGGCGCATGTGCAACCTTCTTAAATCTCTTCACAACAGCTCTCTCTTCTTGCATATCTACATCTTCTCCCTCTTCTCTTACTGGGGTTTCATTTGATGCTGATGTTTGCAACATGGTGTGAAGATTGCGAATGGAGAGTCACTGACGAGTTTTTGAAATAAGATTTGAAGATTTTTGAGGATAAAACCTAGATACGAAAAGAAGCAGCGTATGGAAGAAGAGGAAGAATAAAAACTTTTTGGTTTTGAAGAGTAGGTTTCGTGAGTGTTTTGAAAAAATTAGAAGGGCAATAAGGTCATGCCATACCCTTTTATATATTTTTGGCTAATTCTGGGCACGCGATGAAATGCTATTTTGCGGTAGATTTTTTCATAAAACTTTTGTGGTTTTTAGGCATTTTATAAATTTTCTCTTGCCAATAACTTGAGAATTTTTTTTCGATACATGCTTAGATAGAAATCACATTAGTACGAAGAGAGGGTATACCCATAGGGTCAAAGGCATAAATTACTTTAGCATGAAGAGATGGTATACCCATAGGGTCAGAGGCACATATTAGGATCTTTTAGAATTATATGGCAGAAAGATTATGAAACAAATAAATATTTTGATATCATTTTAATCCCACATTTTAAGAACATTATAACTTAACAAAACAAATGAACATAATACATTAGATAGAAGAAGAAAAAAATTCATTGTCTTCCATATTAAATCATTATAGTTTGGACTCCTTTCTGCTTAATTATATTGTTGCACAACTTGGATCGTTATTCATTGTGCTCTAAAGTTGTAATCCTTTCAGCAGCTTTGCGCCTTTCTATTTCCGAATCAAACTGGATGTAACAAACATAACATCAAAAATATTGCTCTAAAAAGTGTAAGTTTTTGACGACATATTTTCAGACTTATATTGAGAGAACGGTAGTCCAGACTACATCCGTCTTTCATGAATAAAATTACAAAAATCCCATAATCAAATGTATTGCCTTGGCGGGAAACATAAGGATGACGTTTTATGGAAAAAGTAGAAAAGTTGAACCTAGAATCTCTCAACTTCAAAATCTCTTCTTCGAGAAAGAGATCCAAATTTGAAAGCTACAATTACCAGAATACAATATGTATTAGTATACCGCAGATCTTGTACGCAATTCATAAAAATTGATGAATATGAGCTTACTATTTCTTTTATGACTAATTTGTTTTGAATCGGCTCATCTATAGATGCAAGTGTGTCCCAAATTTCAACAATCATTATTTTAACCAAAACACTTGTAAGAGTATAGTGGTCAGACAAAAGAATGGGTATGTATATCTGAATCAAGATTAATTAGGTAAAACAAATTAGTAAATTTTCAGAAAATTAGGATTAATATTTAAACAGAAATACATTAATATCTCGTTACAAATGCCTAAAGATCCCATATAATCCTGAAAATATTTGTACTTCTTCCATATTTCATGAAGTTGTTTGTCAGATGGAGGTAACCTTGCTCTCTACATACACATCAATTAATATATTATGAAGGACAAACAAACGAAAAAATTGTTAATGCATAATCATTGAAAAATAAAATACTCACTCACCGTTAATCCTATGGGTAAATACCATACATTAGCTTTTGTTTGCAAAAACAAAAGTATGAACTTTATTGATATAAACTTTGTAAAGATTACAACAATTTTGGGAAAGTACAACTGTAGGAATCCAATCTAGAAGACGATTGCTTTATCCCTTGGACGATGTGAACTTTGAAGACGGTAGCCTCTGAAGTTGAAGGCAAAAGCCTCAGAAGAATGCAGTAGCACTTGGGTAAGAACTCCTGAACTCTCTGATATTTCTGAACTTTATGTCTGATCCCCTTGAATGAAGACTTGAAACTCTATTTATAGAGTTCTGGAAATAACTAACTTTTAGTTATTCTGAATGGCGCAAGTTGGATTACGCAGGAACTGGATTGTGCAGCATCAGACTGCGCAGGCAGTTGTCTGGTCGTGGGCCATCTGTTTTGGATACATGGCATCATTTGATTGAAATGCGCATGATCGTGTGCAGACGGTTGCCACGTAACAAGCAATTGATGGCATAAATGTCACATGTACTTTTGTCAGTTGTCATGATGAAGTGCGCCACATGAATTGCGCTGACTTTGGATTGCACTAGGATGGATTGCGCTAGGATGGATTGCGCAACAGACAGATTATGCTGCATGTACAGCTGTCCTCGAGCGCTGTGCGGCACAATAAACGAACAGTCTCCTCATTCTTTGTGCTGTCAGCTGTCAAAAGATTTGATTATGTCAGATAATGATGATATGGCCACGTCAGCTTGCACAGTTAAAAGTGTGCGCAGTCTAGTGTGCACAATCTGAATGATGCACAATCTGATGTCTGAGCAGTTCATTTAAAAGTTGTATTTCTTGATTTTATGGCTTTGTTGATGGGTGCAACTTGATTTTTAGGACCTACAAGACCCCCTTCAAAGTTTTCGAAAGTTGAATTTATTCAAAATTTTGAAATACTTTGAATTTTGAAATTTAAATCAAGTTGCGCATATGTTGAGCTGTCTGCGCAATCGGATGAATCAGCCCCTGCTTTTTTGGCGCAATCTGAGGCGGCCATTTTTTTTGAAAAACTATAAATAGTTCTCTCGATCCATCGACTTATTCTTTACTTTGCTTTCTTGTGTTTGAGAGAGAAAAATTCCTGAGCTCATCCCGACTTCAGCCTTCTTCTCCGTCGATCTCATGGCCCCAAAACGATCCTCCACCACCGACAAGGGCAAGGCCCCCACCGAGTCTTCGGCTAGGGTTGCGCCTCGTCCTTCCCGTTACGAGACTGCTCACCCTGCTTTGTGCGGTAGGCAACCCAATCAAAAACCCCTTTTTAGGGCTTTTTGACTTCACCGATCTTCAAAATCCATCTCTTTTTAGAGATATGATTATACTGCTCCACCCTGTTTAGGGTTTTGGTTGCATGAACTAGTTATTCTTCATTTTTATAAAGAATATCTTCTTGCGCAATAGGTTGAACTGCGCTGGCAAAAGTCAGCGCAATCTGCTGATTTGCGCAAGATTGCCAGCGCAATCTGATGCTGGCGCAAACTGATGGTTGTGCAATCTGATGGTTGTGCAATTTGATGGTTGTGCAATTTGATATTTGCGCAATCTGATGTTTGTGCAGTCTGATGACAAAATTTATGACTTTGACTTGTACTGAATTATGATTTTTTCTATTTGATGCAGTTGACACCAGAGAAGATCCTGAATATGAAACATTTGTTGGAACTTTAGCTGAACCAAATTTCAAAGAAGACTTATCTCATGTTCACTTTCCATAATATGTACTTCCATCTTCTCGTCAGACTATTTTGATAGCACAGAATAACGAGACTTTGCTAAGTCTGATAAATGGACAACCTTTGCAATCAGTTGACGCTGTCACTCATAGGAAGCCTATGTTCCTCTTCGGAGACGCTATTGATAAAAGTTCTCAACCAAGACCTAGAGTTGAATCGAGAACTTTTCAATGGAAGGAGAAATTGATCAAGTTACCAGACCTAGTGAGATGCCTTCCTCTGGCAAGATATGGTCATGCGAGCCATCCTAGGAGGATGGAATGGGACATTACTCCCTTGCAACAGGCACAGACCAGAAAGATCTGTGTTAAGAAAGGTCCGAACAGCAGGGACATGTTCTACAGTTCTTCCGAACGACAAAGCATTTATTGAGGGGGTTGAAGCCAGGTTGCATTCCCCCTGAGAACTCGTCTTTGCTGCTACCGGTAAGGACACCGATTTTTGCCAACGTGTATGCCAAAGCAGAGGGTAAATATCCGGATCAAGATATCCGGTTGACAGGTCTGGTAAACCCAGACATCAAAAGATGGAGCTGCATAGCTAACTGGATACTGGTCCAGTTTGAAGATAAACTCAGAGAAATTGAGCTGTATAATGCGGTACACGCCACTGTATACGGCTTCTTTCCAAATCCTTATCTGTTCTTGGCTCTGGCAGAGAGGTACAACTACAGGACAGGGACGTTTATGACACCCCTTGGAGAGATAGGCTTGGCTCTTCATGAGATGAAGTATATCTCATATTTACCAATGGGTGATTTGCCTTACGAGGAGTACGTCCCGACCAACGACGAATTAGATAGACTTGGTCAAGAGAATTCAAAGATGGTGGAAGTTTTTGATGAGCTTTTGTGCCATTATAACATATGCTCTTTGTATTACCAAAGTGGCTCTTCTGGCACATGCTATTCATCCAAATGGTTGACTTATCTTTTTCTCAACCACATTATTGAGAAAAAAGACAAAAGACCATGACTCCTACAATCCTGATTTCTTCTATCCCCTCAGTAACAGTGAAGTGCTAAAGCTGATGGAGGAAAATAAGAGGATGGATATCAGAGTTGAGGATGAACATCAATATCCTCCTCTAAAGGCTGGAGAATTTGTGGAGAGCTTCATAAGAATGGGCTACAGGTCCATGTCCAAACAAGCCCAGCTAGCAAGATTTTTGATGTACTGGCTACGACGATTCGTTGTGCCTGGAGCAAGTGCTGTAGACCGCTTCCATCACAGTGTTCTTTCTGCTGCTGTCCGGTTAGTCTTCGGCTACCGGATGGACTTACTTTCAGCGATGACCTATAGTATAAACGCGGGTCTTCATCTGTATGTTGATCTTATGATTAAGTGCAAGGGTGATAAGGTGAACTTCCCTAGACTTGAGTTACCTTACATATACTTATTCGGATGGTTGCTCTTGCATCATCCATCATTGATGAACCCTGCCATGGGAGCAGTTGGTGGAAGTTTTCTACGCAGATTCTCACAGAGCAGGTGGATATACACTAGTTTGAGGGACTGCAGACGAACTCTGAACCTCGGCAAAGGATGGAATTTTCTTTGCACTCCCCCTCCAACTGGTTATGAGCATATGGCAGCAAATCTGATTGATCTTGGGAGGCAACCAATAGGTCGAGTATCTTTTGAATGTCTGAAGACAATTAGGCCATCACATTTAGTATACAGATTTGAAGAGGAATGCTTCCTTGAACCATATCTGCCGAGCCGCTTCGCTCGTCAGTTTGGATATGACCAGTTTCATGTAGGTAACGCCATCACGTGCCTACAAGAAAAAGGTTATTTGATCGATGGTGCCCGGGCCTGGGCTTACTACAATGCTCGAGCCACGAAGACTGTGTTCTCGATGCCAAACAGAACTGATGCTGGTCCAAGAATGCTGTATACTTATTCACAGTTTTATACAGCTGCAAATACATTTGCTGAAAACTATAGCCTCGTTGATAGTTTTGCAACAGCAAATCGTCTGAAGAAAAGAGCGACTGACACAGTAGCTACCAATAACGATGAAGAACATGAGCCAATGGACGATCCATTAGAAGCTTCCAGGAAAGCCAATTTCCCTGAGGAAGTTAACCGGCCTTTAAGAATTTCTCTGAAGGTTGTTAAGTCTCCGGTCAAGAAGAAGAAGAGAAGGAGAGAAGAGCCTTCTTCTCCAGCTGTGAAGAAGAAATTGATCTTGGAACATTCTTCAGAGAAGGTTACCACCAGATCGCAATCCAGACAATTAGCCGAGTCCACTCGAGATGAAGCAGCTATACCGACCTCTATTCAGAAACAGGTCGATGTAGTAAACATAAAGAGTCCTGAGAGGCCTCTACATAGAAGGAAGAAGCTAGCTCACAGAAGACAGAAGAGAACAGTTTCTCCTCCAAGGCAAATTTTGTCTTCGGTAGTGATGAATGCTGCGGCTGGAATCACCATGCCATCTCCTACCCCTGTTTCTGAGTCTGGGCATAAAACTCCTAGTCCAGAACGGAGGGAAGAGATCGAGCAAAGTGAAGAGAGAAATGAGGCCGTAGAGCCCAGAGAAAATATTGCTGAGACAGAGGATAAAGCTTTGCAATCCCCTTTACCGATGATGGATACTACTCAACCTCCTGCTACACCGGGAGCAATCTGCGAGGAAGAGGATCGTTTGATGATCGAGGCTTTATATGACTGTGACTTCGGCTCACAAGATTACTTTGATCAAACCGTTGCAACTGCCAGTAGGGAAGTACCGGAAGAAGATGACAATGAGGAGGGTTCATCATCTGAGGACATTGAGGATACCCATGATCCTGAAGGGGACGATAAAGAGCATGTGTCTCCTGTAGCTGTTGATGACACCTTAAATCCTGAAAAGGACGTTGAATTGCAGATATCTCCTGAAGACGCTGATGATACCTTGAATCCTGAAAAGGATGTTGAGGTACAAGCATCTCCAGAAAAGATAGCAGATGAAGAAGCGACCTTGGAGGAAACTCCTGCTGTTGATCTCCAAGGTATAGAATGAAATTAGTAATTTTCTTTAAATAGATTGACAGCTAACATCTTTATTCTTATCCCTGCAGAACTTGGATCTTCTCCAGCTCCTCCAGTGTGTATGGACATAGTGCCTGCGATGACAATTGCTAGTAGTAGTCGCCATTTATCCTGTGGCTCCGAAGCAGGAAGTAGTCAGGCAATAGTGTCTGAGGCTACTTCTGCTCAGCTAGAATCTGTTTCAACAGATGATAGGCCTGTTGCCAGATCGAACCATGGTAAAACAGTTTTTATTTTTGATTCTCTTTGACAATAGCAAATGACAAGAAAAATGACAATATTTAATTTTGCAGAGGAACAACCAGGACGAGCGACCAGCTCCACTCTAGCTCCTTTATTCAAGGAGCCTACTGTCCGAGAAACTGAATGTCCTGCTGTCTCGTCATCAATAGGAGTTGTTACGACTCTTGATGCTCTGGCGACCAATCAATTCGTCATCCAATCATTCACCAAATTCTTTTTTGATTCATTGGGACCATTGATCAATAGGGTGATAGAAAAAGAGGATGCTGATTTTTACACAGTTAGAGGTCCAACCACTTTCTTAATTCATGCTATCCGCGAGCAAGGTGACGAGCCTCAGGACACTTTTCTCGAATACATATTAAATGAGCTAGAGAAGGGGGAGGTAGAACCCTTAGTTCAAGCAGAATTTGAACGGATGGCTCAGGAAGCTGCAATTGAGAGAGTAAATTTCAAGATTCTCTTGGATACTTTTGCTACTAAATCAGCTGAGTACAATTCCAAGGTGGAATCTGTGACATCTACTGCAGAAAGAAAAGAGAGAAAGATTGCTGAACTGAGAGCGAAGATTACCCGTCTCCAAGAAGAATTGGAAGATGAAGTTACCGAGCATCAAACTGCAATCCAACAACTCGGTACTATAACCCAAGAAAGAGACGAATATGCCGCAGCTCATAATGACGAAATCACTCGCAGAATGGTAACCATGCCCACTTTCAATGAGACATCTGGGATAGAAGAGGCCAGGAAGAGAGTGATGGAATCTCGCGAAGAGCGACTACAGACTCTGAGGCAACAGATAACCGGCTTGATGATACCACCAGCTTAATAGAAAGATATCATGTATCTTCTTGTCTTTTGCAGCATGTATGTTTTTGTAATGTCTAAAATTTTAATCAATAAAAAGACATTTTGTTGTGGCTATATTATTTGTTGCATATCTTGTAGAGATAGAAAATATATTCAGAGGTACATGACATGATATATTTCTCAATTTTAGAAAATAATCATATTCATTATATCTGCTCAGAGGTAATGTGGACGTGGTAGAATATAATTTGTCGAATATTTTTATTTCAAAATAGACAACTTAATCGAGAACGATAAGATGCTGATGTGGATGATTAAATGAACGAAAATGAATCGTCAAAAAGGTGTGAATAAAATAAATGAACAAAATGAATCGTCGGGATGAACGGATGGACCATCAAATGAATTGAATGAACGGGGGAACCGTAAGATGAACGGGTGAATCGTCAGATGAACAGGTGAACCGTCGGATGGTGATAATGAACAGGTAAACCGTCAGATGATGATGAACGAATGAACCGTCAGATGAACGGGTGAACCGTCGGATGGTGATGATGAACGGGTGAACCGTCAGATGATGATGAACGGATGAACCGTCAGATGAACGGGTGAACCATCAAATGAAAGGAATGAACGAACGAATCGTCAGATTGATTGAATAAATGGGTGAACCGTCGGATGAATATGATGAATGAACGGGTGAACCGTCGGATGAATATGATGAATGAACGGGTGAACCGTCGGATGATGATAATGAACGGGTGAACCGTCAGATAAAGATAATGAACGGGTGAACCGTCGGATGAATGTGTCGTTTTGTTGTTTTGAGAATCTCTGCCTATAAATAGGACAAAAAAGAATAATCATTTCCACTTTTCAAGATGTCGTTCGGAGATGCATCCAAGAAGGCTGAAATTGTTCCGAAGATTGAAGTGGGCACTGAAGAACGTCCTGCCGATCCAATCCATCCAAAGCAGGCAGAAGTAGGCGAAGGTTCGTCTGCACCCAAACCACCACGGAATATCCTGGACTTTCTGCTTGAACCAGGAAAGACTGAAGAAGAAGAAGTCATGAGGATGACTACTTGCAAGTTCCTGGTAGGCTCGAGCAAAGATGTTCTCAATTCTTTTGCTGATTATGTCTTTGATAAGGACAGAAGTGGTCCGCGTCCCAATGTTGAGAAGGACGATAGTGATTTTTCTTGATATTATGTAACATCGTTTATGATGAAATAAAAATCAAACTTTATTTATAAAATGTCTGATCATATTTACATAACATCTCTGTTACATTTATACATAGTATTTCTTGAGGAATTTGCCATTGATAGGCATTATTGCAACTCGACCGTCTAACTCTGAAAGTTGATAGGCTCCATTTGAAAAGACTTTGCTGACAATATAAGGCCCTTCCCACTTTGCATCGAACTTGCCTTTGCTCGAGTGAGTCATAGTCATAGGACGTCTTACTGTTAGAACGAGTTCTCCTTGCTGAAAGGCTCTGACTTTAACTTTGCGGTTGAAAGTCTTCGAGATACGGACTTGATACAACTCAATATATTGTTGAGCCAATAGCCGCTTTTCATCGAGTGCTTCTAACTCTTGAAGTCGAAGAAGATCGTTGTTCTATGTAGTGAGTTTATTTGCAATGGCAATCATTAAAGAAGGAATTTGAAGTTCCAGAGGAAGAACTGCTTCACAACCGTACACCAAAGAGAAAGGTGTAAAGCCTGTAGGATTGCGGATCTTAGTTCAATAGGCTCAAAGACATTCACCAAACTTTTCACTCCAGTTTCGTTTGTTAGTAGATACAAACTTCTTGAGGAGCTTAATGATAGTCTTATTGAAAGCTTCAGCTAAGCCATTAGCAGCAGGATTGTAGGCTATCGAAGCAACATTATCAATCTGATGATCATCGCAGAATCTTGTAAACTTCTGGCTGATGAATTGTGGTCCGTTGTCATGGATGATTCGTCGAGGTACACCAAATCGATAGATGACATGGTGTTTGCCAAAGTTGATGACGCTGTTGGTCTCGACATCAGCCAATGATATAGCTTCAGCCCATTTGGAGAAGTAATCGGTTATTGCTAGTATGAACCGATGTCCTCTAGAAGAAGGAGGATTGATGGGACCTATGATGTCCATGCCCCAAGCTTCAAAAGGCCAGGAAGCAGTCGTCGGATGTAAAAATTCTAAAGGTTGATGAATGAAATCTGTATGGATTTGACAAGCTCGATATTTCCTTGCATATTCAATGGCATCAGATACCATAGAGGGCCAATAGTAACCCATGCGTCGGATACGATCCTGTAGCTTAGGACCGGGTTGATGTGCTCCGTAAACACCGTCATGAGCTTCACGCAATACTTGCTTTGCTTCATCACCAGCAAGACAGCGCAAGAGTAAGCCGTCATAAGTTCGTCGATAGAGAATCTTGGTGGTCTGATTGTAGTAAAATCGTAGAGACCATCGACAAATACTCGTAGCTTCTTTGGGATCTTCAGGGAGTATGTCATGAACTACAAAGTCGATGAAGGGAGTTCTCCAATCTTTACTGATAACATTGACTTCAGTAAGATTACTGAACTCAATATTACAATTGTTTTCGACGCAGAATAATTTTCGATTAGAGATGACCACCACTTGCTGTCTTTTGATAGGGATGGCTAAGACTGCTGCAAGATTAGCCAAAGCATCTGCCTCAGTATTGCAAGCTCGACATACATATTCGATAAAGAAGGCTTTGAATGATGTAGCCATATTGATTGTCGCTTCAAAGTAAGGCACTAGATCTTGATGGCGAACTTCATAGGTTCTTCTAACTTGATTAACAACCAACATGGAATCGCCATAGACTTCAAAAAACTCGACGTCAAGTTGTTTGGCTAGCTGAAGGCCGATGAGTAGAGCATTGTATTCTGCCACGTTGTTGGAGCAAGGCTCATATAAGGAGTAGGCTCTTTGGATAGCTGACCCGTCCAGAGAAACAAGGACAACTCCAACTCCTGCGACAAAGGCACCATTGGGTCCAATTCTGGATGCACCGTCAAAGAATAGACGCCAAGTAGGAAATTCTTCAGAGATTGTATTTGATTCCAATGTCTCGTTTGGAATTTCATCGTAAAGCTTGGATGTCTCTGGAATAGGATGGGCTGCTAAGAAATCTGCCAGTGCTTGACCTTTGATAGATTTTTGAGGAACATATACCATGTCATATTGGGCTAGCAGAATGGCCCATGTAGCCAGCCGAGAATTGAGTGTGCTAGGCTTCTTTATCAGTACCCGAAGAGGATTAACTCGGGATATGACATGAATAGTTTGACCAATAATGTAATACCTCGTCTTTTGAACAGCAAACATAAGAGCTTGGCATTCTTTTTCGACCGGACTATAACGGTGTTCAGCACCAATCATAGTACGACTAAGATAGTAAATGTCTTGTTCATGACCTTCTTTGTTCTTTTGGGCAAGTAAAGCACCCAATGAATGGTCCATAGCACGGACATACTTTAAGAATGGTATGCCAGAGATTGGTGGCACCAAGACTGTTGGGTTCATAAGATACCGCTTTATGTCGTCAAATGCTCGTTGACATTCTTTAGTCCAAACGAAAGATAAACCCTTCTTCATGAGTTGACTGAATGGTCTGCAGCGTCCAGACAGATTCGAAATGAATCTCCTGATGTACGCAAGTCAACCTTGGAATCCTCGTAGCTCTTTTAGATTGCGTGGAGGACGCATCTCTTGAATGGCTTCGATCTTCTCGGGATCCACGTGTATACCCTTAGAGGTAATGACGAAGCCGAGAAATTTGCTACTAGTGACACCCAAGAATGACTTGGTGGGATTCATTTTGAGTTGGTATTGGCGCATAAGATTGAAGATAGTTCTCAAGTCTTGGATGTGATCTTCCTTTAGACGACTCTTGACAGCAATATCGTCAACATAGCATTCGACAGTCTTGCGCAGATGATCTCGAAAGATGGTACTCATTGCTCGTTGGTATGTTGCACCAGCGTTCTTGAGACCAAACGGCATCACAGTATAGCAGTAAACTCCACGAGGAGTGCAGAAAGAAGTATGCTTTTCATCTTCATGATTCATCCGAATTTGATTGTATCCGGAGAATTCGTCCATGAAAGATATTCTTTTAAATCCACAAGTGTTGTCGATCATGACGTCCGTAATAGGGAGAGGAAATTCATCTTTTGGACATGCTTCATTAAGATCCCGGAAGTCGATGCAGACTCAAACTTTGCCGGTTTTCTTTAAAACTGGGACAACATTGGCTACCCAATCAGGATGCTGTTCTTCTCGAATAAAGCCACAAGTTATGAGCTTCTTGACTTCATCGTCAATTGCATCCATCATTTTTGGCTTGAAATGCCGTTGTTGTTGTTTGACCGATTTTGCATTCGGCAAGATATTTAATTTGTGAGTAGCAACTTTAGGATCTAGTCCTGGCATATCTTCATAGCTCCAGGCAAAGACATCAATGTATTCTTTAATCAGAAGAATTAATTCTTGTTTATCTGCCTCTGGAAGGTTCTTGCTGATGAATATTGGACCAGGTGACCCGCTCTCTCCTACATCAACTTGAACTAATTGATCTTCAGTAGGAGGTTCCCTTTGTTCGAATCGGAGTTCCCATTGGGTATCCATTCGTTGGGCCCAAGGATCTATTTTAAAACTTTCTTCAATATCCTCGTCATAGCCTTCTGGAAGTTCGACGAAGACCATGTTAGAAGATACAGTTAACCGATGAACTTGACCAATGCTGGTGTCAGAATCCCACGATCTGGAATCAGAAGAGTTAGATCGCTCCTCACTATCGGATTCAGAGCCTGTTGGGGATAACATTAGAGGAGGAGCATATCCGAGACCTCTTTTGGTCCTGCTGTAGTATATCTCTGACTTTCTTTTTGGAACAGTTGTATGGATAGGAGTTCTTCGTCCTTTACCGTAGTTGAGGCCACTCTTGAAGTCGTAACCCATCTTTCCGATGATGTCTTTTGATTGTTAACTGTAACGACGGAGTTGAAGATGCCCCATGTCATTAACTTTGCTATCATCCGTATAGCTGAATTGTTGTTCTGGTCCTTTACTAAAAAGTATTGGACTCTCTCCTTTCTTACGAGCGAGAACAATACTGTATGAATCCTTTGGGTGTTCAAATGAAACTTCAGTTTGAAGAGATTGTACAACTCCCATTGTAAATGACTGAAAGCTATCTAACATATCCAAATAGCATTTAGCATGATAAATGACATTAGTATACTGGAAAGTAGATGCTTTTTTATTGATTTGTACATTTATATTTACAGCAAGATCTTTAGCCTTAGCAGGCTTGGTCAAATTGATTACAAGAGGGGAAGAAGAAGAACATGGAGAAGGATTAGCTTTGTTACGACGGAGGTCGATAACAAGCGGCTCAGAGGAGGTGAGCTCCTTTTTGTCCTTGTTATGAGGTAAATCGATAACAAAGGGCTCAGAATAAGTGAACTGCTTTTTATCCTTGTTACGACGTAAGTCAATAACAAGTGGCTCAGAAGAGGTGAGCTCCCTTTGATCTTGTTCCTCATTAGTTGGTTGCTTCTGGACTGGCAAGTGAATAGCCAGTAGTTTAGAGAATCGAGGACGAGAAACACGTCCTTTGACAGAAATGATAAGGGTGTCATTAGGCACTATTTCTTGCTCTTCTTCAGTATCCAAAGATAGGACAACCTTCATGAATTCATCCTTGTACATACGAGCATCGTTGCAATATGCTTCGATGCCTTTGAAAGGATAAAGATCAGCCACCTCCTTTTGTACCTCTCCATTGTCATCAACATATTTAAAACGTTGATGGAGAGTCGAAGGGACAATGTTATGCTCGTGCAGAAATGGTCTTCCTAGCAAAGCATTGTAGGAACAACCGTGATTGTCAATGATGTAGAAGGTAACCTTTGTGCGAAGATTGCCTATTTGGAGTTTTAGGCGAATCTTGCCCAGAGGCTCACTCCTTCCCTGATTGAACCCAAGGATGGTGGTGATTGTACTTGAGAGACTATGCACTGGGATTTTCAGTGCATCCAACATTATCTTCGGCATAATGCTGAGAACAGACCCTGGGTCTATCAGAATACGATCGACTTTCATCGAGTCGACGTATCCTGTATAGTAGAGAGGACGATCGTGCCTGTTATCTTCCATCGACATGTCATCTTGTGCAAAAGTTATGTTTGGAATTAACTCCAGCACACTATGACAATGGAGGCAAGAGATTGATTCTGCTTTCGGCTTCTTCAGAAGGGCTAAACAGGTTTCAGCTTACATGAGAGCTTCGCTTAGAGTTTCCCGAGTTTCTTTGGAGAGGCACAAGAGCTCAAAGATGGATAGCCTGGCTGGTGTATTGGCTAACTGAGCCAAAATATCAAAGTTGTAAGGCTTTTCAAGTCCAGAAGGAGATGTCTTCTTCAAAGGTTTGTCGAAGCGGACTTGCTGTTTGCCTTTGTCAGCGACTGTCGACTTGGGAGGAATGGGTATCACAACAGGTAAGGATGCAGAAGAAATATCCTCAGTGGAAGCAGGCTGTACTGGAGCAAGCTCAGAAGAAGAAGCATGATTCTCTTGAGCTTCGGGATAATCCTTTAGATAAGCTTTCCCTGATCTGGTGCCCAGCAGGATTTCTTCATCAACTATGGGGTCAAAAGACACCATATTGAAAATCTTTGTCTTGCCCTTGGAACAGTCTTTCTTCTTGGAGGAAGAGGAAAGTTCAAGTTTTGAAGCAAGATCAGGATGAATCCACGTAATCTCGCCATTGTCAAGAGACAAGGGGACGAGACCGTCACTTCGTGGAGTAGGGAGATTCTCAATCTCAAGAGTAGCTTTGGTGATAGGAATGACACCATATTACACCATCTGGGGCAGGAAGTCGCCAAATTGGACTGAGACCATGTTTGCGGTAACAGTCTTCTTGTCTTGTTACAGAGTGACAACACCAGCATTGACCAGCTCCTGAATTTTGCCTTTGAGCACATAACATGCTCGAGTGGGATGTCCGATGAACCTGTGATAGATACAGTACTTGGGATGATTAGTCTTACCGACTTCATCGGACTTCTTTGGATCTGGAAGTTGAATTTTATTACTTTTGATTAAGCAATCAAAGATGCTCACTGCATCATTCTCGTCAAAGGAATATTCTACTTTAGGACGAGGTTCTCTCGGTGGAGGTGCTGAAGGAGTAGAAGTAGACGTAGGAGGAGCTACGTTAACCGTAAGAGATTCTTTATTCTTATTCAAATTGATGTTCAAAGTTTCTTTTGCTTTACGGTTGTTCTGGCGATTGCCACCACCTGATGTTGGATGTTCATCTCGGTCAAGGTTAGACATTTGTACCCCTAGCTGCTTAAATTTGTCGGCGCTAACTTCAGCTGCTTTAGCATTGACAATGAAGGATGGCCAATCTTGGAACTGAATCGACCCCGTCCACATGCTGATGATGGACAACAGATTTGCCTTACAGGTGTCTATGGTGACAGCAGCCAGAGTTCCAGGAGGCATTTTCAAAGCTTTCCGGCAGAATCTTTCAATGAAGCTCTCAGCAGTTTCATTGTGCCTTTGTTTGATTTTATTGAGAGCTGACATAGTCATGTCATTGATCCCCTCATAAAATCGTTCCAAGAAGATTTGCTTTAAGCCAAAGAAGGAGGTGATACAACCATCGGGCAAGCTTCTATACTAATCGTATGCTACGCCGGCTAAACAGCCGACGAATACTCTGGTAAGAAGAGCGTCATTTGGTTGAAGTTGGATAGTCATAACCTCAAAGTGGTTAATGAACTGACTGGGAAATGTGCTGCCATCAAACAGCAAAATGGTTGGGATCTTGTACTTCGGAGGAAACAAGACTTCCTTCCATTCAACTGGGTAAGGTTGCTTGATCCCTAATCTGTGCAAGTTGTCCTTCTCTTTGAAAGCTTCGAACTGAGTTCACATGAGCTTCACAGCTTCATTAGCATCTTCCACTCATGTAGAAGGAGCAGGCTGAACCACGGTGTTAGGAGGAGGAACAGCATGATAAGCACTACCCCCAGCACCTGACTGACTGGGTGTAGGTTGAACTTGTATAGAAGATACTGGAAGAGATGCTACCCCCAGCCCTACATTAATAGGCACCGACGATACTATGATTTTAGGATTTGCAGACGGTACGATCGGTGGCACTGTGTGCTGAGCCACAATGATGGAATGCCTAATTGCGACCATCTCAGCCATGGTCTTCAACTTATCTTCTAGTGCAGCTATTCTTTGTTCTTGACTAGCTGAACATGAAGCATCGGGATCTTCATTGACAACATATGCTGTCACTTCTCTGGGTACCGTGGAGGACACTGTTTGTTCTAAGCTTTCACTGTATGCATCATAGTCGGAGAAAGAATCATCTCCTGAGTGAGAAGGAAGATAACGTTCGGAAGGATCTTGAAGATTCCTTTGACCGATTGTGTCTCAACTTCGGGATCTAGTATGTTGGAATACTCCTTCAGAAGATTCCTGGAGTAGATCCAAGTACCATTGGCTTGGCTTGCGAGACTTCCCGTACTTAGAGCACTTCCTACCCCCAGTGTCTCTAGAAGTCATGATGACGGAAGCGTACAACACTTCGTCTTCATCTTCCGACATAGGTTCTGAGTTTAAAAAATTCAAACGATGGAAGACAGATCGTCTGGTTGTCTGACAACAACACTTGATAATAACCTTGTGATTACAAAGATGATGATCACTTGATTGAATTGGAAGTGTTGTCCCGCTTTTGCTGGAGGTGCTCTCGGAGATCCGGAACAATGACAGGACGAGAAAAAGTCTGAGGAATGTGTTCTTTAATAATATTTGGAACATGATTCCTATTCTTCAGATGTTTTGTCCCTTGAGTGTACAGGAAAGTGCTCATTTCATTGGCATAGGTGTCCGAATTCTTGATCCTGGAAGTTTGCTTCAGATGATGTTTAGTCTTCGACATTGGCTGTTTACATTTTACCGAAGTTGGCCTGTTGAGATAAGTTCTTAGATCAGCAAACTCACCCCCAGGGGTTTCCGTCTGAGACACTAACAATTTTTCCTGTCTTGAGCGAGAGATCTTGAGGGTTGGGAGATCTTGGAATTCTGCTACCGGAGTAGGCAGAATACCTCTCTGATCAGTACAAGTTCTTTTAACATGGAGAGAAGAATCCTTGTTTGAAAGAGTTTTTGTACTGACTGATGCCGAAGCACGTTCAGTGTGATCTTCTACGGTAAAGACCAAAGAAGACTGAGAAAAGACCAAAGGGCCTTTTCCTTTGTTTTGTAAAGAAGGGTTAGCTAAAGAGCGTTTCCCTCTGTTGTCTTCCAGGTCAAGAGACGAGAAAGTTTGAGAAAAGACCAAAGGGCCTTTTCCTTTGTTCTGAGGAAGAGGAATAGCCAAAAGACTACCCCCAGTGGATTGTGCTGGAGCAGCAGGGTGCTGAAGAGGAGCAGAGCTTTTCTCCTTGTTGTGAGAAGAAGAAAGATTAGCCAAAGGGCTGTCTTTCTTGGATTGTGCAGGCACAGTTTGCGCATGAATTGATGGCGCACTGATAGGTTGTGCAGGAAGATTGGCAGATGACTTTCTGGTTCTGGCCACAGACACTGTGGTTTGCGCATCAGGAGTTCTGGCTATAGAGTGTTTGGAGTGCACTCTAGTTGCTGGAGTGTTGGTTTGAGCAGGAAGATTGGCAGCCAACTGCGCCAGGGGCAGAGGAGTCTTGCACCTTGATAGGGAAGTATATGAAGTCTTTTGTGTACTGGCAATAGCAGCTTGTGCAGCATCCTTGACAGCAGAAACATTAGAATGCACAGCTGTCTTAGAGGCAGAATCAGCAGATTGTGCAGCAGTCTTCTTAGCAGAAGGAACAGACTGCGCATCATTCTTAGGGACCCAAACTGGGCGCACTTTGCTTGTGGCAGAAGTTGTTGCAGTACGAGGGGTGGTCCTGGAGTTGATCATGGCTTCGTAGGCCGTCTGGTTGACCTTCATAACTAGTGTCTTCTGCGCCTTTCCGATAGACGCAACGTCATATTGAGTTGTCACTTCCTCATCGGAGGAGAAAGTCGTCCCCAGCATAGTTGCCATTTTGTTTGCAAAAACAAAAGTATGAACTTTATTGATACAAACTTTGTAAAGATTACAAGAATTTGGAAAAGTACAACTGTAGGAATCCAATCTAGAAGACGATTGCTTTATCCCTTGGACGATGTGAACTTTGAAGATGGTAGCCTCTGAAGTTGAAGGCAAAAGCCTCAGAAGAATGCAGTAGCACTTGGGTAAGAACTCCTGAACTCTCTGATATTTCTGAACTTTATGTCTGATCTCCTTGAATGAAGACTTGAAACTCTATTTATAGAGTTCTAGAAATAAGTAACTTTTAGTTATTCTGAATGGCGCAAGTTGGATTGCGCAGGAACTGGATTGCACAGGAACTGGATTGCGCAGCATCAAACTGCGCAGGTAGTTGTCTGATCGTGGGCCATCTGTTTTGGACACATGGCATCATTTGATTGAAATATGCATGATCGTGTGCAGACGGTTGCCACATAATGAGCAATTGATGGCATGAATGCTACGTGTACTTTTGTCAGTTGTCATAATGAAGTACGCCACATGAATTGCGCTGACTTTGGATTGTGCTAGGATGGATTGCGCTAGGATGGATTGTGTAACAGACAGATTGCGCTGCATGTACAGCTGTCCTCGAGTGCTGTGCGGCACAATAAACGAACAGTCTCCTCATTCTTTATGCTGTCAGCTGTCAGAAGATTTGATTGTGTCAGATAATGATGACATGGCCACGTCAGCTTGCGCAGTTGAAAGTGCGCACAGTCTAGTGTGCGCAATCTGAATGATGCACAATCTGATGTCTGCGTAGTTCATTTAAAAGTTATATTTCTTGATTTTATGGCTTTGTTGATGGGTGCAACTTGATTTTTTAGGACCTATAACTTTATTGAAAGTTCTTTTCCGTTCCTCCGCAATGAGAAGAGCAGAGACAAAGGTTACAATATGAGTATCTCATTAAAAATATCAGCGATAGAATCGAAGTAAACATAGATGGCATCTAAGAAGAAATATACTATCTATACATACCCCATCTTTAGTTCTCCTTTCTGGAGCTAAGGACATCATCTCAGCCTGAGACACATAGATTTTGTTGCAAGATGATATTATTTCACTAAGAAAAGAAACGAATAGATTAGGAAAAAAATAGTTGGAATTAAATGAAAACTCATATTACTTACTTGTCAGGTCTATCATCTGCATAAATATAGTCGTAAAAACTTGAAGAAATACTAGTACACTGGCTAGGCTTTGAGGTTGAAGTTCTTGTTAAACTTT